>CM024709.1:27833645-28226073 GCA_014182895.1 Angophora floribunda | reverse complement strand
AGAAGATGCTCTCGGTAAAAAAAGAAACTAAGTCCTCTCGGCGAAGGAGGGAATTAGAAAAGAAAGTAAAAGGACAATAAAAAAGAAAAGAAAAGAAAAACAAATATACGGCAATTAATAAAAAATATATTATTAAGAAAGAAGGGCTGAATATTATTAAGTGAGGCTGGATTAGGGCTGTAGTATGGGCTTAAGTTGAATTTGGTTTGGGCTTAAAGAAGAAGGAGCGACCGGGAGTGACACCCACATTGGGACCGAGTCTTTTGACCCGATCTGAGTCCCATTTTCTAGAATAAAAAATAATAATAATTTTAAAAAGTAAAACATAACAAATTCAATAAAAATAGAAAACTTTAAAATTTAGAAAATGTTAAAAATTTAAATAATTAATAATTAATAATAATAAATTCATTGACTAGTTTCATTAGATTTTTAGTATTAGTTCTAATTTAGCAAATAATGTGTGAAATCTTTTGAAAAATTAAACCCAAAATTGAATAAGCCTTTAGGCTTTACAATAGTTGTTTTTTCTTTTCTTTTCTTTTCATTTGAATGCTTTTGTTTTTAGACACAATATTAGGTTATTTATTTATGCACTTTCATTTTAATTTCACTTGGTTACATTCTTTCAATACATTAATTGTTTTCTTTTTTAGAATGGCTTGGGTGAATTTTAGGATCTTTCATTGATAAAGGCTACCATGACCCTTTGGTTAGAAATAGTCAAATTTAAGTGTAGAAATGGCACTAATTAGATATTAGTGTAATCAAGTCCCCATTCTCAAATCTCTGATTTTGTAGGAATTGAGACAACTCTCCCATGTCTCAATTGATTGCTAGTCAATCCCAAATGACTAATGGTGACTCCTAAAAATATTAAGTTGTTAAGAACTCAAAATCGATAGATTGTTTCGGATAATCGTTAAATGATGTGTTTGAGTGGTCTTTTATGGACACCAATTTGACCTATCTTTCATCTTTCAAGTGTATACCTATAAATCTATTATTCCCTGAGAGCGGCCTCTCAAGGATAGGTCATGATAGCTAAGAAAGAAGGAAAGATTTTTACAATGCAAATTTTTAGTTAGTCCTTTGCTTAATATTTGGAAACTTTTTAATCCAAAATCATCTTAACAGAAAACATTAGCACGATATATGGATATATACTACTAGAAACGATTCGATCACATCTCTTTTCTATAATCTCAATAAAAAATGTGAAACTATTATACAGCTTCCGGTGTGAAATCCAAAACAAGAAGTAAAAAGACCACGTCGTTGATTTTCCAATGAAAAACCAATCATTTATTTTTTTTTTACAATAGCAGAAAGCTCATTTTTGAGTACGGGTTCAAAACATAGCTGAATTTTTTACGCATAATTCCTTCCTAACCTTTTGCAATTTACGCCGGATATCTTGTTTACAAAGAGAAAATCGACACCAAACTGATGGTCAACAATAGGCATTCAAACAAAGTAGCGATGCCCACAACATAAAATCTCTGGAATAACAAATTTTAAAATTGACAAAAGAACTTCGTTACATTGATTAATATAAATATCTGGAATACCAAATTTTAAAATTGACAAAAAACTTCAATACATTGATTTATATGTTGTCTTGAAATGAAAGAAACCGTAACTTATTGTCTCACCAAAATATTGATTTGTCCTCTATAGTGTAGACATAACAATACAATCCACAGCTCCGAATTCCTTTAGTTAGAATTTGATTAGGTTTATATAGGTTAAAAATTAACATAACTCAACGCTGCATTTAATTGATAGGAGTTAATATCAAATTCCATAAATTCTATTCATTCGTTGACTTTTCTGAATACATTTGATTAATTATTTTGATGGAACAATCTTTAAAATACTTCATGGAAATTGTGGATGAACTTTGAGGGTAAATTAATCTAGTCGAAACATAAAATTTGTAAATGTTGTGGAAGGAATACTTTCTGGTCGTGGAAATATGTTTCACTATGATAGAATAGTAGACAATATGTACAAATTAAGACAAGTCAGCTCAACAAATAAATGTCAAGGCAAAATAAATACGGTGCCACTTTCTTATTTCTTTAGTAGTTCAATTTATTTATCAATAGCAATTTATGATTAATTTAAGTAGCGGAACATCAAATTACTTAAGTTTACTGAATTGCTCAACAGATTTGCATGTTCACCAGGGGCATCTTACATATAAAGTGAACGTTTATCTTAATTGTCCAAGGGGGATTGCAATTAGTATCACATACGAATGATTAGGTGAATAAAAACAGCATAAAATATTAATGCTGACAGAAGCCGAGAGGCATCACCTTACAAGCTCCTCGTCGCGTCCTAGTCTCACACCACTATGAGCACCTACCATCAACCATGAGCCCCACCTTGGCTGAGAAATCTATTGCCAGGCACCGTGCATGTCCACGAGTCACCCCCTCACCAGTTTGAATTTGGAAGCAATAACTCCGAATTAGGTAAAAATCTAATCCATAAGTCAATTCAATTATTTCTAATCCATAAGTCAATTCAATTATTTCATTGCATAATTTGTTGATATTGCAGTCTAATTCCTATATTCAGTGATTGGCATCTAATTCAAATCTATCAAGTGATAGATACAATCCCAATTACAATAACTTTCGCAATCTATAACTATATATGATCTTTAATTTGAATCTATAAGGCTTTAGATAAAATTATTGATGGTGCAGGTTTGAAATGATATCTCGATCTTTAAGGCCCAAGATTAGAATATCGATTTTATTTGGGATGAAATTTCAAGTTGTATGATATTGTTTCCCTTTTCAAATTGTGGATGATATCTTTTTTGTTTTTGAGCAAATCTTGAGTGTTCAAATCTTTATCTTGCTTTGGTTGCTTTTCTCATCTTAAGGTACAAAAAAAGTTGCTCGTTAGATTACATGATATATTTTTCAGATAACATTTCTTCATAAATAAATTTCAAATTATCCAAATTAGATCACAAGTTGGTATAAATATCTATCTAGTAGGGGTAATTACATGATAAAAATAGGATTTAATTAGGTATTTCTAACTACAATTGAATAATATTGCACTTAAGATAGTTATTTTTCCATTATTTATTAATTACAATTTTTATAGAAAATCACAAAAATAATATCACGTGCATAGGATTATAATCATGAATTACACATCATATGCAATGTCATTTATACGTGCCATGTCATCATGCCACATCATTCATACATGCCATGTCATTTTGCTACGTTTCCAGTGTCGCGTCATCATCATCTCTGTCACGTCATTGATTGCATGTCATTTAGTGATTGTGTTCTAAAAGTCATTCAATTCATGTCATATTAGATAGATTTAGGTCGTTCTTTGTCTGTCATTAGATTTAAGTCATGTAGTTGAGTATTTGCCAGTCATCTTAGAATATCCATTTAATCGTCATTAAGTAGGACATTTAGATAAATTGTATGTCACATGTCATGTTAGATTAGTATCATACATTACATATAAATTAGTTTTTTTTACTTAAATATAGGAAAACCCAAAAAAGAAGAAATTGAGTGGAGTTGCGTGGTAATTAGAAATCATATATAGATTGAATATGTGTTTCTCATTAATATTTGTTGCAAATGCTTATGTTTCTTTGAGATGAGTAAATTCCTCTCTATCTTTGTAGTTTATTCACTACTTTGATTATTTGAGTTTCACATTAATGGTTGTGCTTACATGATCACTTCACATGTTAGTGACTAGGTTAAAATTAATCTAAGTTGCCAGAAAAATATATTTTCGAAAATAACACAGAAAATGTACCGAAAAGGTTTTAAAGTAATCGATTGTGATCAAGTCCCCGAATTCAAAATCTTTAGTTTGTAGAAGTCAAGTAAATCTCCCAATATTTTGGTTACAAATCAACCACCAAAAAGTAGATTCATGGCTAATTCGGAATGAAATTAATTTGCATATTAAATAACTTTCGAACCTTAAGTTGCGGAGTGGTATGGGCTTGAAAGAATTTAAGTTAAGTTTATAATTAATAATCCATCCAGTCCAATCTCTTGGTGGGGCATTTTTGGGCAGGTTGCAATATTGATGGATCAAAAAATTTAGAGAAGTCTTTGAATTTTAATCAATATGAAATGTCATCTTTGATCATTCAATTTATTTAGTGTTGGCCAAAACTTTACCTTAATATGCAATATAGTCCCTCAATATTATTAGGGTAATGATATATCAGCCTACAAAAAATTCTTTTTATGAGGTATAAATGGGAGAATTTTATCCTAGAAGTGAAGAACCACTGAAACTATGCAAAATCATCACAAGAATCTATGTACAAAGAACAGACAAACCCTTATGGGATGTATGCAAAGATATGGAAAGGGATGTTTTTATGTCAGAAACAAAAGTCTTAACTCATGGAATTGTTGATATTATAACAATTGAATAAAAAAAATAACAGTAAGTTTAAGCAAATCACTGATTGAGATTTTCTCTTCTTACTTATTATTGGGTTTAATGATATTCTATTCTTTTATTAAATAGAGAATTAATTCATAGTCATCTAGTTAGGATTGATCTAAACTAGCACATGCATTATGTATATGAGGTGAGGACGCGGTTTGCGTTGCCTAGGCGACCTTGTCACGGAAGGATTCCGGCATGTCAAGGACCCTGATAACGAGTAGGGCCAAGGAGATTGCTCCCACACTAAGCATGACACGCTAGCTGAGGTTGAGGGGGAGTTTGATGAAGTCATAGTTGAAGATGTAGCCATGAATGGTGCCAACATTGATGCTGACATTGATGAATATCTAAACCGCAAAGCGGCGTATAAAAAAGCAAAAGCGCACTTTTTTTGAGTTTTCTTTGTAATAAAGCATGAGTTTAACATCAAAATAGGAAAAAATGATGAAAAAAGAAAATAAAGAAAATAAAAGATACTTTATAAAAATGGGGAAAAGAAAGAAAAGCAATGAGTACTTCAAGAAACGAGGTTAGGGAGCCATGGAAGAAGGTAGAGGAGACCTTAGCAATGTAGATGGACAATTATGAGGGTATAGTTGATGCCAACGTTGCCAAGGAAATGGCCTATCAAGAAAAAGGTGTGGTTGGGGAAACCCGTGAGGATGGGCCCGATGAATAGAATGGCCCTTGCCAACACGATCGCATAGTAGCCTTTTCAATCGATAGTCCACCCTATGATTATTGATCTGAGTATCGGTAACACCTTAAGGACTCTCGTTAGGGCCTTTGATTGAAAGTTAGTCATTTCAGATCCTTTTTTATGTATATTGCCACCTTGCTCATCACTTTTATAGCTATCAAAAAAAAAATTTAAAAAGGAAAATATCATTTATCATCACAACGTTCACACATGAATCGTAATCAAATACAAGAAATTGGAAAAAAAAAAAAAGAATTAATTTGTTCCCTATTTTCCTTGTTTTTTTGAATTCATTTTGCTCGTGTCTTATTATAATATGATAATAATGACAAATAAATAGTGCAACGAGGGGAAAACAAGGAAGGGAATACATTTTTTTAATTTTTCAAGTTTTTGTACTTGATATGTGGGAACATTGTGATGATACATTTATTTTCCTTTTATAAAAAGAATTTGGCAAACATAAAAGTGATGAGTGGGGTGTCAATACACATAAAAAGAACATGAAGATGGCTAACTTTCAATCGGAGGCTTTGAGGGGCTCCTTAAGATGTTACCACTCCTCATATCAGTAATGGCAAGGTGGATGGCTGATTGGAAAGATCATCGTTATATGATTGTGTTGGTGAGTGCCATCTATTCATGGAGCCCCTCCTCATAGGCTTTCCTAGCTATGCTTTCTTTTTGATAGGCCACTTTCTTGGAAACATTGGTGGTCGCCATGTCCCATAATCGTCCCGGTCTACATTGCTGAGGTTTTACTTATCTTCTTTCACGTCTCCCTAACTTCCTTCCCTTAAGTACTTACTCCTTTTCTTCTTCTTTTTTTCCCTATTTTATAGCAATTTTCTTTTTTTTTATTTGTCATCAATTTTTTCCTTTTCATGTTGAACCAGCATTCTTCTTGCTACATGAAAAACTAAAAAAAAAAAAAAAGTTGCTTGCTTTTTTATACATCATTTAGGTGGTTTAGATGTTCATCAATAACAACACAATTCTGGCCTATTCTATATGGGTTTTTTATATGGCTTCTTTAAGCTCCCCCTCAACTTCAATTGGCATGTCACACTTAGTGTGGGAGCAATCTCCTTAGCCCTGCTTGCCATTAGGGTACTCGATGTAACATCCTGAAATTCGAGCCCTTTGAGGGAGGAATGAACGTGAATTTCGCCAATGCATTGTTGGCTCGATCTCACTCGGAACTAGTCCCACTCTCGAGAATGCGACCTTGAGGGGAAAGGCTAATGAGGACAGAACTCGTCTCGTGCGACTAAAGAACTTGACTGGGAAAACGACTCGACCGTGAGAATTGCGTAGGACGATCACATGATATGCAGGCCGATTCCGGGGACAAATAGAAGTCGATTCGCGGACAGAAATAATGGGACGACGGAGTGATTCTAAGTATTATCAAACCGTGAACTGACCCCTATGTCGATCCTTGATAATCGTGTACTTTGAAATAAGAATCGATCCTTCGCAATTTCATGTAGTCAAGGACGTCCATGTGTCGATAAGTCTTGAACGTGAATTGGCACGGAGTCGGTTACGCGTGAATCCTTCAAAGCCACTGTCGATCGGAGTAGTACCAAAATGGCATTCGGGCGAAATTGACAAGGCATGAGAATCCAAGATTGGACTTCCGAATTTTGGGAACGTTCGAAGGACTTTTGGACGATGCTTCTTAGATAGTCGCGGTGTCAAATGAGCCAAGTTTTTTGGAAAAAGGATTTTGGATTGAAACGAGCCTACGAGGGACGTGGGCCGGGCAAGGTGTGGGCCTCACGCCCAAGGTAGGGCCGGCCACCATGGAAGGCCCGAAGGCAAGCAAGTGAGCCCGTTGGACCAGCCAGCCCCTTTCACCCGTCCTAGCCCGTTATCCAAAACGTGACCCAATTCGAGCCCAATAAATTTCCGAGCCCGTTCCTATTCATTTCCAAGCCCATTTCTAGGCCCGCCCTTCATTTTCAGCCCAAGGCACATTGGGAAATGTGCAAGGTGGAAATGACCAAAATGCCCTTGGATATTTTGAAGAAAAGTCAAAAAGGAAGAGAGAGAAGATGATGTCATGTTTTTGGGACTTGAGCCAAGCAATTAATGGCCTTAATGAGGCCTATCTTCAGCCTCACTTCACTCTCTCTCTCCTCTTCATCTTCCCCAAACCGCACACCCTTCTCTCCCTAGTTTTCCTTCCTTCCTTCAGTTTTTCAGTTATGACCTTTCACCGAAAATCGAGTTGTTCATTGCCTTCCCGTTGGAATCTCGGCCCGTGCCACCCGCCGTTGCGTTCAGAAGAGAATTTCCGTTCAGATAGCGTCGGCCGTTCATTGAACAGAGTTGTTGACCGTCCCGTACGGCGGCCGGAAGACGGCTGTTGCCGGACCGTCACTGTTCCGCCTGTCCCTGCTTGTTCCGCCTGTTTCAGCCATTTTCCTTCGATTTCGACCCAACCACCGCCCATCCCAGCCACAAGTGGTTTCCCCTCGACCCCCAGGTGCCACCGGTTGCTGGCTCGCCGCTCGCGGGCTCCGGGGCAGCCCATTTTCCTCCCGGTCGGCCACTTTCCTCTGTGCGGTGCAGTTTTCAGTGTTGCAGTGGGTATTCAGGTTTGTTGCTGCTGTGTTGAGCCCGGGACCACCTTGGATCACTGTGGTGGAGGTCCCGGGTGTCGGGTTTGTCGCCGCCTCCGCGTCCATGTCGCCGGCCCGCTTAACGGATGAGTTTAGCTCTAATCTATTTAGTGCCTAAACTTGCTTAGGGTTGGTTAGTTAGTGTTAATTTTGGTTTAAGGGGTTTAATTAAGTTGTATTAGCCCTAAGATAGGTGGTTAGATAGTTGATTAAGATTAGATTAGTTTAATTTTTTTATTAAGCTTAATTAAGCTTAATTTGGGATTAATTGTGTTTATGTGATTAATTAAGCATGATTTGCTTTAATTGAATTGATTAATTGTTTTAATTAATGTTTTGTTTAATTTCTGGATTAAATGTTTTAATTAATTGAATTTCGGAAAAATCATTTGTTAAGCTCGCGTTGCGATTGAAAATTCGTTCCACGCGAGTTCACGATTGTTGTTCACAATTTTCACGGTACTATTCATGCAAAGCTAAATTTAGTCTTATTTTTGACCTTGCTCTTGATTGTTGTGATTAATTGGAGTGCCGATTGTTAATTATGCTCGTGAATATTGATGAAATGCGTGATCGAGTGTTGGTTGAATTGAATTTTGGAAATTGTGAGTGAGATCGCATGACATATTACGTGGGTTATTTGAAATGGCGTAGTCGCATGAGCATGGCGATGTTGCGTTCACGACAGAGCAAAGATATAAATGGATTGTTTGATGATGTGTTGCATGATCACATTAAGAGAGGCCGGCGCTGCGGTAGAGCCTTGATCCTTATGGGGTTGTGCCGTGGCCTTTTGGTCCCTGACTTGATTGGTCGGTGCTGGCGGTGGTGATTGCGGGGCTACGGCAGTGGCGGGCCCCCATGCTCCATAGGGAATGCCGTCGATGGGAGAGAGCCCATGGCGTCGCCGTGCCTCATGGGGAGAGGGCGATGTCTACCTGGTTTTTGAGCGGTAGACCGCCAACCATAAGGTTGTGCCATGGCCCAGTGGTCGTAATAATCGGAGAGCATGTGTGAGTGTGGGACATGAGAAAGTGTGTGAGATGCTCGATTATTCGCATGCTCTTAATCGTCGTGATGATTTATGAGTATGCACGCATGAGTTGGCCATCGTGCGGGGGTGTGGCAGTGGCCGAGGTGAGATCGCTTGTGACGCGATTCGCATGTGATTGATGAATTGTTTCATCTCGCTGCCATATGCCTTGCTTGCGTGTAAATTGAACGTGCGAGTATGGCATGCGGGTAAGGTTGCATGCGAATCGTATATATTGTTATGTTGTTTTGCTCATTTGCATTGTTGGTTGTTTGGTTTGGTTGGGTTGTTGGGTTGAGTGAGGGGTGGTTACGGAGAGATACCTCGAGTTGAGTTAGGCGTACTAACCGAGACTTGGGGAAGAACTCGGCGAGATTTTATCTCAACCTTGTCGTGGTTAAACATTTTTCGGAGTCCCTAGAATGGCGTACCGCAATGGAGGATCTGCCCCGCTCCTCCTAGTGATCGACCCGACGGAGCTTGAGTCCGATGGGTCAGTGACCGTGGTGTTGAACGAGGGTTCTTCTTGTTTAATTGGATTAGCCTAGTTTCTTTGTGATTTGGCTTAGAGGATGGATGGCCCTTTTGTCGGGCTTTAATTCGGAAAACGATCCTCCATTGGTTAATCCGATAAATTGAATAATTGAGTAGTTGCTGTTGTTCTTGTTGTTCATCCCTCATCCCTGTTTGATTGTTTGTTTGTCAGGGATGGTTCGTCTTCCGCTTGCGCTTAACGAAAGATAAAATGAATGGTCGTCGATGGGTCACGGGACGTCGCTTTCAATCGACTAAGGTAATGGGGTTGCCGCGAGCTCGAGTCGGGCGTGACCTCGACATGTTAGAATGCCTAGGGGCTCATGATACATGGCTACTTAGGCAATGTGAAGCACGTCCTCATTGGAACCTTCAGCTCCAATGAGGAGACTAGGCTCCAACTTGCCGACATCAAAGACTGGAAAATTACCTTAACATAGGAAGATTGCAAATACATTAGTCACTCTCCATAGTATGGTGCATGAGTTATATACTCAAATTTGCTTATATGCATGTGATTTTGCTCAGGTTTCTAGATTGATGAATACAACATTCAAATTATATTTATGAGGTAATGAGTCAAATGGTCTTTGAGTTTAAATCAAATATGCAATGTAATTCTGAACTTTTAATTTGTTGATATGGTCAATTAAAATTTTGGTAATGTTCAATGTTGTCTCTGAATTGGTATAAAAAAATCTTCAATATAGTCTTTCCATTAATTTAAATTTAAAGACAACATTGAGAATTTTCATGAAATATGGGGACTAAATTAAACATATAACAAAAAGTCTAGGCCTACGTGGAATAAATTAAAAGTTTAAGGATCGTATTATATATTGGAGTAAAGTTAAGGAATAACATTAAACAAATTAAAAATTCTGAGATTAGCTACATATTGGATTTGGATTGGGTAGCCCTCGCCCGGCGTTGGTGCGAGGGGAGCGGCCTCATGCTAGGCGAGGGCACTGCCTTGCTTGACTTAGGCGACCCTTGCTTGGGTCGGGCAGCGACGGAGGCCCTCACCGACTCGTCGGATGAGCGGGTGAGGGGGCCACCAAGCTAGATTTGGTCGCCCCACACCCGACGTTGGCAAGGGTCACCCAAGCCTATGATGCTGGTTGGGCCACCTTTGCCAATGTTAGACAAGGGCAGCCGGAGCCTCGCCGACTCCACCGCTCGGTGAGGGTGGCCTCGCCGGCTTCCCTTGGTCAAGAGAGAAAAAAAAAAGGAAAAAAATAGGATAGGACAAAATGCCCATCAATTAAAAAGTGTGAGGTAAATTTGTCGAAGTGGCATAGTTTTAGGTTTTTGATGGCACAAAAAAATGTTTAGGATAAAATTATTGCAAGTAACATAGTTTGGGATTTTTGGAGACACAAAAAAAAAGTTCAGGTAAAATTATCGCAAGTGACATAGTTTGGGGTTTTGGTATTTTTCCTAAAGGAAAAAGGGGCTTCGGGCTTGCTTATTTGGGTTAAGCTTTTCTAGGATTTTGGCCTGAATTTGGAATGGATTAGTTTAAAATTCTCATGGGCCAATTGGGATTAACAAATGGGCCATAGCGAAGCCCCTTTTAGTCTAACCCGGATTGATAGGGCCCGAGTCGGTTTAGTTAGTCTAAGTCTTTTGACTCGGTCTAACTTCCTTTTTTCTAATATTAAAATTCAAGAGAAAGATATTAATGAAAAAACCATTAAAAACCATTAAAAATCCATAAAATATCTAAAAAAATTCAGAAAAAATTTTAGAAAAGTTGGAAACCCCTTAAAAATATTAAAATCCCAAATTGGATAAGCCTTTAGGGCTTTACGATAGGGGTTCCTTGTTTTGTATTACAATTTTCTTTTCGGGACAATATTAGGATGACAATTTGCTTTCCTTTATGATCATAATCGTTTATGCATTTCAATACTTTAGATGTTATGTTCCTACTCTAGAATGGTTATGTTATTTTTAGGATAACTGTAATCAAGTCCTTGAGTCTAGAATCTCTAGTTGAGTTTGTGTAAATAGTAAGATATTCTCTCATATCTTACTAGGTTTCTAGCCAACTATGAAAAGGCTAGTGGCAACTTTTTTTTAAAATTTGCATAGGCGTAATCAATCACAATTTTGAATGCCCAATGTCGCTGGGGTGTGGGTTTAGGAGAGTCTGAATTGAGGGAAGGCCATCGGCTCGAAGTTGACAATACCCCTAAACCTAACAAAACTCCCTAATTGGTGAGCAAAGGATTAGGTTGTGACAAACCTGATGAGGTGCAGGTTTCCTTTATTTCTTTCTCTTACTTATCTTTTTTTAAGGTTTGCATCTTTAGGTTTACTGTTTTCACTCGAGTGTTTACTTACCACACCACAAATTTCAATTTAAATTGTTTGCTTTTCATATTTGTAGAATTAGAATGGCACAAACTCGATATCCACATATGATCACCCTTTTTATTTTAAATGACATGAAAAGGTAAAAAGACATACATGATCACTTTTTGTAAGCATGATGACTGTTAGCTACGGAAATTGCGTTAATAGAAATAATAGCGTAACCTAAGTTCATGAACTCTAGATCTTTAGTTGCATAGAAATCGAGAGAATACTCCCAACCTCGATCAAGCTTTCTAGCCAGCCCTTGAAATTGAGGTTAATGATAACTCCTAACTCTTTAGCTTAGGTTGTTTAATCAACTTAGAAAATAAAACAAACCTGTCATGTGGGGTATGAATTCTCAATCAAGGTCCACCACGGTTTAGCATACTAGTCGCTACACCATGGATGGGATGGGGTGATGACGTCTGTTTGTGAATATACCTTCATAAGATTGACCGTAGACCATAGATCTTGGTTGGGGTTCACCAAGGTTTAGCATACTCGTTGCTACGGCAATGAATGGGACAAGGTGATGGCGTCCATTTATGTAAGTACTTTTTTAAGAGTAATCGAGGTAAAGATATTTCTAAACTCTCATTTACTTTCATTCATGATGCAAAGGTTGCATAACAACACCCTCCCACTATTGCATGGGGTATGGGCTTGGGAGAGTCCATGCTTGTGATTGATGGACTTCATTAGGATGGATTGTCATTGATGATGTGTTCGAGCTGTTTTTGACATGATTTCCCTTTTGAAAACCGTCTTGCGAGTAAATACCTCTAAACACCGTCCCTCCTGACGAATGGCTATCATCGAGGGCAGGTTGAGATATTCGTGACAATGGCGAGATGGTAAGGTAGTGGTGGTGGAAACGATGGTGACGGTGGCCTAGCATGGCGATGACAACGTTGGTAGGCGCGATGGCGTTGGCACGGCGATGATAACGAATGGCAATGGCTAGGCGAATGGCGGGCAAGAGAGAAACTTTGAGAGAGAGAGAGAGGGGGGCAGCGGTGATGTTGGCTGAAGGTGAGGGTGAGGGAGAGAGTTGAGAGAGAGCATGAGTGAGAAATGAGGGCAAATGAGTGAAATTTCCCCCTTGCAAGCCTTCAAGTCTCTTCCATCATTGCCATGCATTAATGAGTCAAGAACAACTCCTCTTGAATCTCTCTTGGCCAAGCATTTTTGGATTGTCTCTTGCTCATGATATCTTCCTTCCAATCTTCATTAATTGCAGGATTTCAAGCATATGCTTTCCTTGGAAATGAACTAAATAAGCCAACCAAATGGTCTTCTTCTCTTTCCCTCTCAATGTGGCGCCTAACTCCCTAACAAGACTCTAATTTTGTCTCATTCTACCAACCAATCTTCTAGAAGGGGCAAATTAGAGATTAAAAAAAAATTATAGTATAAAATACTATACATGCACATGGCCCAATTAATGTACAATCTTGCAAATATCAACTATGGGCTCAATTGGTGGAAATGGGCTTGAATCAATCCCATTGGGCCCCCTTGTGCATTTTTCATGGGTTGAGGCCCATTGGGCCCATCCATGGGCTTAGGTCCTTGTGGCTCCTTGTTCGTGGCCCATTTCCACTTTTCTGATAATTCACGGCTTGTCGATGTTAACTTGAATATCGTCTCAAAATAGTCTTCTCGTGATTGCCCTTAATTCAAAACCTTGAGTCTTAATCATGTTCCTCAAATAAGAGTGGAATTGAGGATGCCATAAAATTTATCCTTCATATATTTTCTTATCTAAATAATTACTAAAATGACTTGCAAAACATTAGTGAGAGGTCAGTGGTTTTCGTGACATTTTGGGAAACAACTGAAAATAATCATTTGATTCCCGTGCATGGCATTGGTTTTGTAGATAATATCAAACGATGTTGTGCGTAGACCGAATTTATGTAAGGGCCTTCTCCGCTGGGAGCAAAGCGTATATAGGTAATGTCACAGTATGCGGCCCACATAGATAAAAGATGGAGGTATAAACAAAAAGATTGGATTCCTTAATTGACGCCAAAATCTAAAAACTCTGCTTATAAGCAGGAAGATGGGTAGCTCCCCTCCCCCCCAAATGTTTAGATATATATTATACCTCAAATTCATACCGAAATTATAGGCAATGATAGGCCTTCCCATAAAAAGTACCGAGCCTTTAACGTAAACCTATTAGATCGTGACAAATTAAATTCATATCAAACCATTCATCTGGTAAAACTTGTATTCACAAATCTTAAAAATATCCAAACCATTTTCAAAAGGAATTCACTTGTACTCTCAATCTAATAAGTCACCTCATATCACTCTCCACATGCCCCTATTTACTCTTTTCGTTCTTGTGACATGGAAGGGTAAAAACAGGGGAAAGCAAAATCACAACTTGCGAAGTGATATTCATAGCAATTTCTATGACATCAAGTAACAAGTAATGCAACCTTATAACTACTTATGGCCAATATGTATCATGAAAGTCATACCAACGGATATTCTTAAAAACTTAAATTAATGGTTCATGGGCCTATATGGTGTTTTTACTATGATTACAATACAAAGTGAAAGAGAGTTAGACCTCTTTAAATTAATGGTTCAGGATCAAAATGGGTGCGAAGTCTAGAAACCCCCATTTCTATATGCTTAAATGACCTCGTCTGCACATGGCACGTTGAGCAGATCAAGCGAAGGTCTTGGTTAAATAAATCTTAGTACATTATTTGTGCAGATTTGCTGAAAGATTATTGGTAGGTTATCGAATCTATATATATTTGTTGGAAGAAAAATTTTCATTTCACATGAAAGAGAGATTCATAACTTCAAGATAAAAAGTGCAAATCCTACAAAAGAAGTAAATCAATTTGGTATAGCCTACAGACTCTCAATTCACAATGATGGATTTGTCATAACATGTTGGACTGCTGGCTTTTGTATATGAAAATCGAAACCTAAGAATGACAAATAGGATTCATTAACTTGTGAATTTTTTTCTTTTCTTTTCCTTCTTTTTTTTCGAGCATAAGGAGGCATGTTGGGGAGAAAAATGAGAGAACCATTGCCAGTTGACTTTGCATTCATGCGAGATTATTGGGAGGAAGAATGAGAGCGATTTCCTTTACTTATGGTCCTTTCTATTAGGTAACTCAATGAAATGTTATCATGAAATATAGTTAAAAAGTGAGATAAATCACACCGTTGGTAATAGATATAGAATTGTAGGGAATTGGTAATAAATTTAAACAAGCTTAAAAGAGGGGCAATCAATCTCTGAGCATTACAATATGAGTCTCATACTCATTACGAAAGATTTTGTTCAAGTCATAACTACTTAATCTATAAGGCTTTAGATAAAATTATTGATGGTGCAGGTTTGAAATGATTAGAATAATGATTTTATTTGGGATGAAATTTCAAGTTGTATGATATTGTTTCCCTTTTCAAATTGTGGATGATATCTTTTGGTTTTGAGCATATCTTGAGTGTTCAAATGCTTATCTTGCTTTGGTTGCTTTTCTCATCTTAAAGATACAAAAAAAGTTGCCCGTTAGATTATGATATATTTTTTCAGATAACATTTCTTCATAAATAAATTTCGTTATCTAGATTAGATCGCATGTTGGTATAATATCTATCTAGTTAGGGTAATTGCATGATAAAAACAGGATTTAATTCATATTATTTCCTAACTACAATTGAATAATATTGCACTTAAGATAGTTATTTTTCCATTATTTATTAATTACGAATTTTTATAGAAAATTACAAAAATAATATCACGTGCATAGGATTAGATATCATGAATTACACATCATATGCAATGTCATTTATAGGTGCCATGTCATTATGCTACAATTCATACATGCCATGTCATTTTGCTACATTACCAGTGTCACATCATCTTCATCTATGTCATGTCATTGATTGCATGTCAATTGGTGATTGTGTGCTTAAATTCATTCAATCCATGTCATGTTAGATATATTTAGGTTGATCTTTGTCTATCATTAGATTTAAGTCATGTAGTTGAGTATTTTTTGTCATCTTAAAATATCCATTTAATCATCATTAGAAATACGACATTTAGATAAATTGTATGTCGCATGTCATGTTAGATTAGTATCATACATTACATATAAATTATTTTTATTTAAATATAAGAAAACCCAAAAAAAGAAGATATTTGAGTGGAGTTGCATGGTAATTAGAAATCATATTTAGATTGAATGTGTTTCTCATTAATATTTGTTGCAAACGCTTTTGTTGCTTCGAGATGAGTAAATTCCTCTCTATATTTGCAATTTATTCATTGCTTTGATTATTTGAGTTTCACATTAATGGTTGTGCTTACATGATCACTTCACATGTTAGTGACTAGGTTAAAATTAATTTAAGTTGCCAGAAAAATATATTTTTAAAAATAACACATAAAATGTACCGAAAGGGTGTTAAAATAATTGATTGTGATCAGGTCCTCGAATTCAAAATCTTTAGTTTGTAGAACTAAAGTAAATCTCTGAATATTTTGGTTACAAATTGACCACCAAAAAGTAGATTAATGGCTACTTCTGACTGAAATTGATTTGCATATTAAATAACTCGAACCTTAACTTGCAAATTGGTAGGGGCTTGGGAGAGTTTGAGTTAAGTTTATGATTAATCATCCATCAGTCCAATCTCTTGGTGGGGCATCTTTGGGGAGGTCGCGATATTGATGGATCAAAAAAATTGAGGAAGTCCCTGAATTTTTAATCAATATGAAATGTCATCTCTAATTATTCAATTTATTTAGTGTTGGCCAGAACTTTACCTCAATATGCAATATGGTCCCTCAATATTATCAGGGTAATGATATGTCAATCTATCAATTCTTTTTATTAGGCACAAATGGGAGAATTTATCTTGGAAGCAAAAGAACTGTTGAAACTATGCGAAACCATCACAAGAATTTATGTACAAAGAATAGACAAACCCTTATGGTTTGTATCGGAAGATATGGAAAGGGATGTTTTTATGTCCGAAACAAAAGCCCAAACTCATGGAATTGTTGATATCATAGCGATTGAATAAAAAAAATAACAGTAAGTTTAATCAAATCACTAATTTGAGATTTTCTCTTCTTACTTATTATCGGGTTTAATAATATTCTATTCTTTTATTAAATAGAGAAGTAATTCATAGTCATTTGGTTAGGATCAATCTAAACTAGCGCATTCATTATGTATGAGTTGAGGACGCACTTCGCATCGCCTAGGCAACCTTGCATGATGAGCCACTGAAGGATTCCGACATGTTGAGGACCCTGATAACGAGTAGGGCCAAGGAGATCGCACCCATGCTAAGCATGACACACTGGCTGAGGTTGAGATGAAGTCATAGTTGAAGATGTAGCCATGAATGGTGCCAACATTGATGAACATCTAAACCACCAAAATGATGTTTATCAAAGCAAGCACCTTTCTTACTTTAGTTTTTCTTGTAATAAGAAAAATGCAGGTTCAGCATGAAATGGGAAAATTTGATGAAAAATAAAAAAAGAAAAGAAAAAGATGCTATGAAAATGGGGAGAAAAAGAAAGAAAAGTAATGAGTACTTCAAGAAATGAAGTTAGGGAGCCGTGGAAGAAGGTGGGGGAGACCTCAGCAATGTAGATGGGATGATTATGAGGGCATCATCGATGTTGATGTTGCCAAGGAAGTGGCATATCAGGAAGAAGGTGTAGTTGGGGAAGCCTGTGAGGATGGGCCCGATGAATAGAATGGTTCTTGCCAACATGATCGTGTAGTGGCGGCCTTTTTAGTTGATGGTCCACTCTGCCATTGTTGACCTGAGTAGCAGGGACACTCATCAAGGCCTTTGACTGAAAGTTGGTCATTTTCAGGTCCTTTTTATGTGCATTGCCACCTTGCGCATCGCTTTTATGGCCATCAAATTTCTTTTTTAAAAAGGGAAAATATTATTTATCGTGACAATGTTCACACGTAAATCGTAATCAAATACAAGAAATTGGAAAAATAAAAATAAATCACACTTTGATTACAATTTATGTGGGAACATTGTGATAATACATAATATTTTCTTTTAAAAAAGAAAAGAATTTGGCAAACATAAAAGTGATGAGTGGGGCGGCAATACGCATAAAAAGGACCTGAAGATGCTAACTTTTAGTCGGAGGCCCTGAGGGGCTCCCTTAAGGTGTTACCACTCCTCATATCAATAATGGCGGGGTGGACTGCTGATTGAAAATACCATTGCTACATGATTGTGTTGGTGAGTGCAATCTTATTCATGGAGCCCCTCCTCATAGGCTTCCCTAATTATGCCTTCTTTTTGATAGGCCACTTTCTTGAAAACATTGGTGTTGGCTATGTCTCATAATTGTTCCCTGTCTACATTTCCGAGGTCTTACTCATCTTCTTTCACGGTCCCTAACTTCCTTCCTTACATACTTACTCCTTTTTTTCTTCTTTCTTTTCTTTCCCTATTTTATAGCATTTTTCTTTTTTTTTATTTGTCATCAATTTTTCTTTTTCATGTTGAGCCAGCATTCTTCTTGTTACGTGAAAAGCTAAAAAAAAAAGAAAGTTTCTTGCTTTTTACACGTCCTTTTTGTGGTTTAGATATTCCTCAATAACGGCACAATTCTTGCCTATTCAATTATGGCTTCTTCAAGCTCCTCCTCAACCTTAGTTGGCATGTCACACTTAGCGTGGGAGCAATCCACTTGGCCTTGCTCGCCATCATGGTTCTCAACATACTAGAATCCCTAGGGGCTCATCATACATGGCTACCTAGGTGACATGAAGCGCGTCCTTACTAGAACCTACTGCTCCAAAGAAGCTACAAAAATTAAGTGAAAGTGCTGGAAAATTACCTTAATATATGAAGATTGCAAATACATTAGTCACTCTCCATAGTATGGTGCATGAATTATATACTCAATTTTGCTTTTTATGCATGTGATTTTGCTTAGGTTTCTAGATTGATGAATACAATATTCAAATTAAATTTATGAGGTAACGAGTCAAATGGTCTTTGAATTTTAATCAAATATGCAATGTGATTCTTGAACTTATAATTTGTTTAATGTAGTCCATAAAATTTTGGTAATGTTCAACTTAGTCTCTGAACTATATAAAAATCTTCAATATAGTCTTTCCATTAATTCAAATTCAAAGACAACATTAAGAATTTTCATGAATTATGAGGACTAAATTAAACATATAACAAAAGTCTAGGCCTACATCGAATAAATTAAAAGTTTAAGGATCACATTGTATATTGAAGTAAAATTCAAGGATAATATTAAATAAATTAAAAGTTCAAAGATCAGCTAGGGCCTTATTGTTAAGGTTGTCAAGAAAGAGGAAACCGAGGAAGAGTTGGAGAACGTAAGTATCGACATCTAGGGCCTCGAGTCCGTGAAGGAATCGTACGATGGAGAGAGCGAGAGTTTGACCATGGCAAATTCAGCAGAACAGCTGGCATTTCACTTGTTTTTGATCCATTGTAGTAGCCTCCAAATTTGTGATTAGTTTAAATTTATGCATCAGAAATGGAATCTGCTTAAATACTTACTGTTGCTCTGCAGCATGAGGTAGCAATGACTCCGAGAGTGGCACGAAGGACTTCATGAATGAATTGCTGTGCATTGCTTGATGTCATAACTGGGTCCAGGACATAATTTCGAGGTTCATGTAATCTCAGGACTTCAATTGATTATCCCGAGTACAAAGTTAAAAAAAAAAAATCTGTTTAATGTCATTCGTAATTCTTATCGAAGTTGTGCAAAATCACACACAATCCAACTTTTGTACCTCTACCAAATCAATTTATTTACATTCATTAATTGATTGATAACAGGGTAGTATTGTCCCTATTGAATCCTTATAATCGAACGGTCAATTCCTAATTGAATTTGCTAATCATACGTGTATCGATCTCTAATTGCACTTCCGAATGGTCCATTAACTCATAAATGATCGGTTCGAGTAATTGTGTTAACAAGACATTGATTAATATCACTATTTCATATACACTCAAATACACTTATTTGCTACCATAGAATATTTTTTTCATTTTCATGCTACATAGGGAATTTTGCCAACAAAAGTGACCATGAAGAAATATCTGTTTTGACCCCTTATTCACATGGAAAAATTGCAAGCGCAAGGGACCTTGGGCCTTACCCAAGGCCATCGGGCAATTGCAGAGCATCATAGAGATATTGCGTAGGGCCCTCGGCTCACTCCTTAGCAGACTCAAGCCTCTACGTAGTAAAGAACCAGCGCAGGACACGGGCTTGGGCTGCAAGCGCCACGTGACACGCTCATGTTAAGCGGGCCACCACCTGGCACCGATTTATTTCATTTATATGTTTGTCCAAACTTTGACCAATTAACACGATATTAATGTTCGCAGAAAGCTCATGACTTGAATTTTCCTCAAATTTTGCCCGTTTTCTAGAAAAGTCTTGGTGTTATGAGTACAAAACATTACCTTATTCTGGTCTTATTTGAAGAGCTGTATTTTTTTTTTTAATTATATAATTACGATTCTTTTCATTGCTAACAGGATTTAATCTGATCAAGTGCTGGCGAATAAAATGAGAGTTAATTGAATGGTTATGAACTAAGTAAAGCTATATGCACCAATCTTTTTGGGTGGATGAAGGCACAGGTAATAGGCAACACTAAGTAAAAATGAAGTTCAGAATACTTCCAGAAACCGCAAATAACAAACTACATACATGCTGAATTTAATGGAAAAGAAAATCCACAGCAACGGAAACGTGATGGATGAAGCAGAATCATGCTGTCAAACAACAAGGTCACTCCGGGACACTTCAAGGGACTGAACATGGACGAAAATGCAAAGGGAACAACTAGGCAGCATGTATCATCCCTAGACAAGTTGACGTGAAGGGTATTAAGACTTAGTGAATTATCTTTCAAAATAGCGTGGGAAACGAATCCTATACTTTTTGACTCTCAAGCTTTTTTTCTTCCACACACTGCTTTCTCATATTGTCTGATTCTGATTTTCCATTGCTTTCCAACTCACACTCAAACGTCCCTTTTGAATTTCCCAGCCTCCGAAAGCCATCCCACTTTTGAAGCTGATTATTGGTTTACCTTTTGAAAAAAATGAGTCATTGAATCCTCTTCTCATTGTATACTCCAAAGCTCACGGTCATATTTTCCTTAATCAATCACCAAGTGACCCGCTTCTTGTTTTCCCCCTCGTCTCATCCCTGGCCAGCTCACTGGACCAAATCAATCTTTTCAAACTCCAGATCCCCTTGCTTGCTCTGCGAGTGTTTGACCATGTTTGATTTTGAGTAATGCAAATCTCTTGACCCTTTTTTTCTCCTTCAAAAACCGGTTGTTTTTCATATCAATCCCCTCTCTTGGCCAGCCTTGACTCATCGAAGCATCATCTTGATAGTATTTTTATCTGAAGTTTTTGATCCAATTTGTCCGAATCATATCTAACTCCACAGCAAGGAGTTTGGACCAATTCCACTATCTCGAAATCATATCCAATTCCACCATCTCGAAATCATATCCAATTCCACCATCGTGAAGAGTTAAGAACATCTCCCACAGTCTTGGAGTTGGGTTCAATCGCGCTATCATGAAATTGAAGGTAATTGCCATGATTTTGGAATTTTAAATTCTAGTTAATCTCACCTGTCGAGCTGTCCAATAGGTTGATTAAAATGAAGAAGTTCGTATTTGAGCCCTTGTTTTATTCAACGCAAACAAGCTTTGTTTAATTCAAATATATTGTGCCTAACCATAAATGTGTCTCTTGTCTGAATGCAGAGAAATGAAACAGAAAAAAAGAAAAAAGATGCACAGTGTAGGACTAAGGTAAGCAAATGTTTTTATTTGAGGATCTAATCGCACTGCTATCAACAAACTCGATTCTTAGTTCTCATGAATGAATGAAAATTCTCCAAACAAAATTTTATATGTCGACACAAGGTTAGAAACATCCATTTTGAAAAACTGAATCTTTTGACATTTGGTAAATAATCTTGTGATTATTTGACTATTAGAAAATATTGTTGTCGTATGTATTGCATATCATTTGGATGGTCATGTGTTAAATTATTACGGCAGAATAACACTAGGAGTGCCATAACCTTCACACGATGTTCACTTTGGTGCCAAAACTTTTTTCGCTCACTTGAGTGCCACTTCGATTTAGCCACCAGAAAAGCTGATGTGGCCGCCGGAGAATAATATTTTAATATTTTAATATATTTATTAATTTTTGGATTTTTTTTTTTTTTTTTTTTCTTTAGGGCTGGCAGGGGTCACCGGTGACCCTCACCAGCCTAAAGAAAAAAAGAAGAAAAAAAGGGCAAAAAAGAAGAGAGACAAGATGAGGAGAAACAATGTCGTTTTTGGACCAATGCACGAAGAGAAGCCACGTTGGAATTGAAAATCCACGTTGGAAATAAAATATTATTAAAAAAATGAAAAAAAAAATCCACATATGACTTTTGGATAGAAGTGGCACTTAATTGAACGATTTTACTCCGATTTGGCACTCAAGTGAGGGAAAAAAAGTTTTGGCACCAAAGTGAGCGCCGTACAAAAATTATGGCACTTATAGTGTTCTTCTCCCAAATTATTACTTTGTAAAGAAGAAAACACTCAAAAGTTGGGATGTTATTTCGAGGAAGCCAGCAAGGTTTTCTAATTAGGGAGCCCATGACCAAATCACAAGAATCCATTTCCCATAGTTGTTTCTTTATTGCTTTTGTCGGCCACAAAGAAGCTCCTGTCAATCAGAGAATCGGAATAACACGGTGGTGAAGATAAGTCCATGTGTTCACACCTAGTACATATCTTGGTTCATACTTAAGCACAATTTTTTTCCAAAGTTGTACTATAATTAATAGATATAATATTATTTTTGCCGAGACAATTGATTGTGCGTGTAATTATTTATCTCTTGAGCAGTCATGTGGTAAATTGTTATGTAGTAGGGAAAAAAGAAAAAATAATTATTAGAGGTTGGAGACAAATTTTGAGGAAGACAACCAAAGTCAAGTGAGTATAACCTAGAACATAAAATGAAGTATACCCCAAGTGCCAAAACTTAACATGGATGAACACATAATTCTAGAATTTTCAAAAGATATACTTAAGTACAATTTTTTTCTAAAATGGGACACTTTAGGTGTCAACTCCAGCGATGCTTGTTGGGAATCCAAAGTGAATTGCCAGAATGTCCACTAGTAATCCATGTCCCAATACGATGTCGCTTTGCCCCCAAATTTTATTCTTATAAATTATAATTTAATTTAAGTTTAAAAAAATAATTTTTTTTTTAACAAGGTAGCAAATCAGTGAGGGGTTGCCAGCAAGGCTCGGCAACCCGAGTTGATCATAGGCAAGGATTTGCTCGCCATTGCCTAGATCTAGGGTGAGGAGTCTTCACCCTCCCCCAATTCAGGTGAGAGTCATCAGCCCTCTTGTAGGCAAGGGTTAGTAACCCTCACCTAGATCTAGGAGAGAGGGCGTGTAGGCCCTCGCTTGTGATTGGCCAAGGTCGCTAACCACTAGTCGAGGCCTCGCGACTTGGGTCAACCCATTCCTTACTATCATTGGCCTTTTTCGACGATAGTGGGGCAACGGCGGCGGGGTTGTGGAGGTCTCGCTAATTTGCTACCTTTTTCTTAAATGAGTTTTTTAATTTTACTTTAATCGATATTTATATTAAAAATCAAATTTGGGGACAACACATTCATTTTGAGCTTATTTAGCTATGTTAGCGCCACGTGCATAATTTAAAAAAGAAGAAGAATTGCAACGTTAGTAAAAAAATCTCGCTGGAAAAAGTCCCGTTAGTAGTTTGACCGGAAATTATCATTGTTGGCACTTAAATATTCCTTTCTTGTCCAATTTTAATACTTAAGTATACATTTTAAAAGTTTTTGGCACTTATTTGTCCATCCTAAGTTTTGACACTTGGAGTGTCTACACCTCCTGGAACATGAGAATCCATCATACTAGAGTTGTTAACATAGGATATGAATCAAAACTCATTCTTAGCCCACAATCCAAAATTTGATTATCATCTATTATAATCGATGGACTGGGAAACGGTTTAAAATCTGATCCACTTGCACCACTACAATGATCCCCCTTATTTTGAATTTTAGGAAGCTGGTTTACCATGGATAATTATTATGGTTGAATTCTAGAAACTGACCGTATGCATTAGTCAGACAGTAATCTGTTGAATAGAATTATTGAGTGAAGTTAGTGGAGAAACAAAATTGACTTTGAATTGTCCAAACTAGTAGGGCTCAATCCAAATGTCTTCAGCTCTTATGATTCAGATTTACTCTACTACATATATATTTTTATTTAAGAATATCTTACTTATTAGACCATTGTGATTGCCTCGACAACGGACTTTCGGTGGTGGCATATGGCACTCTTAATGAGAGCTTAAAATTGTCCAAACTCCTAACCATGTTTAAGTTGTAGAATTTCTTAATATGAACAATCATTAAATTAAGAACGAATTCGATTCATACATGATTGTAAAACACCAAGAATCCAAATATGTACAGCGGAATAACACATACCTGTTTGAGCCATGACCTCACTTAATTGAAAACAGATCAAGCTGATATGATAAATGATCTATCGGAATGCCGATCTTTCTCTCTATGACCTATTTCGGTTTAGCAGCTTTAACAGGATTAAGCGACTAATAGGTATAACATATTCTTTTATAGGCTAGAGAGGGGACCTAGCAAACCTTAATTAACAGCGTGTCAACTGGACCCCTCCCATTACGGGCTTCAGTTAAACACAATTGCCTACACTTTGCTGCTCAACTAGGCCCGTAATTAATAGATGCCAAAACCCAATTTAATAAGATCACTTGAGGGTTTAAAATATATTGGAATATCCATTAACCCGATTATATAAAATAAAAAATTAATTAATTAATGTAAGCCCATTATCGGAAAATTTCCAACATAAGCGACACAATTATCGCAATAGCAAAAAGGCCTATGCAAATAGAGACTGTTAGATGCTCCAAAAACATTCATAAAAGTATTTTCTTTAGAGAAAAGTAAAAAATTATAGCACTTAATATAGAATAATTACTTGGGTGGCTGATCACACGATGCTTCGAAAGCATCCAACATTTTCTCACGAAAACATATAATTGTGGATGAGCTGTTGTGGGCTCGTTTGTTTTTCAAAAGAGGACATATTGATAAATTTTGATAGCCAACTTAGACGGAATTAGCGAAAAGAATTAATTGAAAAAATTTGACAAGTTTTACGGATTGATTGTACTAAAGTTTTAAAACTAAATCTTAACAAGTTTTAAAAACTTTTGATACACTTATTTCTTTTATCAATCTCAAAGAGAGGGATTATCAACTTTTCACCAATTAAGTTACCGGCTAATTTGGCATTACCAACTCTCATTGGAGTTAGTTTTAACAATTATTTATTTTGTTAATTACCTACTTGTATCTTCAATAAAAATAGTACAACTTTTATAATTTACTGGCTTTTATTTATTTATTTTTACCAATGGCTCCAATTACCAAGTATTGCGTCGATGATCCAATTTTTGTTAGTGGACTATATCTCTAAAATATAAGTCAAGCGGCACGGTTAATGAGCTAGGAAGCATCGACACTCTTCGCGAGCCTTCATGCTGTATGAGACATTTTGACACATGTCCAATACTCTTTGATACTTTGTTAACATGTGTCACAAAATCTGACATTTGGTCAATTCTCCTCGACACTCTCCAAAACTCAAGTTGAAAATTCTGGCACGTAGGTTCGAAATTCCAACATGTGATTCCGACACGTACGAAATCAATTTTAAAGATTTTCAATAAATGATGGGTCAAAATGTGAATACGTAGAAAAATTAAAAATAATAAAGGGGGAAGAAAAAAAATTTAGTATATTCTTTACTTCTAACACACTTGCTGTGACACACAATTCACTCCCAAGTTTGTTTTTTCTCTTCTTTTCTGACATATTCTAGCACACGAGTCTAGAATGTAGATTTTTTTTCCTCCAAATTTTATGAATTATTGGAATGGAGTTGGATTTGTCAACTTGAAACAATGAATGATATTAACAAATGGTAAAATAATGTTTTTAGTGTAAATTCATTTTAAACTCTTTATTATTATTTATTTATTTGTGAATTTGAACAAATTAATTTGATTTAAATAATCCTAAAAATAATAATTTATCATGTACATATAAACGTGTCTCAACGCATCAGAATTCCCTATTTTTTGAAGAGCAACATGTCGACATGTCGTGTTGGGTCACATGTTGCATGTTGGTGTCAATGTCAGTGTTACTTAGTTATTAAGAGCTTAAAATAAACCAAACCCCTAAGCAATATGGAAGCGACAGAATAATTGCAGTTGGGAAATGCATGCAAAAAGGAGAGATTGAAAGGTGCTCCCTAAACACCGAATGATGTTCGACCCAAAAAAAAGAAAAAGAAAACATCGCATGATGATCCTTTCACCCAATCTTTTTCATGAAGATTAGAGGAAAGCCAAAAGTTCATAGCATTGATATTGAATACTTATTTGGTGGTGGATCGCATGATGCTATGAAAGCATTTAACATTTTCTCACAAAAATAAACTATCGTAGATGAACTGTTGCTGGCTCATTTATTTACTAGATTGGTTAAAACAACTTAACCCATTTTTTGGAGAATCAATATATGTCACTTTATCTAAGTCTGATTCATTTGACTATTTCCTCTAGTTATATTTCCAAAAATCTGAATTATCTCCCAAGTAAATAACTCCATTATTCCAACTTGGCTTTATTGTTGCGCAAATTTTGGCTCTTATAATATCCATTGGTTTTATTTAATAATTCCATTATTCCAACTTGGCTTTAATTACTAAATGATTAGTTAAAATTTAGGTGTCAATAATTTATTTTTTATTTTCCTTTTTATTTTGTTTTTTTTGTGCGATCGCAGAGGCTTCACCTTCGGTTGGTGAAATTGTTAAGACCTTGCCTAGGGCCTTGGCAACCTTGCTGGCCGTGGGTGAGGGCATGAAGACCCTCACTAGACTTGGGTGAGGTCGACGAGACAAATTGTCAATGGTATTTAAGCGATTGATTTTGAAGTTTTTAACCCTTAAGTGATCGATTTTTCAAAAGTGAGTGAAAAAATTACAAAAAAAACTTCAACGTCAGTGTTGGTGGTACAATATAAGGCAATCGATGTCCACGTTTGATTTTCTAGTGAGGCAAATTGCCGATGATAATTAAGTGATCATTTTTTAAAATTCGTGGCACTTAAGTGAATAAAAAAAAAGTTTTAGCACGAAAGTGAATATTATACAAAAATTATGGTATTCTTGATATACTTGTCCCATTAAAATTCGCAAATGGTGTGTTGCCACATGTTAGGAGAAAACAACTTAGATGTAAATGGCCCATATTATAAGGGCATAAGTTGACAACAAGCACAATAAGAAAATATTAGGGGTTCACTAAGTCAGGTCATCCTTAATGTGCCCCTCTTGAAGTGTACTTAGTTAAAACTCTTTAAATTTTCCTTTGGGATTGAGACCCACTACGTTTTTAGTTGAGATTTTGATTCTGCTTTCAAACGGATTTATGTCGGTCATTTTACTTAAAATAACCGTCTTATTAGTAAATATTGTTGTTGTCACAATAGCGTGGGCCTAAATAAAAATTGAATTGCACAAATAGTAAATAACAGAATTTTCTAAAATCTGAATGCATGTGTATTCTATATTAGTGGTCATAAAGGATCACGACAATCAAATTAAGGAAAATTAGGAAAAAAATTATTCTTGCGTAAAACCTTTCACAGACACCTCATAGCAAAGCCGGACACGTCTCATGGTCGTTCACATTCTTCATGACTATCTCAAAGCATAGTTCTTCTAATTAGTAAATTCAGAAAGTTTTTTCCCTCCAGTGTGGGCAAATTTCATAATCTTGATTTAGGCTCTATTTGTTTCACAAAAAATGAATGATTTAGAAAATATTTTTCTAAAAATGATTGCCAATATCACTAATAAAAATGAACAAACCAAAAATATTTTCATTATCCATGAAAATATTTAAGTATAAATTATTGTTAATAAAGAAAATAACGTTGTTAGCTTAATATTTTAAGTGATACAACTGATTAATTTTAGAAAAATATTTTTCAAATCATTCATTTTTTATGAAATAAATGGAACCTTAAAGTCATTGCTCTTCTTTCGGTGTTAAATAGGAAAATATTCATAGGCTCTTCTTTTCATGCTAAAGATAAAAAAATTTCAGTCTTGACTTTGGTGCGCAAGACAAAAGAAATATATAGATGCTCGAAACGTTCCAACTTGACTTGGATTTGTTGACAAGAAATTTGAGGTTGAACATTTATAATGAAAATTTATGATCTTCCATAGATTAACTTACTATTTTGCAAAACTCAACCGAACAAATTCCTGCCACACCTTTGAATAAGATCATGGGAATCATAATTCATTCTTAGCCCACAAGATCATCTATGGAGAGATTAGGAGCACGGCTAAGAAAGATGATTGAAGGCATATCATATTACTTAGCAATGATATTCTCTGGTAAGATGATATACTTAAATTGTCCCTATAATTATGTATTTTATGAGTAGCCATGGGGTGGATATTATATAGCAAAGACAAAACAACTACCCAGGAGATGTAAACGCCATCTCAAGGAAGCCAGCAAAATTTGTCTCATTAACTAGCCTATGACAAAAGCTAACCTAACGAAAGTCAATGCTCCATATTAGAAAAAGAAAAGCGAAGACTATACAGATGTAAACCATTGACCTCATAGCGCAAGAAAAACTCAACAAGAGCATCTAAGGTGAACAAATTACCGGATAACATTGTGCCAAATCTAATGTGACGTCCTAAATTTCGACCTATCTCGAGATTTATGAAATGGTTATTTTATCAATGCGCTATTAGTTATATTTACTTTAAGTTGGCCCCTCATGAGTTAACTAGTTAGTCGAAAGACAATTAATGATTGATATGTGTACGACCAGTGAATTCAATTAGGGATAGACCGCTCGACTATAAGGATCAAAGCTGGATGATACCATGCTATTGTAGGTGTGACGTCCTGAAATTCGAGTTCTCTGAGGGAGGATTGAACGTTAATTTCGCCAGTGCATTGTTGGTTGATCTCACTCGGAACTGATCACTCCTGAGATACTGACCTTGAGGGGAAAGGCTAGTGAGGACAAAACTCGTGCGACTAAAGAACTTGACCTGGGAAAACGACTTGACCGTGAGACTTGCGTAAGGACGATCCTGTAGTCATGCAGGCCGATTTTAGGGACAACTAGAAGTCGATTCGCGGACAAAAATAATGGGACGACGGGTGATTCCGTCTACTGTTATCGAACCCGCGAACGACTCTATGCCGATCCTTAATAATCGTGTACTTTGAAATAAGAATCGATCCTTCGCAATTTCATGTAGTCAGGGACGTCCATGTGTCGAGAAGTCTTGAACGTGAACTGGCACGAGTCGGTTACGCATGAGTCCTCAAAGCCGCCTGTTAGTCTGAGTAGTACCAAAATGGCATTTGGGGCGAAATTGACAAGGCATGAGAATCCAATATTGGGCTTCGAATTTTCGGGAACGTGCAGGATGGACTTTTGAACGATGCTTCCTTGACGGTCGACAAGCAGGTGTCGGTTGAGCCGAGTTTTTGGGAAAGAGGTTTACGGACCGAGGAATCGAGCCTACGAGGACGTGGACTGGGAAAAATCAATGTGGGCCTCATGCCCAAGGTGGGACAGCCATCGTGGAAAGCCGAAACAAGCAAGTGAGCCCGTTGGACCCAACTGACCCCTCACCCTTCCTAGCCCGTTATCCAAACTCGAGCCAATTCGAGCCCAACAAATTCCCGAGCCCGTTCCTATTCATTTTCCGGCCCGTTTCCTAGGCCCGCCTTTCACTTTCAACCCAAGGGCACATTGGGAAATGTGCAAGGTGGAAATGACCAAAATACCCTTGGATATTTTGAAGAAAAGTCAAAAGAGGAGAGAGAGAAGATGATGTCATGTGCATGGGGAGTTGAAGTAGCCATTAAGGTCATTAATGAAGGGTTTTGATCAGCTCACTTCACTCTCTCTCTCTCCTCTTCATCTTGTCCAAAATCGCAGCCCTTTATCCCATTGTTTCCCTTCTTCCTGCAATTTTCAGCTTCTGACCTTCCACCGAAATCTGAGTTGTTCATTGCCTTTCCGTGTGAATCTCGGCCCGTGCCACCTACCGTTGCGTTCAGAAGAGGAAAACCATTCAGATAGCATCAGCCGATCGGAGAAAGGAGTATCCGGACGATCCGTACGGCCGCCGGAAGCCGGCTGCTCGCCGACCGCCTACTGTTCACGCGGTACTGCACAGTTTCGCCTTTGCTGCTGTTTTCCTCCATTTTCGACCAAACCACCGCCCATCCCAGCCTCCAGTAGTTCCCCCTCGACCCCCAGGTGCCACCGGTTGTCGGCCCGCCGCTCGCCGGAGCTCCGGCCAGCTTGTTTTTGCTCTGACCAGTAACCTCCCCCTCCTGCAGTGCTGTTTTGTGAAGTTCAGTGGGGAATCCGAATTTGTTGCTGCTGTGTTGAGCTCGGGACCGCCTTGGAGTGTCATGGGGAGAAGTCCCCGGGTGTCGGGTTCGTCGCCGCCGCCGCGCACGCGTCGCCGGCCCGCTTAACGGGTGAGTTTAGCCCCTAATCCCTATTTAGTGCCTAAACTTGCTTAGGGTTGGGTTAATTAGTACTAAGGGCTGATTAATATGTTTAATTAAGTGCATTATCCCTAAGATAGGTGATTAGATTAAGGGTTAAGATTGGATTAGCTTAATCTTGTTTAATTATGCTTAATTGTGTGTTATGTGCTAATTAAGCATGCTTTGCTTGATTAAATTGATTAATTATTTTAATTAATTGATTTATTTAATTTCTGCATTTATTGATTAAATTATGTGATTTCTGAATTAAATTATTTAATAATTAAATTCGGAATTTCACTGTTCATGTGCACTGTTCACACACTTCGCATGTTCACGGCACTGTTCATCCGGAAGTGAAATTGTGCATAATTTCATGTGTCTTGATCATATGAAGTGAAATTAATGTGTCGTGGCATGAACATTCGCATGAATCGTGTGAATTTCACAAAAAGGGAAAAATGGTTTGTCCGAGGGACACCGGAAATGGATCGCCTTTATGAGAAAGAAAGTGATTTGTCCAAGGGACACTGGAAATGGACCATTTTTATGAGAAATGTGGGAAAAATGGTTTGTCCGAGGGACACCGGAAATGGACCGCTTTTGTGAGAAATGATTTGAGGTTTCATATGCAAGCATGTGTGCATTGGCTAATGCTCAAAGATAATAAGTGGGTTGTGATGGTTTGCTTGCGTGATCACTAAATTGAAACCGCCGTCTCGGGAGAGTATCCCTTGACGTTCGTTGGGCATGTGGTCTCGGGAGAGTATCCCTTGACATCTTTTGGGCATGCGGTCTCGGGAGAGTATCCCTTGACATTTGTTGGGCATGCGATCTCGGGAGAGTATCCCTTGACGTTCGTTGGGCATGCGATCTCGGGAGAGTATCCCTTGACGTCTTTTGGGCACGGAAGGGCACGATTGCGCCTCTGCGGAGGAAGGGCGCCGTAGCGCCATTGCGCCTCGGTTGTGACCTTGTGGGGCAGTAATAATCGGAACGTGTATGGATGCAAGAGTGCATGAGAAAACATGACATCATTGGTTCCGATTATGCATGAGATGATCACATCATTTATGGCACGCACGCATGAATTGATAACTTGCAGGGTGTGGCAATGGCCAGGTGAGATCGCTTGTGGTGCGACTCACATGTGATTGATGAACTGTATCATCTAACGGCCATGTGCATTGCGTGTATTGTACTGACTTATAACGTACAGGGTATGGCATACCGGGTAAGGTTGCATGCAAACCGACTATGTGATTGTTGGTTGCATTGCTTGTATTGAGTGAGGTTTAACGTGCAGGGTATGGCATACCGGGTAAGGTTACATGTGAACCGACTTTTGATTGTTGGTTGACCCTATCTGTGGTTTGATTGTTAATTGCGGGCTGTTTGTTGTTGGGTTAAGTGAGGGGTGGTTCTGGAGAGATACCCGAGGTTGAGTTGGTGTACTAACCGAGGCTTAGGGGAAGAACTCGCTGAGATTTTATCTCAACCCGTCGTGGTTAACCTTTTTCAAGTCTTTAGAATGGTGCACTCGTAGTGGAGAATCCTGCCCCCATTTCTCCAGTGATCGACTTGACGAAGTCGAGTCCAATGGGTCCGAGTGACCGTGGTGTTGAACTTGAGGGTTCATTCTATATAGCTGGATTAACCTAGTTTCTTTTTGGCCTGGCTTAGAGGATGGATCGGCCCCTTTTGTCGGGCTTGTAATTCAAAAGACGATCCTCCATTGGTTAATCCAGTAAATTGTATAAATGAGTAATCGAGGTTTCTGCTGTTCATCTCTCTATCCCTGATTGATTGATTGATTGTTTGTTGGGTAGGGATGGTTCGTCTTCCGCTTGCGCATAACAAAAGATTAAAATGAATGGTCGTCGATGAGTCCTGGGATGTCGCTTTCAATCGACCATGGTAAGGGGTTGTCGCGTGCTCGGGGTTCGGGGCGTGACAGTAGGCCAATTAGAGAATGTAAATAAATTGATTTGGCAAAAGTACGAGTTCAGATTGCGGGTGATTCCGCACAACTTTGATATTGATTGCGAACGATGTTAAACCAATTTCCTTTTGGCTTTGTACTTAGCGTAAGCAATTAACCTCCCATGATTACATGACAATCGAATTGTCCTAATTTGAATAGGCACGATCGATTGAAAAGTTATCAACCATGGGTCAAACACGCGATAACCCCTAAACGCCACTTGATAGTTAGGTCATACTAAAGTCACAATTGATTGATATTAACCACGAATTTCAATCCAGTTTTGGGTATCGAACTTTCAAGGATGTCGAGATTAAAATATTGGACGTTACCTAATTGATTCTTGAATTTATCGGTAAGCCTAAAATTTGTCAAAAAATGATTCAATGGGCTGAAAAATTGGAACCAAGAGGAGATGTGCCAACTGAAGGCCCAATGGGCCTTATGCCCATTAAGGTTCAGCCGAGTGGGCCCTAAGCCAAGTCCACCAAGCCCAAGTGAGCCCAACTTCAAGCCTTGAGCCCAATTGCATTTTCTAGCCCATTTCTCCACAATTTGAGCCCAAACTAATTTTATTCAAGCTTGTATAAAATCTTGGCCCACATATGCGCATAGTACGGTATACATACTTTGAGAAATCACCATTTTACCCCTTCTAGAAGTGGCATTATTGTTGGAGGACAAAGAGAGAGAAAAGTCAAAGGAAATTTATGAAGGGAAATTATGTAAAGCAAGGGAAATTGGACTTGGCTTCTTGCTCTCTCTCTCTCTCTCTTTCTCTCTCTCCTCATTTCTCTCCCTCCCCAATGTGCAGCCCACACTCCCACGTTTCTCACCCTCTTCCTCACTTTTTCTTCTCATTTTCTCTCTTTTATCTTCACTTTCTCCATGGTTCTTCCCCTTGGATGCCCCATTGACCAACCAGACCACCCTCACCTACCATTTTGGCTGCCTTGCTGCTGTTTTGGAGTCGTTGTGCCATTGTGGTGCCGCCCATCTAAGGCCGCCCAAGTCATGCCTCTCTCTCTCTCTCTCCCTTGCAGTTCTCACCTCCGCCGGAAATTGCCTCCGCCAGACCCATTTTTATAGAGCACCTCCATGATGTTTTGGACTTAGTCATGTGTAGACCTCACTGCCACCATCGCGCTCATGTCGTCGGAATTGTCGCCAGGTGAGTTTACGTTCTAATCCATTGATTAGTGCATAAACTTGTTTAGGGTTGGTTTAGTTAGAGTTAATCTTAGTTAGGGGGATTAATTAAGGTGTGTTAGAACTAAGATAGATGGTTAGTTAGATAACTATGATTAGCTTAGATTAATCTTGCTTAATGCTCCCTAATTGAGGTTTAATGGTTTGATTCAAGATTAGGGGATTAAACTTGTTTAGTCTTAGTTTATTAAATTGAATTGATTTCTTTTAATAAATTATTGTTTTATTCAATTTTGAATTTATATTATTAATTATTAAATTCTGGAATTTCATTGTTCATAATGTATTGTTCATGTTGTACTGTTCACGCACATTGTTTATGCCGTCTTTGTTCACGTGCATTATTCACTTGGCACTTTGTTCATGCAGAAGCGAAATTTTGTCTCAATGAACATGTTTTGATTGTATGATGTGCAATGCTATTGTTGAATGCATGGGTATTTTTATGGATTGCGTGGGCTTATTAAAAGGGGGAAACTCGAGGTGTCGAGTGTATGTTTTTGTCCCATGTTGTCTTGAAATTGAAAAGGAACATTATTGTTTGTGAGACATGGGAATTGAATGATTTCTTGAGTTGAAAATGTGACTGCATGTGTTTAATTGACTGTTACTGCAAGCACATATCACTTATACATTGGCTAATATTTAAAGATAAAAATGGGTTGTAGTGATATGCTTGTGTGGTCACTAAATTGAACCCGTCACCTCGACGGGAGTTTAGGGGACGATGTTTGACTCGTTGGAAATCCTGGTGGGGTGTCTGGATGTGAAGTCACGGTAGAAGCCAAGCCAATGCTCCTTCGAGAATGTTGTATTGAGAAAAAACCTTCGACGTTGCTGCACCTCATGGGGGAGGGCAATGCCTAGCTATGCTAATAGACATCGGCGGAAATTCGGTTGTGGCCCTAAGGGGCGTTAATAATTGGAACACGTGTGAATGCAGAGGTACATGTGAAACATATTGTGACGTATTCTGATTATGCATGTGATGTTTGCACTAACCATGGCATGCGTGAGGTTATATCGTGCATGGTGTGGCAATGGCAAGGTAAAATTGCCTGCGAATCGACTTACTTGTGACTGATCATTGAGATGATGAAAATGTTGGTTGCATTGTTTATGGCAACACATGAGAATTTACACTGTGCAGGGCATGGCATGACCGGGTAAGGACGCCTGCGAGTCAATTGATTGCTGATTGTTTCTTACAGGGTTTACCGAGTAGATCACATGATTAGTAAGTCAAAACGAGGGTCACTTTGCAATTAATTTGCCATTGTGATGATGATTTTCCTATTAGGAACCCGAGGAGAGTTGGCATCCTAATAAGGGCTTAGGGTGATAATTCACTGAGATTTTATTTCACTCACCATTATTAAACATTTTAGGTCCGTAGTTATGGTACTTATATTGCCATGGATTGTAAAGTGCTGGCGCACATCATGGAGGGCAACGGGTTGGTGTGCCCATTGGTTGAAGGAAATAGATTAACCCTGTTTAGTATCTTTGGATGACTGTAGAGGAAGTCACCTGATTAAGGGGCTTGTGTATAAACACCATAGGGTTAATTAGTTCATGAATAAAAATGATGTTGCTGATGTTGTTTGTGGCCTTTTTACTATCCATGTTGTTTATTGACTGGGAGTTGTTGATTTGCTTCCACATGTGTTTAATTGCAAGATAAAAAGAATGGTCGACGATGCATCCTAGAAAGTCGCATTCATTTGACCAAAGTGAAGGGGTTGTCGCGTGCTCAAGATTCGTGGTGTGACATCTAAAGCTAATATTCGTTGTTGATTCCTAATCTCTATCATCCAATGGCTTCTTCATCAAAACCGAAAAATAATTATGAGGTCTTTTTGAGTTTCCGAGGCACAGACCTACGTAAAACCTTCCTCAGTCATCTCTACAAAGCTTTATACCAGAATGGAGTATACACTTTCATTGATAGTGAGGAACTTAGGAAGGGAGACCAAACATTGCCAGCACTCGTGAAGGCCATTGAAGAATCGTGCATTGCGCTCATCGTTTTCTCTAAGGACTATGCTTCCTCATGGTGGTGCTTGGAAGAGGTGACGAAGATTATGGAGTGCAGGGAGCAAAATGACCTCACCGTTCTACCAGTGTTTTATAAAGTGCACCCAAGTGAAGTGAGACGGGGCAGCAAGAGTTATGGGAGAGCTCTAGCTAAACATGAGTCTAAGTTTGGGAAGGATTCGAAGAAAGTGAAGAGATGGAAGAAAGCTCTTTTTGATGCTGGTAGCTTGTCCGGATGGCATTTGAATGATGAGTAAGTAGATTCGAGTCCATTTTTCGTATGAGAAGCTAATCCTTACAAATAAGTATAAAGTCTGTTAAAAAGGAAAAAAATCTTCGCACGCCTGATTGTTTGTACACGTATAGATGCTTCATTTCATGATTCTAAAAATTCGTAAGTTCTTTCTTAATGACCGAGCGATATCATTTCTACGGAATCAGTCTTATCAGTCATTTCATTTCTTTGGCCTGGACGATTGGAGTTCTGCTCCCAAAAAAAAATGATGTTTTTTTTTCTTTTGCTTTGATAGATTTTATAAAGAGTTGAAAAACGTTAATAACCAATGGTTAAAAAGCTACCGGTTATTTGAAATCTGAATAAGCTTTGATAATTTTAAAACAATTTCATGAAACTACTAGCTTTTTTTATAGTTCGTAAATTACTTGCTTTTCAGTGTTTTAACGAAATTTAGTTCGTCTTTTTTTAGCAACAGCTTAAATTCACCAACTCGTACAATAGATTATCAATTTTCCCTTTGAGTCTTTACCAGCTCCTTTCCTATTAGATTGTTAACTAACAACGTAGGATTATCAACCCTCGTTTCAGTTACTTAGTAACATTTATTTCCTTTATTTTATTGATTTTTATTGACGTTTACTAACTTTTATTTATTTTTCTTATAAATGCCTTAAATTTATCAACTCTCATATGAATTTGTGAACCTTTATTTGTGTGACTTACCAACTTTTTCTTTTATTACATTACCAACTAGTTTTGGTTTATGAATGCTCATCCAAGTTGCTTACCGACATTTGTTCTTTTTAATTTAATAAATTTTTTTTTGAGAGCTGTCAACTTTTATTTGCCCTACTTTCCATGATATTAGATTTACTAACTTTTTCCCGAAATTACTGATCTTAATTGGAGAGATTATCAACTTTTGTCCAATTTAATCAACCAATTTTGCATTACCAACTCTTATTATACTTAGTTATTGGTATTTATTTGTATTTCTTTCATTTAAACTTCTCTTAATTTTCAAGCAACTTTTGTTTGACTTTCTTACCAATGCCTTAAATTTGCCAACTATCATAATTATCCTTGAGTAACCAACTGGTTTTGGGTGATCAACTCTTATTTGATTGTTGCTACCAACTTTATTACTTTTACTAACTTACCAATTTTTCTTATCATTTGACAACTTTTATTTGACTTGCTCACTGATTTTTAAACTCAGCAAGTGTTTTCAGAAAATACCAACTTCAATGAGAGTGCTTACAACTTTTCTTCGAATAAATTACAAACTAGTTTTGCATAACCAACTTTAGATAAAGATAGTTGTCAATGTTAATTTTTTTTTCTTTAAATTAAGAACTTCTTTTATCTCTAACAAAATAAAAGGTTCTCTTATATTTATCAACTTTCATTTACCTTCTGACTTGTAATATCCATTACTATATGAAATTAGCAAACATTTGGTTGTATAACTTATCAAATTTTGTCGACTAAGTCATCAACTATTCTTTTATTATCAACATTCATTTGTGTTGCTTACCAACATTTACAAATATACCAACTCTTGCATTGAGATACTATTTTTGTTTACCTCACTTGTCAAGCTTTTAAATTTACCATCTCCATTTAGAAATTACCAACCTCTGTTAAAGTGATTATCAACTTTTCTTCAATTAAGTTACCTACCAACTAGTTTTGGGTTTGCAACTCTTGCTTGAGTTAGTTCTCAACGTATATTTATTTTTTAAATTACTGAATTCTCTTATTTTTGGAAAAAAATAGCTTTTTCTTATTTGCTAATAAAATTGGTTTACCTTTCTTACCAACATCTTAAATATGCCAACTATTATATGAGTCACAAATATTTATATGTGGTCACCAAATTGTTGCAATTAAGTTACAAATAAAATTGGTTTACCTTACTTTAAATTATACTTTAATTTACGGTGCTTACCAACTATTATATGTTTTTCTTTTTTAATATTACCAACCATCTTCTACAATTAAGTTAACAACTAGTTTTATGATACAAACTCTAGTTGAGTTGGCTACCAGCATTCATTTTTCTTCTAAATTACTAACTTCTCTTATCTTTGACCAGAAAAATTTGTCTCTTACCTTTTACCAACTTTTTATTTACCTTTGCTACCAATGCCTTAAATATACTAACTATTCTATGAAATTATAGATTATATTTGACTTACTCACCAACTTTTTTTCTTGATTAAGTAACCCAACATAAAAAATTTTAAATTAAACAAAATAAATAAATGCCGGTAACTAAGTTAAAAAAGAGTTAGTTACCCCAAATTAGTTGATTACTTAATCGGAGAAAAGTTGAGAAGTCACTTGCATCAAAGTGGTTTCATATAAGAGTTGGTAAATATAAGATGTAGTTAAAAACGATAAATAAAATTTGTCAAATGATAGGAAAAATAGGTAATTCAAAGACAAATTAAACTTGGCAAGTAACTCAAATGCGAGTTGATAACAAAAACTAGTTATCAACATAATCGAAGAAAAGTTGGTATCACTCTAATTAAGGCCCACATTTTCTAAAAAGTGTTAGTAAGTAACTCAAATAAGAGTTCATGACCCAATAGAAAAGTTGGTAAATTAAAAAAAACAAGAAATTATTAGTATGTAGTTCAAATGATAGCTAGTAACCCAAAACTAGTAGGTGATTTTTTTTACATGACAAAAGTTGGTAAGTTGCTACAATATAGTTTGGTAATTTGATATAAAAAGTTAGTATATTAGAACTAGTAATTTATGCAAATCAACTTTGGTTAGTTAGTACAACAATTGGTAACTTGTAAACGATAAATAAATATGGTAATCACATATAAACATAGGTAAGTTACTAACGAGTTATGTGAAAGTAACAATTAAATTCCTCCTACAGCTTGCAATGAACTGTTTTGTGTGGGTAAGTTCTATAGCTCTTTCTATTGGATCCTCATTGCCCCCTTCAAAGTATAACAAAAGTTCTAAAGGAATTGTGAGTGGGCTATTTGAGTTCTTCACATTTCATTTCTGGCAATTGAGTTCGAAACTCACTACCAGTTGCCTTTTGATTCCAAAAAACTACATGTAGCTAACCATAGAATTGACAAGTGGCTCTTTCCAGTTATAAGAAATTGATACTAGGATGTCATCGGTTGAAAAGTTTGCTGACTCATTTGAATAAAATCATATGTTAAAACCGGATCAATAATGGACAAAATGTCAAATAGTGTTATTACACTTATCTCATTTCTTTGCAAGGATTAAGAAAGTTTGCAACACTTGATACAAGATTAATAGTGTGTATAGGCCTTGGTGGGCAATGACATCATGCTTCAAGGTAGTTAAGGGTTTTTGAATTGAAAATCTTAACCACCATTAAAAGTTCTAAATAGCTCTATTGATTAAGCATACATATAAATCACATATATCCATCAAAAAGATAAATAAGTACATTATCATTTGTATATAAAAAAAAAACATGAATCATTTGGATGACTAAATGTTGAAGCCTTAATTGGTGTGGAGCTCTTGGAGTTCTAATTCAACTTGGTGGGAATGCATATTGTTTTGGTTGTGACCAACAGAAAATGTGATGCAATGCTTTGTAATTGTTGGTTGGTAATTGCTCATTTTTACTTATTCAAATTGCTAAATATGATCCTACAACTTCTTTTTTCTGTTTTTGTCAGTGATGAGTCAAAGCTTATAGAAAGAATTGTGAAGGAGATCTCCACTCATCTGGACCGAACACCTTTGCATGTTGCTAAGCATCCGGTTGGGATCGATTCACAAGTGGTTAAGCTAATATCTATGTTAAACCTTGAGTTTGATGATGGTGTTATTATGATGGGGTTATGGGGAAAGGGAGGCATAGGGAAGACAAGTTTATCTAAAGCCATTTATAATGATATTTTCAGACAATTTGAAGGTTCAACTTTTTTGGCAAATGTTCGAGAAACTTCAAAAGATTGCAAGGATTTAGTTGCTTTGCAAGAAAAATTACTATCGGAGGTATTATTATTGAAGCAAAGATCAGTAGTGTCCAATGTCGATGCAGGTACTAATCTAGTATGAGATAGACTTTGTCACAAAAAAGTTCTCCTTATCCTTGATGATGTGGATGACTTGCGCCAATTAAATGCTTTAGCAGGAGAAGGCAAGTGGTTTGGTAATGGAAGTAGAGTCATCGTTACTACAAGAGATAAACATTTGCTATTTTGTCACGGGATAGATCAAGATCATGTGTATGAAGTTAAAGCATTGGAGGACTGTGAAGCTCATGAATTGCTTTGTAAGCATGCTTTTCAGACACACCAAAAACAATTAATCAAGACAGACCTAGTGGATGGTGTTCTGAATCATGCCGAAGGCCTTCCTTTAGCAATTGAGGTGTTGGGCTCCTTCTTATGTGGTAGAGGAGAACATGAATGGAAAAGTACACTAAAGAAACTTTCTAGGATTCCTCACAAAACCATTAATAATGTGCTCAAAATAAGTTATGATGGACTAGAGGATAATGAGAAAGAGATTTTTCTCCACATTGCCTGCTTCTTTAAGGGGTGGGATAGTGAGTACATAAAGAAAATTATTGACAGTTGCGATTTGGAGATAGCTATAGGATTAGAAATTCTCATTGAGAGGTCCTTGATAAGTATTGAGCATGAAATCATAGGAGTGCATGACTTGATTCAATTGATGGGTATGGATATTGTGAACCAAGAATGTCGTGATTATCCCTGGAGGCGCAGCAGACTATGGCTTTATGATGATGTTCTTGATGTTTTGTCCCACAACATGGTAAGACTTGCAAATATAGTCAAAATTGTGCTTCTCATCTTTGACTCCAATTACTAAACATGCATTACTAAAATAGTCTCATATATGTAGGGAGATTGTGCAAGTAAAGGCCATAGTGTTGGAGCTACCGAAGCAAAAAGATATATACATCGAGCCTAATGCTTTTAAAAATGTGAGCAGGTTGAGATTGCTCATTTTGCACAATGTGCATAATTCTTTCGATGGTCCTATATATCTTCCTAATTGGCTAAGATGGTTTGAATGTCCCGGTGCTTCATGGATTCCAGAATTTTCATCTGGTCCAAAGAAATTAGTGGGACTTAATATGAGTAAGAGCAATATCATGGTAGTGGCAAAACAATTTAAGGTGAGCATTTACCAATATAGAATTATAATTTATTTCTTTAGTTGTGTACAAGTGCATTATATGTACTCGTAAACAAAAGAAAGTGACGTTCTGCTTTATAAAAAGCACTTCTCTTTTTCTTTCAAAATGACCCTAACTACTTGCTTTAAAATTTTTCTTTCGTGCAACATAATTGGCATTTGAAAAATTAAGCATTGACAATTTTGCAAAAAATAAATACAAAAAACTAAGAAATTATATAAATATATGTGGGAGAGAAAGATATATCAAGATTTGAATTGTTTTATGAAGGTCATGTTAGATGGTCTTAGGCCTTTCTCATCCCATAAGTTAACTTAAAGGGAGAGGCTTTCTTTTATACTTATAATCTGACCACTAGCTCCTTCTGTAACCAATGTGAGACAACCCTCAACAATCTCTTTCTCACACATTGAACCTAGGTTAGACGCACAGTAAAACGTAACTCTCCCATGTGACTATTGGGTTCATACTTATTGACAACTTGGACTCTAATCTAAGTGTTGGGTGATCTTGGACCTCTTCCATAACTGATGTAAGACAACTTCAACAAGTCATTGAATTATAGGTGAAAGTTATATGGAAAAGGAAAGATATTTGGAGATATGATTTTTTTTAAGGTCATTGCATCATAAGAAAATTGAAATTTTAGTATTAAAACATATTGTAAAATAATGCAAAAGCTATCTGACCTTGCAACTAAATCAATGTGAAATCACCAGTGTAATAAACAAGAAATGATAAAGAACTTAAGAGATTTACTTGGTTTTGTCTAGTATCAATACCCACTCTACCAAGATGTCTAACAGCGAATAACCTAATAATCAATCGGAGAATTATAGAGTTACAATTGCTCATACACAACCCACAATGTTCACAATGAAATAATCAATTCAAACGTTAAACTCATTGCACAAAATATCATTTTGTGTTCTTGCTCCTGTGCATGGCTAAATAGGAGTTTCCCACTTATTTCTTTTTGTGCAATTGTGGATGAAGGGAGAAAAAAATAAAGGAAAGTCCACCTTGCGCGACATTCAAAAGAGTTCCAACTCTTATCTCAGTTAGGTCTTGTGCATACCATGGCATGCATAATACTACCCACTACACTAAAATAAAAAAATGGCATATATGTTCCTTCTCCTTAGTTTGTAATGAGTTGAAAGTGTTTGGCTAAAGGTATGCTCGCATATTTCTTTTGATATAGACGTAGAACTCTTATAGCTCTATCATGTAATATCTTCATATCCAATATTTTCTTTGCAATATCTAAAATATTTCATCTCAAACTCAGTACTTAACTAGTGCTTTAGCACATGAATATCAAATATATCTTTAGCTACTATCAACATGTTATCAATATATAATAGCATGTAAATCAAATACTCATCTTCCAATTTCTTAAAGCTAGCACAACTATCCAATTGACTTTTTGAATGGTCCAACTAGTCAGGGAAGGATCAAAATGTTTATACAATTATCTAGGAGACTGTTTCAACCCATGTAAAAATTTCTTTATCAGGCAAACATGATCTTCCTTATGGAAATAGCATAACCCTTCGGTTGCCTCACGCAAATCTACTCCTCCTATGCACTGTAAAAAAACATTGTTTTCATATCTAGTTGCACCAGCTCGGGATCTTATGTAGCAACTTAGGCAAACAATACTTGAATAGAAGTATGCCTTACTAGATGAGAGAACACCTTATTGTGATAATGTCTTTCCACTATGTATATCCCTCACAACAAGTCTTGCCTTGTACATCACTACTTGACATTGGGAATGTCCTCATTCTATTTTTAGACCCATTTGCATTTAACTATCTTCTAGCTTTTAGATACTTTGACTAGATCCCATGTCACATTCAATGGAGTGACTCCATTTCTTATTCATAACACCATGATTTGTTCTACCAATAGTATCTTAGGACTTCACTATTAATGTATGGCAAGTGTCTACTGTCATGTCTTTATAGACAAGAAAATGGGTGATTTGGGACCATTGCACCACATTTGGTGACCTTTCACCCCATGTGCACAACCTAAAATTGTGCACTTTTTTGACCTCAGCTCAAACTTACCATCATTTGCATGAGTATATGCAAGACATATGAATACTTGTAGTCTAAAGTAGTCGAGAGGATTCCCATGACCATACTTCTTCATGAGTCTTCCACTTGATAATAGATTATGGAGATTAACTAACCAAGTAATAGCATATGTTCACTACTTTAGCCTAAAATTCCTTGCCCAATCTACATGCAAAAGAATACACCAAGCTTGCTCAATCAAACTTCTATTCTTTCATTCGCAACACCATTCTACCGTAGGGTTCAAGATGCTGTGCTATGTTCCACAACCCCTTCTCCCTTGTGGATGGCAAAATCTTTACTGTAGAACTTCGTGTCATTATTGCTCTTAAGATACTTAATTTGATTACCGAGTGCTTCTCAATAAGTGCCTTAAACTTCTTGACCTAGTTGAACACCTCGGATTTGTGTTTTAGGAAGCATATCCTTCCTTGTTCAAAAAAATTGTAGATGAATATTAGTTTATATCAAGCACCTCATTTTGAAGAATCCGGGGATGGGCTTCAAACTTCTAAATGAATGTAACCATTCTATTGCTTGGTTGAATGCATATCTATAGTGAACTTAACTAGGCTTTGCTTCCTTAAGATGCATTGGTCTCGCAAGTCTAGCTTCCCTATCTTTTGACCCTTAAGTGACCTATTCTCACTCAGTATTGTCATAGTTGTCTCATTCTTATGCCTCAATAGCATATGCCATAACTTAATCAACTCGTGAAATTGTTGGAGCTCTAGTCATGGCCTCTCCTAGTAAATGATATAGAGAATTCACCTTCTTCTCTTTTATCAGTATCATGGCACCTCGAGAGATCTTTAGCACTCCTCCTTTAGCAGTATACTTACACATTTGTTATTGAGTGTTTCAAGAGAAATAAGGTTATTCTTGAGCTTCGTTATATGCCTCATGTCTATTAGAATGTGCATTACTGTATCATGTATCCAAATCTAAACTATCCCTGTCTAGACAATCTTTTAGGCTGCATGTGTGGTTAGCTAAGTAGTAAACAAGTTCCTATGAAGAATCATATGATAAGAACACCCTAAATTATATCACTATACATCTCTTGATGAGTCCATTGTCATAATCAAAACAACCTTCGCATCATTAGTGCTTTCCTTGGCAACATTCGTCACATTACACTACTTGTGGTATTTTGCCTACTATCTCTATTTCTTAGTTTTGGACAATCTCTCTTCATGTGCCCTTCCTCATGATGTTCAGAGCACATCACGCAACCCTTAGACTTTCCATGGTGAGACTTTGATTTGTTTTGACCTCTGCTCCTAGACTTAGATGTTGATCTCTACCTCGAATCACAAGTCCTCACGCCACCTCTTGTGCTAGATCCTCATCTTGCTACTGTCTCTACCACTCCTTAGAGAACAAGGCAAATTGTCCCTCTTTAAGGTAATTGCAATTTGCCCTGTAATAGGGAATAAGTAAAGTACTTCCATGACTTTGGTAAAGAAGCCAACAATATCATCCCTTATTTTTCATCATCTAGGGGTCTCTTCAACATTCTTCAAGTCCATAATGAGTTTGTTAAACACATCTAAATTGAATTTGATGGAAGTAACTTTAGCATAACAAACTTGAAATATCCTCTTCAACATGTAGAAGCAATAATCAACCTTTCTTTAAGAGTGTTTGAAGTTTTGCCCATGACACTGGAGCATCCTACTCTTTTGCCACCATTATTAATACCTCCTCTAATAAATTCAATAGGATTATACTCCTCGCTCTCTCAATTAACTCATCTTAATTAGCATCTTTCATCATTTCCGACAACTTAGCTTTGTCATCCAATGCCTTATACAAATCTTGAGTTGTTAATAGCGCATCCATTGTAAAGCTCCACAACCCAAAGTTATTCCTCCTGTTATAATTCTCAAAATTTCTATTTCCGTTTTACACATAATTGCAATAACAAAATTTCTAGACAACAATCATACAACAAGCAAAAACTAGCAGATCTTACAATTAAATCAATGCAAAGTTACTAGTAAATAAAAGAGAAATAAATAAAAACATAAAATGCTTATGTGTTTGGTCTTAGTATTTGTACCTACTTCATGGAAAGAACCAACACCAAAAAAAATCACTAATTAATTAGAGAATTTCAGAGTTACAATTGCTCATATACTCGAGTGCTTCCCAATCGTAAATATTCCTAAGCCCGCAATGCTCACAAAGAAACAAATCAATTTGGATGTAAGATTACACTGTATATATATTACCATGTGTTCCCACTCTTTTGCCTGGCTAAAGAAGAGCTTCCCCTGTGTTTCTCTTTTATGCAATTGAAGCTGAAGGGAGACCGTCTTAAAACCCACACTTCTTTTCTATCTCTAAAACTTGCCTAGGACTTTCTTCAGAGTATTTCTTTTTGTTTCCTCTCGTGTGGCCTTTTGAAGGAAAGTCAACCGAGAGGAGTTCAACTTTTGGTCCGTACCTTTTGTATAGATATGAAGAAACCCTTGTCGGTTGACCGAATGTTGGATTCAAGTATCCCAACAAAGAAAAACAAATTATAATCCAAGATTATCGTCCGAAGAACACAACACCATGTCAAAGATTAATTTGGACTTTTCTTTAACACCTAATCCAATACAAAGAGTCCACATTGATAGAATTAGCTCTGTCAAAGGTTTGAATGCACTGTGTTGTAAAACAAGGCATTGTTAACTACATCAGTAAGTTCTTAAGGAGCAACATTCTAAGCTAACATAATAAAATATTTATTAGAAGTTTTGCCAATACTATTGTAGTGCGTTCACAAATAATGAGATCTAGTAGTGGCATACCATTAGTTTCTTAATCAAAAGTTAGAGCTAGATATTGAATTGTATATGTAAATTATTTTTCTTCAAAAAAATTTTAAAAGTTGGTTTCATTCTATTTTCATGACTTTGAAGAAATTTAAAATTTTATTTAATTTTGGAAAACTTTAATTGTGATAGAATATTGTCTTGACATTAAACTATTATATATAGTCTAAATCAAAATAAATGTTCACTCTAGTGCTCGCACACGACATTAACTTTACTTCTCTAGTTGGCACATAACATGACATGTGGCTTAATTTTGTCACGTGTCCCACATTCACATGATTGTTGCTTTGCACTTCACTTTTACTTTTTTTGATTGCCACACGGCATGACATGTGGCATAGTTTTACCACGTCGCTCGCATCTAATCAATATCCACTAGCTTGTTGATCTATCATATATAAATTTGGAAGAATTTCAAATAAGGGCCCAAAGTACTCTTAATTTCTCAAATAAAAGCTTGAAATGAACGTTGTTTCAAATAAGAGCCTAAAGTGCTCTCATTTTCTCAAATAAGAGTATGAAATGAACCTTATTTCAAATAAAAGCTTGAAGTGGCTATATTAGTCTCAAAGAAGCCTCACATCACTAGCTAGTCAAGGACATTTCCATCATCTACATATTTTTCATTTTCTTTCCTTTTTTTTCCTTTTTTCTGTTTTTTTTTCCATAATAGAAAAACTAAAAAAGGAAAAAAAGACTAAAACTTAAAAAAGAAAAAGAAAAAGCACACGCACACAAATGATAAGAAAACCTAGGTGGGAGGCTCCCACCTATGGCTATCCGTCTGCCATGGCTGACGCCCCAATGGCAATGGGGCGGATGGGGCCAGCGGCCCTGCTAATTGTACTTTTTAATTTTAGCATTTTTTTCTTTTTTGAGTTCTTTTGGTGAAAAATACAAAAAAAGAAAAACGAAAGAAAATGACAAAAAAGTAAAGAATGAAAATACCCTTCACTAAGCGGTGAGGTTAAGCCATTCTTTGAGTTGACATGACCACTATAGACTCTTATTTGAAATAAGGTCAATTTTAAGTTTTTATTTGAGAAAATGAGAGTACTTTAGGTCCTTTTTAAAAATAAGGTCCACTTCAATAGCTTATTTGAAAAATGAGGACATAAAATGCCCTCATTTGGAATTTTCCCTTTAAATTTTAATCAACGTGTGGACCCCTGGAGTGCAAAAACTTGGCATTGGGGAATACTTAAGTGCTAAAAGTTCGAAAAGGTACACTTAAATGCTAAAATCCAAGCAAAAAGGATTAGTTAAATGCCAATGACGAAAAAATCTGACTAAACTACCATGTGTCATTTTTTGGCTTTTCAAAATAAAATATTCATGTGACAATTTTAAGAAAAAAACATTGTTCAAGTCATACTAGAAAAAAAAATTTAAAAATCGATTTTATTTAATAAAAAAATGGAAGGAGAGGGTATGGGCGAGGGTTGTGCAGCCCTCACCACCACCGTTGTCATCGCCCCACCATCACTTGGAAGGGCCTACAATGATGGGGCGAGGGGCTAGGGCTCAGCTGCCCCGGCCGACCTGTGGCAAAGGCTGCCCCTACCCAGATCTAGGGCGAGGGTCACGGTCCTACCCCAGATTCGATGAGGGTTGTCGACCCTCACCTAGCCAGGCCAAGGGCTCGACCCTCACCCAAATCTAGGGCGAGGGTCGTAACCCTCCCCCAGATCTGGCAAGGATCACCGGCCCTCGCCTAGCCGGGCCAAAGGTCGCCGGCCGCCTAGTTAGGGTCACCTAGTTGGGCGGTCGGCAGCCCTTGGCCCGACTAGGGGAGGGCTTATAGCCAAGGTTGTCGGCCATTGGCTAGGACACGATGACCTTGGCCAACCCTCACCCATCGTCGCCATCCCTTCTTGGTAATGGTGGGGCGGCAAGGGCTACACAGCCCTTGCCCGATCCTCCCCTTTCTCCTCCTTTTTTTTTTAAATTGTTTTTAAATTAATCAATTTTATAATAATATATTTTTAAAGTTATTTAATATTATTTAATTAATATATTTTTTAAATGCCACGTTCGCACAAAAACGATGTCATTTTGGCTAAGTTTTTGCTAACTCAGCTTTCGACGAGCCACAGAAGTGATTTATATTATTAAAATAAATCACGGCAGATTTCGGCCAGCCTTCATTGGAGTTGGCACTTAAGTAATCCAATTTTCAAAAAAGTGGCACTTAAGTATACCTTTTGTAACTTTTGGCACTTAAGTGTCCTCTCATGCCAAGTTTTGGTACTTGGGCTATACTTTTACTAATTTTAATCTCTTACAATATATACATAAGATTTGTAATTACTAGTAAAGTTTATAATTGTTTACTAATTTCTCAATACAATATGTAATTCCCAGAAAATCAATTTATAGTAACTTTTAATGAAATTTGGTTTTGTTGTTTTTGCAGGACTTCCAACAATTGAAGTACATTAATTTCAGTAACTTGTGAATCACTTGTTTATATGCCCGACCTTTCTTCTACTCCAAATCTTGAGGAATTGGTTTTTGTGATTGCAAAAACTTGGTAGAAGCCCATGAGTCTATTGCATATCAGGACAAGTTACAATTGTTGAATTTAAGGGGGTGCAGAAAATTTGATAGTTTCCTGATATCCCACGTAAACTCGAAGGTTTGAAAAAGCTTTGTTTACAAGGGACCGCTATTAAAGAACTCCCTGCATCAATAGAAAATCTTGTTTTTTTAAAAATAATGGATTTATTTAATTGCAAGAACTTGGTAAGTCTTCCGGCTAGCATTTATAAGTTACAAAACATTCAACAATTGGAACTTGGATATTGCCCAAATTTAATAGGATTTCCAAAATACAAAGATTCAATTGATCCGTGCATGAAGACCGGACTTTCAAATTTGCTCTATTTATCTCTTAGGGAATGTAATTTGTTCGGATTAGAATTTCTCGACAATCCTTCCTGTTTTCCCTTCTTGCAACAATTAATTCTGGCAGAGAGCAATGTTACTAGCCTTCCCCATCTATTCTTAAGCGTGACCATTTGTCTGTATATGCAATTTCGTATTGCCATCCATTACAAGAGATGCACGAGCTTCCACCATTTTTGAAGCATATTTTGGCTAATGGTTGCGAATCTTTGCAAAAAGATGGAGATCCATTTTCCTCTTCTGTTTTAGTCCGTAGAGTGTTGACCATGGCTGACATTCCCTCTCTGCAACAGGTTAGACTCTCTCTCTCTCTCATGGAGTACGTGCTGGATGTATCGTGTTATTGTATATTGCAATAGTAGTAAATGCAAAGGCTCAAGAAAAGCAGACAAATATAAAGTGTTTGCATGTAATATAGTTGGCTAACATACTTTTATGGGAATGATTTCTATGACATGAGAGTTGTATCTTAATGAAAGCAAAGGTCAATGGATATCTATTCATTTATAGAGCTGTGCTTTGAAGTGGAATTCACTAGGATAAATCTCTGAAGTCAAAATGATTATTTTATTTGGTTACTACTAATAACAAACTTTGGTACTTTCTAATGGTCTATCTTTATAATAGACACCTCCTGATTACACAATTTGGATCCTTGGAGGAGAGATGCCAAAGTGGGTCCTCCCTATTGAAGAGAGTTTCATATCATTCATGGCTTCAAAGAACTTGTATGACAAGTTTCTTGGGTTGACTCTCTGTACCGTTTTCAAAAATTATGAACAGGAAAAGTATCCGATAGTTGAGATTTTACCACATGTGAATGGCGAAATGAGGGATTGCAAAGGAGGAATGGCCTTCCCGGCAATGGATTTGGATCAAATCTTACTTTGGTGTTTCACACCATATGATCTATGGGGAGAAGTTGATTTTGGTCAAATTGATGGGACTTATGTACATTTTAGTCTTACAATATCGGCTACGAAGGTGAAAAAGTGGGGATTCCAAATAATATGCAAGCCACTTGAGGAAGATTTAAAGGTTGAGATTCAAGACAATCGGTTGATCGATCTAGCTTTACTCCACGAGGTTCTTCTTGAACCAACTGATTTAGAAGTTGAGAGTCCACTTATGCACAAAGATAGTTTGATCAAAGTAGATCTACAAAAAGACTTGCAAGATTGTCAGAGGAGTAATGAGGAATATAGTCAAATAACATTAAAGGGAAATCCTACGCTTATTCTCCCTCTTGGCACGCTGACCAAGAATATGCTAACTTCCAATTCGACCAGTAGAGATGAGCATGGTTGCGTTGGGTTGCAGCTTTTATTGCTAGAATGATAAAGACTTCTCGCTAGGGAAGCAATTCGTAGGTAAATGAACTCGTTGATCTTGATTACAATGCATTCTTTCTTCTTGTTCTTCTTATTTTCTCTTCTCAAAGAAAACTTGTAACATTATGTTAGTATCCGCTATCACCCTTATATTAACATTGAGGTACTTTATGTGTCCATGTTAATTAGCGTTAACTTTGCTAGCCAACGATGGAAATAATCAGCCCCATAGAGACCCCCAAATGGAGAGAGGAGGTCGCCCTACTTCTCAGACTTGATATTGAGAAAATGAGTTCGACCAAGAAATCATGCAAAGGTTGTGGCTGGAGAGTTGCCTGAGGAGGCTCGGCGAATAATTTCATGCGTGGAGAGTACATTTCATGTGAAGAAAATTCGAACAAGAACAAGATCACAAGCTCTTACCTATGGCAAAAAATGCAAACATGGGAAGCGGTCGGGATGGAGATGATCTTGTCAGAACATGGAGTGATTCCAGCACATGTAAAGAGGTGGGAAGTGAACGTGCGATTTATCACCGTGGGATGTGCACTTGATGTTGATGGAGTCAAATTTGGAAGAGAAGGCACGAATAACTTCCATTACATGGGAGTACCAAAGACCAAGGCATCAAAGGAGAGAGAGACGAGTGCATGCAAAAATATTGTCTCTGTAAGTTTTTATCTTATCTTTGTTTTTTCATTTAACTTTTTTTTTGTACTTTTTCTTCACTTGCACGTGCGCCTTTGGCTCTTGCCACTTTCATTTCTGCGCGATTTCGTCTCAATATTTATTTTCTTTCAATAGAATTTCAAATCCAGTATATCTACTTTTATTCACACTTAGTTTCATGTAGATTCACTCCTTAATCCAAAGCCCACTCATACATTTTATACTTGAGTATGAGATCATGGAGTGATCCCTGTCATTCTCCGGTCACTCAACTATCACTATATACCGATTTGAACACATGACTCATAAAAATTACCCCATTATGTCATTTTTCTGAAATGACTTTTTAAAAATTATCAGTGTTAAATTTTTTTTGTCAAATAAAAAGGGCCTAACAAAACTGACTTTTGCCTCTGTTGAAGTACCCTTCCATCATTATAGAAATATATTTTATCTTTGATGGTCTCCTGCTTAAAATGAACAATTACCTTTTCTGCTTTGTTTGGATCCGCTTTGATTGATCCTTGTTCGTTGACTTTAATTGCCAAAAAAAAAATTCTGTGATTTTTTCTTCTCTCTTTATTCATTTGCTTTTGATTTTCCCCGTTGTTGTCGTTGTAACTTGTAAGCTCCTTCCTTTTCTCCGCCATAGCCGAACTTCGACCCTCATCGATACGATGCCAGTGCGCTTTGACACATTGAAGATAGCGAACCGACGGCGACGGAGACCGGCCGGCGGAGACGATGGACTACCATCGCCGACGGAAGCTTAGGGCGAACGATTCTCTCCTGAGGTTCTGGGCTTCTTGCAGCTTGCTATAGATCAGGTGACGCTTGGCACGTCCGAATTTTATTAAGTTGGTGGAATACTTGAGATGGATTTTTTGAATTGGATTAGTTTGGTGCTGCAATTGCGCGGGAACTGGAAGAATGTGTCGTTGAATCTGTTCGTGAGACGCGGAATCGGTGTTTCTTCGTGACTTTTGTCTGTGGATGCTTGGTAGTGAATTCATAGGTTATCCACGTTACACGCTGCAAAAACAGCAACCATCCCTAGAAAGGTAGAGCTTTTCTTTCTCTTGTTCTCATAGGTGGCAATTTATTGAAAGAAGAAGATGAAGTCTAGGCTCAAAGGAAAAACAAGCGAGGGAGGGTGAATAAATGGGAAGGAGGGTGTACATGGGTTGGTTCAGTCCCTTTTTCAGTTGAAAAACTGAGCCAATACGAGTGCTGAAGGTTGGGAGGGATGAACTTGGGCGCTTTTGAGGTGTCCAGGAAATGTGGATGTGTAGATGTGCAGAGGGTGATAGGTTTGCCAAAAGAATTTAATTCTGAGAAAATTTGATCACTGGGATAGGGATCTGTCTCTATGTTTTATGAGGCGCTTGAAGAGGCAAAACCACGGAGGAGTGATGAAGTCGCATTGAGATGGCAAGCCACTAGGAAAGGTTGCTTCACAGTCGAGTCCCTTAACCACTTCTTGACTTTGGCAACTAGGGAGAATTGAAAACCAAATTTACTTATCGGTTGTACCCATAAATAATAGGTTAGGTGGTTTTTTTCTTTCACCCTGTGGACTGTGGATATGAAAAAGAAATAATCATGAGAGACATGGAGTTTACATAATTTATTCAGTAGAACAGAGACAAAAGCACAAGATGCTCAATGTCGATTCTGATTTGTAAGGCCTTCGCAACAATTTGGGATTCTCTTTTTACCCTTAAGTGCCATAGCTTTTATGAAGGAAAATGACCGAGAAGCTAAATCTCCTGGATGCTTCTTGAATGTTTGAGTGAAACGTGATTAATGAAAGATAAACTTTTGAGGTACCAATGATAAGACACACTGGAATCAGCAACATGTAGTTTCTCAAATTAATTGCTGTTTTTGCTTTAGTGTTGTTATCAGTTTAAGCTAGGTGGGATTCACATCTGTATTACGGAATGAGTATGTATTAATATCATTACTTGGAAGTTTGTGACCAGTATATTACATAGGGCCTGCAAGATCTTGATCTTATAGGTACAAGATATGGATTCATTCTGTTAGCAGCTGCATATCCATACTGATATATTTGCACTGCTAGCAACTTGATGCTGATTTCAACTTGAATTGCCTGAATGCACGTATGAGAGAAATTATGACTCTTATATCCACATTTTTTTCTCTCCTAAGAAGTAACTAGACCTATTTGCTTTTTGTTATACAAAGCAAAGCTTGCTTTGGACAGCCTTGTAGTTCCAGTTGGGTAAGAAACTGATATTCAGTAACCAGGTGCACTTAAGATATGCTAAGTTATTTTCTAATTTAGATGATTAGTGTCTTCAGTCTTAAATGGTGAACGATTTCACATTGTACATTATATTTATATTATACCTTGATTGAACAGCTGTGTAATTGTTGAGGAAGGGCACCTTTTTGTGGCAGGAAGAAACAGTACTAATGAGACACGGAATGTATGTCTATCATTGCTTCTCCATCACTTTCTATAAATTTTGGCGAACCGTTCTTTGTTGTTGTTATGAATTGATACCCTCACCATATCCAACTTGTGGTTATTGTTGATCTTTTTTGTGTTTCTGGCTTTAAGTATTTGTTTAATATTATGAGAAAATAGTACATCTGAACAAATCTGTTGAAAAGTGGAGTTTTCTATGCATTATTAGGCTGTAAATGGTTTTGTTCCCATTATTCTTTCATAAAATATTACTATGGCTAACAATAGCAAGAATCTTGCTTTACAATGCACAATGTTTCACGATTCTCATTTTGCCATTGTGCTCTGTCTGAATTTTGGACTGAGAATAGTCAAAGAAAAAGCTTCAATGAGGAGAGAGAATAGGGGAATGATATTTATTTTTTTGAATAGAAATAAAGCCATCGCAAGCTGCTGGACCAAAATGTTGAGTTCTCTAAATTGTGCTGTATTGCATGCTTGAATATGTAAGCAAGAGTAAAAAATAAATAAACGTGAAGGAGAAAACCTTTTTCGTGAAATGCATTTCCTAAATTTATGTTAAACTACACTAAGAGCTACTTTACAAGATCCTAAGTTTGATATGCTTTCTTTATTTTAATCCTTGCTCTTTCCTAGGCAACAAGACATGCAGATTCTTGATGTTCTTCTTGAACAGTGGTGGAGGACTGGATTTTCGTCTGCAGAAGCTGCAGAGAAGTTTTTCAGCATGCTCCCTTTATGTGACATGTGAACCATGCATAATGTGTGCAGCAGCATTATGGATCATTGGTATATCTATTGATCATACTGAAATAAAACTAACCTTTTATAAAATTTGTTTATTCATAAATGATTAGATGACTCTTAGCCATTTTTAGGTATAAAGAAAGTATATTATGGCTGCGCAAAATGATAAATTTGGAGACTCTGGCTCAATACTGTCATTGCATTCAAGTAGCTCTGAGGCATGCATTAGGTTAGTTTCTGAACTTGCTTTTGTTGCTGATTTCATACTACTTTGCCCCACTTTGAAATTGTGACATATGTCAATTGACAACTAAAGCTTACTGGAGGTTTATGACTCCTTACGTTGATTACTGATGGATGTGGATTCGGAGCACTTCTGTTTGTTGTTGCAATTTTCAAATTGCAACACATAACCATGGAAATAAATGGAGGTTTATGGAACTAAGTTTCCATCTTTTCTGTCCTTTTCTAAGTCTAAATGGAAGAAAGTCGAGTTTTAGGAAGCGTCATGGAGTCAAGTTTATATTATTTCTTTCTTTCCCCGCTCTATTTCTTTTTTTAAGAAAAAATCTATGTGACTTGTTAGACATTTCATTTCTTTTTTTGCCATAAAAAATTTGCTATTCTGGGAAGTAGTATAAGTTAACATAACATTGGTTTGTTCTTTTCTTTTTTCCCTTTACCTCCTGTTTCTTCATCTCTTCTTCCTCGCTTATTTCCATTGCAGCAAGATTCTTTGATGTCTTTAATGTTATCAAGTTCAAAGCCGGAAATATAGCTTCTTCAAAGAAATACGATTTAACTAGGAGGAAATTACACTTTCGGATATGTCTTTTCTTGCCTATATGCTGGCATGTGCTTGCTAAATTGTGGTGTATGGCGTGTGTTTCCAGTGTGATTTTTCATGTCTGATGCTAACATACCATGTTTCCTGAGATTGTATAGAAGTCATCAATTTTTTACTCAGACTTTGTAGACATAAAATAGCTAATATAGATTGTGGACAATGTCTTTCTTTTGAATTATTAGTTTCGAAAGAAGAAGCTCAAGAACGGGAAGGGGGGGGCTTGTGGAGAAGCAAGAGTATGTGTAAAAAATTTTAGTGGGGAAAAAATTAGCCATGCGATGCAAGAAATTTGCCAAGGTATAGAGCCTAGTTACTGTCAATTGAAGTAAATGGTACACTTCAGGGATAATTTACTTGCCTGAACCTGTTTCGTGGAGTACAGACATTTCTTAATATCAATATTCTTAGGACCTAAATTTAAACTTCCTAAGTTGAGCATATTCCTATATCAAGTGCTTTGTCAATTACTCTGCTAAATGATCTCTTTTTGGATATTTGGACATGCTTTGCAAATGGAAACTATCTCGGGTTTCAAGCTGATGAGCCAGGTAAAAATGCAGAATTATCAGAAATATTGGGTTTCTTTCACAGAAATTTCATTTATGATTCCCCTTTCAGGTGTCTGCCTGTTTTATGAATGTTACGAACTCTTTTCTTGTTTCTCTTGCAGGAAAGGAAATTCTGAATCAAAGGGTTTCAAATGTTGTGGAGGTATAATGGCATCAGAAGAAATTTCTCTTCTGCAAGATTTTTTATGAATGAGGAAATCCCAATGGTATGAACGGCTATCAACCATTTTAACTAGCTGAACTGTCTGTTCAAAAGAATGTTGTAATATTGCAGTTAGCACCTATATACATTAGATAACCTAAGGGAAATGATTATTCTTTTTCAATGGTGACCCATAGTTAAATGCACTGTTTAAGAAGCTTTTATGAGCATAATAGAGCAAGTCTACCTTTTGAACCGAGGTTTACTTTATCAATCAATGAACTTGAGCATCATGCCTACTAGCCACATCTCCCTGAAGAACCCTTTCAGAAAAAGCTCTTTTAAAATCTAATGCTTTGGTGTTCCTAGCACTCATCCCCACTCATATTGATTGAGAAGAATTCAGGAAGCCTGTTCTATTTCTATTTTTCAATCAATTCTCCACACCATCTAGAGAGAACTGTAGCTGGGGCTTTTGGTAATTGCAGATCTTGTTGAACGACTCTCTCTCTCTCTCTCTCTCTCTCTCTCTCTCTCTCTCGCGTGCACACTTGTACATATGTGAACGGTTTTTTCAGTAAAATATGTTGTTGTATCCTTGGTCTGGAGAATTATCTACCCACATCCCATAAAGCTGGCCTAGTGGAATTTTTTGTAATTATATGAGTTAATGAAATTAGAAGAATAGAATTAATGGGTCATTGGTTGCATAAGAACCCATTCAGATGTTTGCTCCATCAAAGATAAGGTGTACATTGTGAGATGGTAGGTACACTTATCCAGACTGACACTAAGTATAGTTGCTTCAATGGAGTGGTGCTCAGCCATATAATGGTTGCTATTAATAGGTATAGAATTTGCCCAGTGAACAAAAGGTAGAGTTTCAAATACCAGTATTTTCTTTTGGCCATTTTTCAGAAGCCTTGTTCATCAAATTTAGCTTTCCACCTGACTGGGTATGCTTGGCCAGATTGCCATTTAAGAAATGGGATATCATGTCCTTGGTTAAGGAAAAAGATAAAGTTAGTAGTTGATAATCTGTTGGTTAGACTCATTGGGAGAAGTATCTCCTTCCTTGATCCCTAACATGAATTACTAAACATATATAGTTTTTGGTTGAGCAATTCTCCAATGCGAGCTCTTCAGTTGCAATTATTTCAAGATACTGATCAGACCATAACTTTTTCATGTTTCTGAGATAATTAGAATGACTTGGAAACTCATTACATGTAGAAATGATGGATTTGAAATAATTAGTCTGTGCATTGATAAGATGAATTTCATTTTCCCTGTTTCATAGAACCCTGCAACATAAATATCATTTCTCTTTGTCATTTTCCCCTCCTTCTCCATTCATTTGCTTTGTATGACATTGTGGAATTTGAGATTTGTTTAAGTATTATAGATATTTACTGAATGCTAATATTTGGATTTCAGTTCCATAGCCTCACAAGTCATGGATTACTCTGGCTTCTCATTAGATCTTCATGCATTGATTCTTCCTGTTGAATCCTCTCATGGCTTTGCATGACTAGGTAAGACCTTTGCATTATGATTCTCGCTTCCCTGAACATCATGGACATCTCATATGGCATTATGATGAAACTCTGCTGCATATTGAATGATTGTCAGTTACTTGAGCATAGAACAAGTGGGCTGCATGGTGTGACCTTCAATAATATGGCCTGTTAAAAGGGAATGATAATGATTAGGGTGCTGTGGCAATGTTTCTTGCTGTGCCAGTAGGATATAATGCTCATGCTAAGATTGAGTATACTTAGAGCTATAGATTGCCTTGTATTATAGTAATCAATCACAATGAGGACGCTATAAAGGTCTTCAAGATTAAGTTATACAACATCCTCGCTCTCCATTGCTGATTCTTGGTTTATTCTGATTATATTGTTGATTGTTCTTATTCCTGTTAGTTAATTTTTTCATTTGACTATTACTTAAGTCAAACTTGCAGTTCAAGGTAGTTCCCATTCTTGAGATGAACCCATAAATTGCTTTTTGAGCTATAGTTTTCTGATTCTTTGTATTTTACATGTAAAGTGCAAATCTGGATATGGCATCATTGGTGCTTATACTAGCTTAATAAGATTCTCCCGTTTGTGTGTGAAGTCAGAAACAGTTAACTTTTTTGTCTTAAGATCTTACAAAATCTAATAATCAGTGCGTTCAAACAGCCCTTTAAGTATAGAGATCTGTGTGGATATTATTCATGATGATTTGCATTCTTTTTTATGGTAAGAGGATGTAGTACATCTAGCATCCCAGAAGTATCTTCAAAATTGAATGCAATCTGACTGACAATACATGTGCCATATACTGCTTTTCCAATCACAGAATTTCATTGAGGGACCTGTGGAAGGAAGCGTGATGCTTGTCCAGATCAGTTTTTGCCCGGATGTTCATGTGTTTACAGAGGGTTGCAGTTGTGATTGGAAGTGCATTTCATGCTTTAACTATATGATCAGATTGTTAAAATAAGTTACAGCATAAACTGTGTAGGCATCGCCTTTTTTATGCTAATTTTTGTCATCAACATATTTAGTAATCGAGCTTATTTTTTTACGAGTTTTTTAAAGTTATTCTAGGTGTGCTATTGATGTGTGTACTCCAGAGTTCTGAAATAAGTCATGTATCATCCCTAATGATGACAAAGAGGTCAATGATTTGCATGTGGTTCGTGTAGATATCCTGGCAAAGAATTGCAATGATTGGATTTAAGGTTCCCGGTCATACCAAAAATGTCGTTAATACTTGAATTTATAATATTGATGAGTAACCTGATGTCTTGATCGTCGTTGGCTTCGCCTAACATATTATTGTGAGAAAATGTTAGTGATTTGATTGGTCTTTTGGTGGCCATGATTGGTTAAGAATAGTCAAGCGGTGGCTCAAAAAGTACATGAAAATCTCAATGTTTTGCTCGGTGAAGGGGCAATTGGCAATTGCTTCTTCCCTCCGTGTGCTTTCATTATTGTTCAATCCTGAGGTGACCTGTTTTCTTCTGATGATAAAAATGTCAAAATTTGAGTGTATTTTTTAAGCTAGTAATGATTATGTAATGATTATGTCTGGTAAAACATAGAAAATACCAAACCATTTGCCCGAAAGACCATCACCTAAAATGAACAGGAATATGGTAATTTTGAACCATAATATGCTACAAATTTTTATAAATGTAGGGGTTCTTATCTATGCTAAATATCAGTTCTATTCTATTAAGTTCATGTCGTGATATGAGTTGGGTCGTGGGACCTGCGATCTAGAAGTTTCAGAAATTTTTGGAATAAACTACTGTGTAACTGAGTAGACAAGCTTCAAATTGGATGTTGATTTCTATTCGTATGAGTAGACAACCTTTAACTTCGAATCAATTCCATCAGGGCACCTGACTTCATGGGCGAAATATCTCACAATTTACCGAGTGTTAATGGTAGAAATTCCTCATGATTGGAACTCATTAGGCTATTAGATGCAAGGGTGACCTTAGGTGATTCTATTTCCGATCTTCATGACCGTTTAATTGAGTGCAATTTTGAGTTGTCATGCATTTACAAGAGAATGCATTTCATTGGCTAGAGTTACTCACAAGCTTTTCTGTCATTGGTCTATTTCTCAATAAATAGACTTTACTTCCAACGACAGAATTTAATCAGGGTTTTCAATGATTAATATTTAACAAAATCAAAATAGAGCCTTACTTGCGCTCCAAAAGTGTCGAATTTGATGTGTTTTAATGGGTCACAATTAGGTAGCAAATTGGGTCGAGCGACCCGGACAGAGGTTGGAGAAGACTTGGGTGCATGCCAAGTCTTTTGGGTTCCGTTTTCCATTTTTTTCTTTTTTGGTGTTGTCTCTCCATGCGGTCTTTTTAGATATATCGTATAAATGCATAATTTTCTAGGAGTGAGGTACTGCAAAATTACTTTAATATATGAGGGATGTAATAGCAACAATCACTCTCCTTAGTGTTGTTTGACGATATGTCGGCTATTATTATCGCACAGTCAACATGGCATTGTCACTAGGTGGTGCGAAGGTCTGTTGATGATGCGGCCACGACCGTACGGTGGTTCAAGCGCTATGAACAGGTCCATCAAAGAGGTACTGCTAGAGCCCACGTTAAGCATTGGGAGGGACAAGGGAGACTTGTTGACATTAGTTGGACCAGTTCATTTCGAGGGAGTTGGGAGGAGGATGCTGGTGGTTCATTGGGCTCGTTTCAGGATGGGGACTATTCGATTGAGCCCTTTTCCGATGAGATCAGGCCCATCAGACAGTAAACTGACAGTTGTGCTTGCAGATGTTGTATCCATGAATTGAAATTCTATAACATCTTGAAAATCGACCCCACATTGGGATTTTATGAAATGGCAATATTAGTTGAATGTCTGGTCAATAGAAATATTCCAAGTCATTTGTTTTTAGGAAAACGGATCATAGGGAGGTGCCGATAGGAAGCGATACGCGTATGACTCGCAATTTCAATCAAGAATGAACCTTTCGACCATGAGGACCTAGACAGGAACGATATCCTCTAATATTAGACTATTAGGGGAACGGAAATAAATCGATTTGGCAGAAGTACGAAGTAGGGTTGCAGGTGATTTGCGCACGACTTTGATACGAACTACGAACAACGCTAAACCGAATCATTTTCATCTTGTACTTGGAATTATCAATTAAGCCATCGGGATCACGTAACAATCAAGGGACATCCTTGATTCGAGAATTGGCGTAAACGTTGATCAAATAATGGTTGACCACGGGTCAAATGTGAGGAAAAGTCCTAAAGGGGCGCCTGATAGTCCAAGTTGTACTACGGTCACAATCGACTTAATTTAGCCTCGAATTTAATCCGATTTTTGGGAATCGACTTCTCAGTAATGTCAGGACTAAATATTTGGATGTCGCCTCATTTATTTTTGGATTTTCCGTTGGACTGGGAAGTGTCGGAAAAGGAAAATTTGGACTGGGTTTCGGGCACGTAGATGGGCCGGCCCAAGACCGGCAGCCTAGTGGGCCTTGCACCTATTCAACCCAACCCATGAGGGGCCCAAGCTGGCCCAATCTCTCCTCCCTTCTTAGCCCAATGAGCTTCTCTTCTTGGCCCTTTTCCTTTAGTGCCTAAGTGGGCTTTGTTGGCTTGCTTTCGCTTGTTTTTGATTGGTGCTTGAAGTAAGTGGACTAGCCACTTGCCTTGGCTTCTTCTTCAAGATTACCAGCCCATTCTCTCTCCTCCTTTCTCTCTCTTCAGCCGCCCCCACCTCAGTTGCTCTTTCTCTTCCTTTCTTCTCCTTCTTGCTCAACCGTTGCTGTTCACTACCAAAAACCGCCATCGCCGCCACCGCTGAAGTTGCTGCCACCGTCCAACGTGGAGCCGCCGAGGGTTGGAAGCCAGCCACTCACTATTGGCCGCCCTTGGTCACCGCCGACATCCCGTCTAGCCCTTTTTTGCCATTGCTACTGCTTCTGCTTGAACAGTATTCTGGCATTATTTTGGCCGGTTTCAGCCACCGTCCATCATCCGTTGCCACCCCCGAGCTAACCCTGCATAGCCCTCGCTCTTACTTTCGCGCTAGTGTCGCTGATTCCTGACTTAAGTGAGTTAATTTCCTAATCTTTATTTAGGGGTTAATCTTGCTTAGGTGGTTAATTAGTTTAACTTTGTGCTTGATTAGCTATGGATTAGTTGGTTAATTGTGCTGATTAGATTAGGGCTGACCATGGTTAGTTAAAGTGATTATAGTTAGTATTAAAATAACTATGGTTAATAAATTAAAGTAATTAAGGTTAGTTAGTTAATCATGGTTGAGTTAATTGACCCCAGTTAGGTTAATTTAATAACCATGGTTAAGTTTATTAATTTTTATTATTTGATTAATTTTCGGACGAGTAACTGTTCATAGTTATCGTTCACGAGTTACTGTTCACGAGGCACTATTCACACATAAGTGAAATGTAGTTATAATTCGATGCGTTCTTGATTGTTATGATATATTGAAGTGCTAATTGTCAATTATTCTCAAGCATTGTAGGGAAATACATGGTTGATGATTGATTGGAATTGAATTTGCTCAGTTTATCAAATTTCTTCATGAGTAATTGGACTGTACTGTTGTTCATGATTATCAATTGCTGTTGCATTTCATTAAACATGTGCCAATTGCAATAGTATGTCACGTGAGCATAATTTATGTAGCATTCACGACAAAGCAAAAGCAAAGACAATAATGAACTGTTTGATAATGTGTTGCATGGTCAGATGCGGAGCTACGGTAGTGGGTGGGCTCTATGTTCCTTCGAGAATGCCGTTGATGAGAGATAGCCCATGACGTCATTATGCCTTAAGGAAGAGGACGATGCCTGGTCTATGACCAGTTGGCTGCCAACCATAAGATTGTGCTGTGGCCTTGATATCGTAGTAATCGGAGCACGTGTGGGCATTGAAATATGAGAACGTTTTGTGTAATGCTCTGATTATTTGCATATCTCCTACTGTTATTATGAGATGGTTGACAATTTCTACAGGTCACGTGTGCCAAAGCCAGGTAGGATCGCCTGTGATTGTATCTGTTATTAAACTATCTTCTACTTTCATTTATCTGAAGTGTGGTGATTGATGGTTGATGGATTAAGTTGAATGTTAGACTCCCGAGGTGAGCAAAGTTCCTAATTGGGGCTTAAGACTTTAACTTGCTGAGTTTATCTCAACCCGTTGTGGTTAACTTTTTCAAGCCCTAAATGACGTAGTACCCAGTACGCTTTGGCATCTTAGTGGACATGAGTACCACCGTTACCACGCGACCAGCCCCGAGCCACAATTTTGTGTACAAGCACCACGTTACTATGGTTTGGGTGGACGAGAGGCCGAGAGACCATTATGTGCCCCACGTCTTTAAGGCATGGTTCATTAAAAAGGGAGACATTCTTTACAGTCCTCTCTGAGGCTTTGACGAGCCGATCCCTCCTATGGGGCAGAAAGATAAGGTCTGGGATCCTATGGATATGGATCCCCCCAATGGCGAGCTTTCAGACTTGACGACCGGAGAGACTGATCCTTCGAAGGATAGCGAGTATGCAACTGTGGATTATTCCCTTTTTGGCAAGCCCCTCCTTCACTTGTACAGTAATAGGTTAGCTAGGCCAATCCCTTTTTAAGTAGGCCTTAGCATATCGCCTGTAGTAAGGCGTGTATATATTTGTTGGGTACAGGCTAATCTTTAGATAAATAAAGTAGTGTTTGTCTTTTCTCTGTTATTATTATTGCTATCTCTGTTGTTTCTGTTTTGGGAGTTATTCATTTCCGGATGTGTTTAACTATAAGATAAAATAAATTAGTCAACGATAGTACCTGAGACGTCGTACAATTAGACCTCAAGTGAAATGGGATTGCTATGAGCTCGAGAGTCAGGGCGTGATAACCCCGTCGATTTTGGTATCAAAGCCTGGTTGACTAATGGAGTGGTCGTTTTATTCAAAACCCCAATTCTGAAATCCCTTCTCTCCCACTTCACACCTCGGAACGCACCCTTATTATAGAGAGAAAGGCGCTTTCACATCTTCTTAACCCGAAATGGCTGGGGAGAGGAAAGGTTCCTTTTTTTTTTAGGGTACTCCCGGGAACAGATCCAGTGGAGACGAGGCGGGGCTTGTAGCTTAGAGGATTAGAGCATGTGGCTATGAACCATGGTGTTGGGGGTTCGAATCCCTCCTCACCCACAATCAGCCCAAAAGGGGAAGATAAGGTGCGATGAGTCTTGCGATGGTGCGTGGGGATAGTTAGTAGGAAAGATAGTTTCTTTGCTTACATGTGATTGATTGCAGGATCCTTCGTGGTCCTTTATTTTAGGGTTGTCTCATTTTCTAATTCCGTGTTGGGGGAATTGGAATGCAGTTAGGAGAGTCTTGCAAGACTAGTAGTCTAGATCAAGGTACCCTCGGTTTGAGAACCCTAGGTTAGAAGGGTTAGATGAAGAGGACAATGCAGGTCTCGATCGATGCAAGAGAGGTAGCATCGAAAGATCCAAAGATGGATGGGATCATGCATACCCTCGAGGCTTCAATAGGACAACAGGCTCAGACTCAAGCCACTATTGCTACTCCTTTTGCTAGGCCCGAGACTAGTAACCATCCTATGCATTAGATGGTGGAGCAATTCATGAAGCTGAAACCACCCAAGTTTACTAGGGCTAGCGACCCTAAGACAATAACCCTTTGGATAAGGGAGCCGGAGAAAACGTTCACCTTATTGGCAGTGCTCAAAAGAAGAGAAGGTGATCATGGTAATTTACCAACTATAGGGTAACGCCGGTACTTGGTAAGAAGCTACCTAAGGAGGAGTATTTCCCGAGGGTACAGCCAAGGTATGGCATACCTTTAGGGAGGCTTTTCTGAACAAGTATTTTTCAAACTACGTGAGAGAGCAGAAGCTAGTAGAATTTCAGAGGTTGCATTAGAATCAGATGACAGTAGACCAGTACGAGGCCAAGTTCACAAAACTGTCGAAGTATGCACCACGAATGGTCGAGCATCTGTTGGACAAGGCCAGAAGGTTTTGGGACGAATTGAAGATGGAAATTAGAGACCACTTGGTGTCTGTGAACTTGAAAGATTACAATGAACTATATGAGAGAGCTCAAATGATTGAGAAGCACATTGTAGAGAAGGCAGCCGCATCTGGATCGCGGTTTGTGCCTAGTAGGGACAATAGTCGGTTTGGAAAGAAACCGATGGCAGGAGGAAGGTATCCTCTTCCGCCTAATAGAAGGGACAGTGTAGGGAAACCGTTGCCAAGTTCTTTTGAAGTATGCTAAAGGTGTGGTAAGAGGCATGGAAATGCCCCGTGTTCCCTTCAGATGGGAGCTTGTTTCAGGTGTGGTCAAATGGGCTACCGAGTGAAGGACTGCCCACACAGGCCTATGATGCCATTTGTGCTATGACCGCCAGTTGAACCACTAGTTAGGAATGTCTTGTAGGGTAATCAGTACAGACCCCCAGCACAAGGAAGGGTGTATGCGGTCACAAGGAAGGAGGTGGAGGATATGCCTGCCATAATTACAGGTACGATATCTCTACACGACTATGCTACTTATGCGTTGTTTGATCCAAGAGCCTTGCACTCCTTTATTGCTAAACGGTTTGTAGAATTAGTGGGATTAAGACTAGAGCTGTTGGAAACAGTTTTTGTTATTTCTATTCCGTTAAAAGATTTAGTTTTATTTGCAGTAGATTATGCTAGTTGTAAACTGATTATAGATAGTTAGGAAGGAAGAATTGATTTGATTGTTTTAGCGATATATGACTTTGATGTCATTATCGGTATAGATTGGCTGACTAAGCATTGAGCTACTTTGGATTGTCGAGAGAAGATAATGCGATTTAATCCAACTGGGGCTAGTAGCTTCCAATTTGTAGGGAGCCGAGGAAGATCCTTAATTCCTTTGATTTCTTCTTTGGAAGCAACCGAATTGCTGGGGTTAAGATGTCAAGGTTATTTGGCATCTGTGAGTGATACGTCGAAAGAAGGACCAAACCTGGAGGACATTGCGATAATACAAGATTATCCCGATGTCTTTCCCAAGGAATTACTAGGACTACCTCCGGCCAGGGAGATAGAGTTTGTAATCGAGTTAGCTCCTAGGATGGAACCAATCTTAAAAGCACCGTACTGAATGGCTTTGTCAAAATTGAAGGAATTGAAAGTGCAGATGCAATAATTATTGGACAAAGGTTTTATTCACCCGAGTGCATCACCTTGGGGAGCGCCAGTCCTATTTGTTAAGAAAAAGAACGGTTCGTTGAGACTATGCATTGACTATCGGCAGCTTAATCAAGTGATGATTAAGAATAAGTACTCAATGCCGAGGATTGACAACTTTTTTGACCAACTCCATAGAGTGTCGATATTTTCTAAGATAAACCTAAGGACGTACTATCATCAATTGAGGATCCGAAAGGAAGACATATCGAAGACAGCTTTCTATACTCGTTATGGTCACTACGAGTTTACGGTAATACTATTTGGATTGACAAATGCTCCTATTGCTTTCATGGATTCGATGAACCGAGTGTTTAAGGAATATCTGGATTGCTTTGTGATTGTGTTTATTGATGACATTTTGGTGTACTCAAAGAATCCGGATGAACACAAACAACACCTAAGGATTGTGTTGCAAACCCTAAGAAAATCACAAACTGTACGCGAAATTTAGCAAGTGTAAATTTTGGTTGGCTCGAGTGGCTTTTCTAGGCCACGTGATCTCAGGCGAAGGGATTTCTATGGACCTGACCAAGATTGAAGCGATCATAGATTGGCCAAGACCGACTTCAATAACCAAGGTTCGTAGTTTTCTAGGACCGGCTAGTTATTACAGGCAATTTATGGAAAAATTATCTTCAATAGCTATGCCATTGACACAATTGCTGAAGAAGGACGAGAAATATGAGTGGATAGATAAGTGCGAGCGGGGATGACTGAGAGAGGGGGGAACCAAAAATCTCCACCCAACCTCTCTCTAATTCCCGCTAAAATTCAAACTAAAATTGTGTCACGCCCCGACTCTCGAGCTCGCGGCAACCCCTCTCTAATTCCCTCTAAAATTCAAACTAAAATTGGTCGATTGAAAGCGACGTCCTAGGACCCATCAACGACCATTCATTTTATCTTTCGTTAAGCGCAAGCGGAAGACGAACCATCCCCAGACAAACAAACAATCAAACAGGGATAGAGGGATAAACAGAAAGAACAACAGCAACTACTCAATTATTCAATTTACTGGATTAACCAATGGAGGATCGTTTTCTCGAATTACAAGCCCAACAAAAAGGGCCGATCCATCCTCTAAGCCAAAACAAAAAGAACTAGGCTAATCCAATTAAACAAGAAGAACCCTTAGGTTCAGCACCACGGTCACTCGGACCCATCGGACTCAAGCTCCGTCGAGTCGATCACTGGAGAAGCGGGGGCAGGGTTCTCCATTGCGGGTACGCCATTCTAAAGACCTGAAAATGTTTAACCACGATGGGTTGAGATAAAATCTCAGCGAGTTCTTCCCCCTAAGCCCCGGTTAGTACGCCAACTCGACCCGGGGTATCTCTCCAGAACCACCCCTCACTCAACCCAACAACAAACAACCAAAACCAAACAACAGCCAACAACAGACAGGGCAACCCACAATCAATATTCGGTTCGCATGCAACCTTACCCGGAATGCCATACCCTGCACGTTAAATCTCAGCACAATACACGCAATCAAGGCACATGGCCGTTAGACGATACAATTCATCACTCACATGCGAATCGCATCACAAGCGATCTCACCTGGCCATTGCCACACCCTGCACGACTGTCAACTCATGCGTGCGTACCACAAATCATCACGACGTTAAGAGCATGCGAATAATCAGAGCATCTCACACAACTTTCTCATGCCTCACACCCACACATGCCCTGATTATTACGACCCCTCCTCCTGGGCCACGGCACAACCTTATGGTTGGCGGTTCCTGGCTAAAGCAGCTTCGTCCTCTTTACCTCGAGGCACGGCGACGTCAAGGGCTCACTCCCAAGATGGCATTCCCGAAGGAGCATAAGACCCGCCCACTACCACAGCCCCGCAACTGACAGAGGCCCAGGACCCGCCCCCATACCGCAGTCCCACATAGAACCCCTCCCTGTCAGGCAACCGACCGAAGTCAGGCGACCCACTGGCCACGGCACAACCCCATAGGAATTGGCGGTCTTCTGGCAACGCCGGGTTCTCTCATTTAATGTGATCATGCAACACATCATCAAGCAATCCATTTATATCTTTGCTCTGTCGTGAATGCAACATCACTCATGCTCATGCGACATGCTATTTCAGATAACCCACACAATATGTCATGCGATCTCACTCGACAATTCCAAAATCCAAAATCCAACCAACACTCGATCACGCATTTCATCATCAATCACGAGTATAATTAACAATCGGCACTTCAATTAATCATAAAAATCAATAGCACATCAAATTTAGACAAAAATTAGCTTCTGCATGAACAGTGCCGTAAACAGTAATTGTGAACAGTGATTATGAACAGTGATTTTTCCGAAATTCAATTAATTAAACATTTAATCCAGAAATTAAACAAAACATTAATTAAAATAATTAATCAATTCAATTAAATCAAATCATGCTTAATCAATCACATAAACACAATTAATCCCAAATTAAGCACAATTAAGCTTAATAAGCAAAATTAAGCTAATCTAATCTTAATCATCTATCTAACCACCTATCTTAGGGCTAATATAACTTAATTAAACCCCTTAAACCAAGATTAACACTAACTAACCAACCCTAAGTAAGTTTAGGCACTAAATAGGGATTAGGAGCTAAACTCACCCGTTAAGCGGGCCGGATACACGGAGGCGGCGGCGGCAACGAACCCGACACCCGGAGACCTCTACCACAGAGATCCAAGGCAGTCCCGGGCTCAACACAGCAGCAACAACTCGGAATCCCCACTGCAACTCTGAAAAACTGACTCACAGGAGGAAGGTGGCTGACCGGAGGAAAACGGGCTGCCCGGAGCTCCGGCGAGAGGTGGGCCAGCGACCAACGGCACCTGGGGGTCGAGGGGGAACCACTTGTGGCTGGTATGGGCGGTGGTTTGGCTGGAATGGGAGAAAAACAGAGGAAAAGGCGGAACAAAGCTGCTGCAGGCGGAACAGTGACGGTCCGGCAACAGCCGGCTTCCGGCTGCCGTACGGATCGGTCGGAGGCTCTTTCCGGAGATCGTCTGACGCTATCTGAACGGAAATTCTCTTCCGATCACAACGGTGGGTGGCACGAGACGAGATTCAAACGGGAAGGCAATGAACAACTCGATTTTCGGTAAAAGGTCAGAACTGAAAAACTGAAGGAAGGAAGGGAAACTATGGAGAGAAGGGTGTGCGGTTTGGGGAAGATGAAGAGGAGAGAGAGAGTGAAGTGAGGGCTGGAGATAGGCTTCATTAAGGCCATTAATGCTTGCCCCCACTTGTCAAGAAAATGACCTCATCTTCTCTCTCTTCCTTTTTGACTTTTTCTTCAAAATATCCAAGGGCATTTTGGTCATTTCCACTTTGCACATTTCCCAATGTGCCCTTGGGCTGAAAATGAAAAGCGAGCCTAGGAAATGGGCTGGAAAATGAATAGGAACGGGCTCGGGAATTTGTTGGGCTCGAATTGGCTCGAGTTTGGATAATGGGCTAGGAAGGGTGAGGGGTCGGTTGGGTCCAACGGGCTCGCTCGTTTGTCTCGGTCTTCCACGGTGGCTGTCCCACCTTGGGCGTGAGGCCCACACTGATCTTGCCCGGCCCACATCCTTGTAGGCTCGTGTCCTCGGTCCAAAAGTCCCTTTTCCAATTATTCGGCTTAACTGACACCATCGACTAACTAAGAAGCATCGTCCAAAAGTCCGTCCCGAACATTCCCGAAAATTCGAAGTTCAATACTGGATTCTCATGCCATATCAATTTCGCTCAAATGCCATTTTGGTATTACTCAGACTGACAGGCAGCTTCGAGGACTCACGCGTAACCGACTCGTGCCAATTCACATTCAAGACTTCTCGACACATTGACGTCCTTGACTGCATGAAATTGCGAAGGATTGATTCTTATTTCAAAGTACACGATTATCAAGGATCGACATAGGGCCGTTCACGGGTTCGATAACAGTAGACGGAATCACCCATCGTCCCATTATTTCTGTCCGCGAATCGACTTCTATTCGTCCCTAGAATCGGCCTGCATATCTACAGGATCGTCCTTACGCAATTCTCACGGTCTAGTTGTTTTCCCAGGTCAAGTTCTTTAGTCGCACGAGTTCTGTCCTCATTAGCCTTTCCCCTCAAGGTTAGTATCTTAGGAGTGATCAGTTCCGAGTGAGATCAGCCAACAATGCATTGGCGAAATTCACGTTCATTTCTCCCTCAAAGGGCTTGAATTTCAGGATGTTACAATTCTTCCCTTCTTAAAAAAAAATTTCGTCCTCGAAATTTGCTGCTACTATCAAATCCTTAACAGATGGGGGTGCTGATGCTTCATCACTTTTTCACTTTCCCATGTAGCTCCCTCTGATCCGTGATACTGCCAGATCACCTTAACTAAGGCGATAGTCTTGCTTCGAATCACTTGCTCTTTACGATCCTCTATCCTATCGGCATTTCCACGTACGACATCCTGTCGTCTATGTCTAGTTTCAAAACACGAGTCAGGTCCGGTTCATACTTTCTCAACATGGACACGTGGAAAACGTCATGTACTTAAGCAAGCTTCGATGGCAACACAAGACGATATGCTAAAACTCCAATCCTTTCCAAAATCTCAAAAGGTCCAACATACCTCAGACAACTTTTCTTTCTTGCCAAATCTGGAAGTACCCCACATCGGCGATACTTTTAGAAACACATGATCACCCACCTTAAACTCCAACAGTCTACGATGCTTATCTGCATAACTCTTCTGACAATTCTGAGCTATCTTTAGTCTGTCTCTGATAATCTGAACCGCATTCAATAACTACTAAACCAATTTTTAAACCAGTGATTCCCAGTTCTTTGACCTCGTTCCATAGACTGGAGTTCCACAAACTTGACCATATTTCTGCCATATTACTTTGATAAACTCTTATCCCACAAGCACTCTCTTTTTGCACAGTGCGTAGTTCAGTTCATTTCTGCCCCTTTTGACATCCTAGAAGCCTGCCAGGAGTCGCTCCTCGCTCAGGCACTCTGGCCCCGACGACCACTCCCCGCCCTCGTCAGATCAGTCGTTACAGGCATCTTCGAACTGCACCACTACTAGCAAAAGTCCCTTTTAGATCTGCACCATCTCATAGAGGTATTATCCGCTTTGGCCTATCCCATATCAAGCCTCACGGTTTTAACCTCGTCTGAGCGCCTCAAAGTGCGAAACTTTCTCCAGCTCGTCAACCCATGAGCTTGTTTCCACAGGGTCACTTATCGACACTTGAAAATTAGTGCAAACCAAATGTCATTTATCGCACTAAAGGCTTTCGAATACCTCTTCAAATCCTTTCTGATACCTCGAGAAGAAATCATCGATAGTGCTATTTCCTCACTCATCCATTTAGCATCAAGGGATAATTAATTCTTAATCCATCGAAGACAAAAATCCATTCCTCAAATCCCTATCTCAATTATCTCTTGAAATAATCCACCTTGGGTAAATTCACATCTTAATCGAATCTAAGACATCCGAGCAATAAATCATCCACCGTAATTCTTACCCAAGATTATCACCATTTAATAGATCATCTCTTATGATCCCATACCTACAACTCCTCAAATCATCAAGATAAAACTTAGCTGACTTCCATTAAATCCAATGACCTCAATTGTCATGACGTGTAAGCAACCAATCTTCTTTGTTACCTTACCACGTAGTCAAATCCCTTATACGACGCCCCACTGTAAATCTCGTATTCTCCCATAGTAGACTAAATCCTCAAAACTAGTGCGGTAATCAGCTTATACTTAAGCTCTTAAAAATTTCACTTGTTCGTCCATTCAAATTCTTACGTCCTTCATTAACCTTCGTATCAGAGGCGTAGCTATCATAGAGAACCTTTCTACGAATCATCTATACTAACTTGTCCGACTTAGAAAACTTCGAACCTCTGTCACTGCCATAAGTTCTGACATATTCATGACTGCCTTGATCTTAACGGATCCATAGAAATTCCTTTGTCCAAAATCACACGATAACAAAAGCAACGCGAGTAAACCCAAACTCGCACGTACTAAACTTGGCATACTGTTTATGCTCTCGAATGGTCTATAGCACCACCCTTAAGTGCTATTCGCGTTCCTCTAATTTCCTCGAATGTTCCAATATATTGCTCACAAACACAATTACAATTTGCTCCAAATATGCCTTAATCACTCAATCCATCAAATCCATAAAAGCAACTGGCGTATTAGTTAATCCAAATGGCGGTACGGTAATCTCGTAGTGACCAAATCACACACGATATGTCGCCTTTAGTTTATCCTCCTTTTTAATCATCAACTACTGATAGTCCATCCTTGGGTCTATCCTGGGACATATCGAAGCTCATTGAAGTGGGTCAAACAAGTCATCCATCATTGATAATGGATACCTGCCCATGATCGTCCCTTAGTTGAGCTACTAATAAATGATGTATAAGTGCACCGATCCATCCTTGATTCTTCAACTAACCAATTAACCTCAGTTGTCCAATAATCTTAGCAACCTTCGTCTAATAAACGAGTTACTTCCAATAACGAATTTAAAGGGATCGAGAATCCTCCTCAACTTCCCACAAACTCAAAACTATCACCCGCTACTGGGTTAAAATGAATTGTCTTTCCATGACAATCCACTTTCTGTTAGGTGGGATGGGATTCTTTCCCCCCATCATCGGTCCATTTCCAAATCGACAATTATCTCTGTTAGGCACGAACCGCGAGCCAAATGCGGTCGCCCTCTCGTACATCTCATCAAAACTCTTTTAACTTGAGGGCACCAGCTGGCTTTCAATTCCAATTTCAAGCCATCTCTGAACTGTCTCGCCCTATCCGAGGGTCCTCCACTAATCTCAGCATATACTAGGGCAACTCAACAAACTTCGCCTCATACTGATCCACTGACATATGATTCTGACAAAACTGTTGGAACTCTGCCATCTTTGACTCTCTCGCACTGTCCAAGAAGTGCTATCCAATGAAAGCTTCACGAAAGGCACCCCAAATCTGAGCCGTGCCTTCAGAGAACACTCTTCCTTGAGTGGCTTCCCACCAAGTAATAGCATTACCTTGAAACTGATAAACCGCCAGAACCGCTCTGTCTTCCTCTGAACACCTCAGCACTGAAACAGTCCTCTCGAACTCCCTTATCCAAACGGTTATAGCTTCAGAGTCGCCCACGCCACTGAACCTCGGTGGCTTCAATCTCAGGAACAGCTCTACCAGCCTAGGCATCGGTCTCTCACAGGCCTCTCCTCTCACTAGGGGAACCACAAGGACCACAGCAAAAGCACATAGCTTGCTGTCCTTAACAAGGTCTTTAGCGCCAGCAGGATCCCGTCTAACTTAGGATCTGCCTGCGCGCTACCTCTAAGACTCGGTCGACCGAGACGTACGCTGCCCTACGCCTAGGGGCTGACTGCTCAGGATTGCTCATCACTCTAGACTATGAACAACCCGCCACCACACAAAACCACAAAAGCAATCACAGGCACGTAAAGTAAAAGCCATCCATATCTCACTATCCCAAAAATCCCACGCACCTTATCACTCCAAGTCTCGACCTCGCTCTGATACCAAAACCGGCGGGGTTGTCACGCCCCGACTCTCGAGCTCGCGGCAACCCCTTCTCTTGGTCGATTGAAAGCGACGTCCCAGGACCCATCGACGACCATTCATTTTATCTTTTGTTAAGCGCAAGCGGAAGACGAACCATCCCCAGACAAACAAACAATCAAACAGGGATAGAGGGATAAACAGAAAGAACAACAACAACTACTCAATTATTCAATTTACTGGATTAACCAATGGAGGATCGTTTTCCCGAATTACAAGCCCAACAAAAAGGGCCGATCCATCCTCTAAGCCAAACCAAAAAGAACTAGGCTAATCCAATTAAACAAGAAGAACCCTTAGGTTCAGCACCACGGTCACTCGGACCCATCGGACTCAAGCTCCGTCGAGTCGATCACTGGAGAAGCAGGGGCAGGGTTCTCCATTGCGGGTACGCCATTCTAAAGACCTAAACATGTTTAACCACGACGGGTTGAGATAAAATCTCAGCAAGTTCTTCCCCCTAAGCCCCGGTTAGTACGCCAACTCGACCCGGGGTATCTCTCCAGAACCACCCCTCACTCAACCCAACAACAAACAACCAAAACCAAACAACAGCCAACAACAGACAAGGCAACACACAATCAATATTCGGTTCGCATGCAACCTTACCCGGTATGCCATACCCTGCACGTTAAATCTTAGCACAATACACGCAATCAAGGCACATGGCCGTTAGACGATACAGTTCATCACTCACATGCGAATCGCATTACAAGCGATCTCACCTGGCCATTGCCACACCCTGCACGACTGTCAACTCATGCGTGCGTACCACAAATCATCACGACGTTAAGAGCATGCGAATAATCAGAGCATCTCACACCCACACATGCCCCGATTATTACGACCCCTCCTCCTGGGCCACGGCACAACCTTATGGTTGGCGGTTCCTGGCTAAACCAGCTTCGTCCTCTTTACCTCGAGGCATGGCGACGTCAAGGGCTCACTCCCAAGACGGCATTCCCAAAGGAGCATAGGACCCGCCCACTACCGCAGCCCCGCAACTGACAGAGGCCCGGGACCCGCCCCCATACCGCAGTCCCACATAGAACCCCTCCCTATCAGGCAACCGACCGAAGTCAGGCGACCCACTGGCCACAGCACAACCCCATAGGGATTGGCGGTCTTCCGGCAACGCCGGGTTCTCTCATTTAATGTGATCATGCAACACATCATCAAGCAATCCATTTATATCTTTGCTCTGTCATGAATGCAACATCACTCATGCTCATGCAACATGCCATTTTAGATAACCCACACAATATGTCATGCGATCTCACTCGACAATTCCAAAATCCAAAATCCAACCAACACTCGATCACGCATTTCATCATCAATCACGAGTATAATTAACAATCGGCACTTCAATTAATCATAAAAATCAATAGCACATCAAATTTAGACAAAAATTAGCTTCTGCATGAACAGTGCCATAAACAGTAATCGTGAACAGTGCTCGTGAACAGTAATTATGAACAGTGATTTTTCCGAAATTCAATTAATTAAACATTTAATCCAGAAATTAAACAAAACATGCTTAATCAATCACATAAACACAATTAATCCCAAATTAAGCACAATTAAGCTTAATAAGCAAAATTAAGCTAATCTAATCTTAATCATCTATCTAACCACCTATCTTAGGGCTAATATAACTTAATTAAACCCCTTAAACCAAGATTAACACTAACTAACCAACCCTAAGTAAGTTTAGGCACTAAATAGGGATTAGGAGCTAAACTCACCTGTTAAGCAGGCCGGAGACACGGACGCGGCGGCGGCAACGAACCCGACACCCGGAGACCTCTACCACAGCGATCCAAGGCGGTCCCGGGCTCAACACAGCAGCAACAACTCGGAATCCCCACTGCAACTCTGAAAAACTGACTGCACAGGAGGAAGGTGGCTGACCGGAGGAAAACGGGCTGCCCGGAGCTCCGGCAAGCGGTGGGCCAGCGACCAACGGCACCTGGGGATCGAGGGGGAACCACTTGTGGCTGGTATGGGCGGTGGTTTGGCTGGAATGGGAGAAAAACAGAGGAAAAGGCGGAACAAAGCTGCTGCAGGCGGAACAGTGACGGTCCGGCAACAGCCGGCTTCCGGCTGCCGTACGGATCGTCCGGAGGCTCTTTCCGGAGATAGGTCAACGCTATCTGAACGGAAATTCTCTTCCGATCACAACGGTGGGTGGCACGAGACGAGATTCTAACGGGAAGGCAATGGACAACTCGATTTTCGGTAAAAGGTCAGAACTGAAAAACTGAAGGAAGGAAGGGAAACTATGGAGATAAGGGTGTGCGGTTTGGGGAAGATGAAGAGGAGAGAGAGAGTGAAGTGAGGGCTAGAGATAGGCTTCATTAAGGCCATTAATGCTTGCCCCCACTTGTCAAGAAAATGACCTCATCTTCTCTCTCTTCCTTTTTGACTTTTCTTCAAAATATCCAATGGCATTTTGGTCATTTCCACTTTGCACATTTCCCAATGTGCCCTTGGGCTGAAAATGAAAGGTGAGCCTAGGAAATGGGCTGGAAAATGAATAGGAACGGGCTCGGGAATTTGTTGGGCTCGAATTGGCTCGAGTTTGGATAATGGGCTAGGAAGGGTGAGGGGTCGGTTGGGTCCAACGGGCTCGCTCGTTTGTCTCGGTCTTCCACGGTGGCTTTCCCACCTTGGGCGTGAGGCCCACACTGATCTTGCCCGGCCCACGTCCTCGTAGGCTCGTGTCCTCGATCCAAAAGTCCCTTTTCCAATTATTCGGCTTAACTGATACCGTCGACTAACTAAGAAGCATCGTCCAAAAGTCTGTCCCGGACGTTCCCGAAAATTCGAAGTCCAATACTGGATTCTCATGCCATATCAATTTCGCTCAAATGCCATTTTGGTACTACTCAGACTGACAGGCAGCTTCGAGGACTCACGCGTAACCGACTCGTGCCAATTCACGTTCAAGACTTCTCGACACATCGACGTCCTTGACTGCATGAAATTGCGAAGGATCGATTCTTATTTCAAAGTACACGATTATCAAGGATCAACATAGGGCCGTTCACGGGTTCGATAACAGTAGACGGAATCACCCGTCGTCCCATTATTTCTGTCCGCGAATCGACTTCTTTTCGTCCCTGGAATTGGCCTGCATATCTACAGGATCGTCCTTACGCAATTCTCACGGTCTAGTCGTTTTCCCAGGTCAAGTTCTTTAGTCGCACGAGTTCTGTCCTCATTAGCCTTTCCCCTCAAGGTCAGTATCTTAGGAGTGATCAGTTCCGAGTGAGATCAGCCAACAATGCATTGGCGAAATTCACGTTCATTCCTCCCTCAAAGGGCTTGAATTTCAAGATGTTACAAATTGTCCCCTAGTCCAAAATGGACAAGGGACAATTTCGTCAATGTGCACTTTTCAAGATCAAAAATTCTCGAAATGCCCTCGGTCCGAAAATACTCAATGGGAAGCGTCAGGTTTAATACTTTGACCCGATAATCTCTTTTTTCGGTGTTCCCAAACATAACGAAAATTTCGGAAATTAATGAAGCTAAAATCCAATAATTTAATCCCGACATTCGAAAAGCCCGACAACCAAATTTGGATAAAAATCATGGCCAAGTCAATCAATTGCAACTCTAGCGTGTCTCGAACTAAGGGGTGGCTTTTAAGAATCACGCGTCCACGAAAGTCTTTAGTAGCCTCTCCCTTATAGTTAATATCTCGTGAGTAATCAGTTCAAAGCAAGACCAACTAACAGTGCATTGATGAGTTACGTATTCATAAAATCCAAAATAGATTGGAAAATTCAGGATGTCACACATAGACTACAAGCTTCGTCCCTCGAGACTTCCAAATTTATCACTCGTGTCTGCTCCAAACCCTCTAGCAGCTTATGGTGAGTATTCCACCATACATGTTAATAGTTATCCGTTAGCGTTCGATTAACGTATCTCTAGAATGATATGTGGGAACACCAACTAAGATGAATGATCAGAATCTACTAGATATATCCATTGTTTTGTCTCAAAACCTCCATTCGTGAAGTCCACCATTCTTCTCCTTCCAGCAATAGGGCAAGGTACTTGATCTTATATGTTTCAACTTTACTTACCATTGTCTATTTTGGTGGCTTACCTTTAGACTCTGTAGAGAACACTGGGACATCAATTCCATCTTCATTTGGGGCTCATCAGACTGTCAATATCAAATCTCCTAGCAATAGTCCAATTGTTTCCATAGCTTATGCTTCAGCCTGGAGTCAACCGAGGTCTTCATTGTTACCTCCTCCTTCGTCTCAACAACCTTAATTCAGCAGAGGAAAGAGTACTCCAGCTTCCCTCACTAAAGTTGTGCGTATGTTGGATGAGGCTTCCTTTGTGCTGACTATCGATCCAAGTGAGTTAGACTCGGGACCCCAACTTCCCATAGAGTCACTATTAACAAGATGAGGGTGAAATTGGCACAGCTTCTCGATCTCTCGAGTGGTGGACTCCTAATGATCATGAACAATAGCATGGTTCTCAACCAGTTCAAGCTCTTATTGGATGAGCTTTGTGAGAATAGTGTCAGTTGCATCCTACCTTCTGAGCTCAGGGAGAAACTTCAAGACTTGTCCAAGAAGTTTACTACTACACTAGAGACGTATCGACACAATTATGAGCAAATAATTGATGTAACTAGTATTAACACCTAGAGGGGGGTGAATAGGTGTAGGGAAAGTTTACGCGCAAGTAATATCGATCTGTTGCAATCTACAAACATAAATTAAATAGAGAGAGTAGAGAAGATTGCAAACTCAGTTTATAGTGGTTCGGCTTTAGACAAGCCTACGTCCACTCTCCAGGCGATCAGCTAATAGGTTGGATTTCACTATGTGATCAAAGGTGATTACACACTCTTGAGTGTTAGTACTTGGTGATGATATGTCTCACAAAGTCACTCTCTTTGGTAATACGCTAGGATCACTCAATTTCGTACTATGAACAACAGATGAAGAACATAATCAAGCTTTGAAATATGTTCATCTACTCTATCTCCTAGGTCTCATCCTATCCTTATATACTCTCCAAGCCACACTCAACTGTTGGCTCTTTCCTTGAGAGTTCAGTCTTCCATTTCTTGGATAGACTTTATAAGGCAAGTCTTTTTGACCGTTGAAGGTAGATTAGATCCCCTTGGATTCTGTTCACCCATACAATCAGAATCCGGGCTTCCATAAGTTCTCCATTCTTTTTTGGAAGTTGTCCATTAATTGATCATGTCAATCAGTTTGATACCATAGAATCAATATAAATAAAGTAAGTGAAGTATTTTACCGTTGGTGATCTTATTCTGTAGTTTCATTCTAAGTCTGCTTAAGTTCTCCATCTGGTACGGTCAGACTCAGAATCTGCGTCTACTTGGGTTTTCCTTCTGGTACGAGACAGACTCAGAGATACCTTATGCTTTTTCTTTTGCCACCAGCAGACTCTAAAGCATATGTCACCTTGTGACTTTTCCTTTGAAAGAGATAAATAAATATCTTACATAAAACGATTTGTTAGCATCAAAACTATGAGTTTTCTCAACAATAATGTCTATAACCTTTCGGAGGACAGCTTGAATGTTAGTGACCCTATGAAGGAGGCCAACCAGAGCGTGAAGAATGGGCATGCTACTCTGTAAACCGTAATGAATGAAATAGCTTATCTTGATGGGCAAGAAATGCTTCTTGAAAGACAGAGGGCTGAGATCGAGAAGAAGTTAGTTTATGTGCGCTGATGAGATCTCGAACATAATGAAAGAATCCAAGTAGAAGATGACTTGGACAAGCATGTTGCTTCTCAAGGAATTAAAAATGATGGAGTATACTGGCAGAGACGGAAGCCAAGAATCGCCATATCAAAAATGGTCGTATATCTGAGAACGGCAGGGTTAACCATAAAATGTTTGCTCTTTAGCTTGAAGTTAAAAATTTGTTGTGCCCTAGGAGAACTCCTCAATGAAATTACCCTTTCAATTTCTTTTACTATGAAAATCAAACATTAATGTTTTCCTTTATTTACTTTGGATGCCATCAACATACTAAGGGCATCGACCTACTCCATAACCTTTAATGGCGAGAACCAACTATATTTGAAATTTCCAGTTTCCAATGGTGATCCATAACTTATATATGCTCCACCTCTCACGTCTTTTCGAACTCAGAGTAACGGGCTCAATCAGCTATTTGAGATGGTCTATTTATACCTGGCAATCTGAACGTTGCAAAGCATCCCATAACCTTGCCCATTAACTTTAGCCTTTAACATTAAGGTGAATTGTTCTCGTTCTTTTTCATACATCCGCTCTGCAACAAACTTGAAGCGTTTCGACGACCTTCAACACTATGAAGACAGAAGATGGACATCTCCATCATTCATGGACCATGACGGCAAGAGTAGATATATCATTTCGGGCCCTCATTTCAAATCAGTGCCTCATCCATCTATATTCATAAATTGCTTTCCTCGTCACCATAAAGATGTACTTCCCATTAATTGGGAGTCCATTTGCGCTTATGCTTGGTTTGCTCCAAATTATAGGTTCAATTCATACCCCTCCTTCGACAAGCGATTCGTTTGGTGGTACAAAAGAATAAGGAGAGAAAGTGTGGGGTTGCTGACATGAAGCAAGAATAGACACGATATTGATATTCCGTTGTACGTCTATTGATCCTCTCAAGTGTGGCCTCATTGGTAATCTCTGCTGCATATAGTCACCTTCTTCACACTATTTGTTCTCTCCCATAGGTCCGGTAACCCTAACTCTTTTGGATGTGTGGTTGTTGACTAGCCTTTCCCCTTTTATGGAGTTCCACGGGCAAAAGTTACAAAATTCCTTATGCTGAGTTTATGGACTAGTTTGCTAGGTCTGATGGCCTAGTCTCTTCTGAGGAGCATGTTGCCTTTCTTTTGTGTTGGCTTTGTCGGTTATATGTTATGCTTGCCTTCTTTGACCATCTCTCAAGAATTCATCGACATCACCTATGCACTTTCCAATGGCTTTGACATTGGCTAAAGGCGCGTGGCCCTCACTACATTATATCGAGGTATCATAGATGCACAATCTTTACTTTACAATGCACACTTCGAAGGCCCTTTACGGAGCATGGATGGCTATGAGTATAGTTCCCTCAACTTTTCTCTAATGAGGGTGTTCTGTCAAATTGAAAGAAGTCGAGAGTAAAGTGGAAAATTTGTATATCTTAGTATGATTTTTTGTCGTCTGTACAAGGAGAAATAAATATTGTACAAAGATATGATTAATAAAGAAAGTGTATATTTTCTAATCTAAATGTATCAAATCTAATCCTAGATTTATCATGATGTATCAATTACAATATGACAATCATTCGATAATCCGGACAAATCTTCTGAATCTCGAGCATATCTTTCAACACTCCTCCTCAAGCTGGTAGCTTGTATATGTCCAAGACGTCTAGCTTGCTCAACAGATATGCGTGTTGCCTTTGACAAAGAGGTTTAGTAAACATGTCCACAAGTTGCTCCGTGGTTCTAATTCCTCTTGTCTCAATGATTCCTTCTCGGATTTTCTCTTGAGTAAAATGACAGTCAACTTCTATGTGTTTTATTCTTTCATATACTATGGGATTCGTAGCAAGTTTGAGTGTTGAATCATTGTCACAATATAATAAGGTCGGCCCCTTAATCTTTACTCCAAGGTCTATAACAAGGCCCCATAACCATATTATCTCACAAACAGTTTTAGCTATAGATCGATATTCAGCCTCAGTTGATGGCAAGGATACGGTGGACTATTTCTTCATCTTCCATGAAAGCAACAATTCTCCAAACTTGATGCGAAAATCAGTGATGGACCTTCTACTCATAAGACAAGTCGCATAATCCACATCACAGTAAGCTGTCATTTCCACGTTGCACTTTCGAGATAAAAGTATCTCGAGACCTGGGCACTTCTTCAAATACTTCACGACATTTAAGGCAGCATTCATGTAAGACTGTTTGGGTTTATGCATAAATTGACTAAGAGTATGTATTGCATAACAAATATCCGGCCTAGTCATGGTAAGATGGATCAATTTTCCAATGAGTCTCTGATAATTTGTCGGATCTTTGAGTAATGGATCTTTCTCCAAAGATGATATACCAGTATCATATTCAATTGTAGCCAGTTTTCCTTTCTGTTCAATGGGAAGAATGGCCGGTTTGCATCCAGATAAACCTGCTTTAGATATAATTTCTAGTACAAATTTCCATTGGCTAAGAGATTCCTTGATCTGAACGAGCTATCTCAATTCCAATAAAATATTTAGGTGACCCTAAATCTTTGATATGAAAAGTGGAATGCATATATTCTTTTAGACTTTTCATAGCAAATACAGTACTTCCCATGATAAGTATGTCATCAACATAAATCATTAAATATATAGATGACATACCTTTTGTCCATGTAAATAGAGCATAATCATGTCTAGATTAATTGAACCCAGCAGCTGTGAGTGCGTTTGTAAATTTTGCATACCATTGCCGTGAAGCTTGCTTGAGGCCATAGAGGGATTTGCAGAGACAACATACCTTAGACTCCCCCTGTCTCCGTAATCCATGTGGAATATCCATATAAATCTCCTCATCCAAATCCCCATGAAGAAAAGCATTGTGGATATCCATTTGGTGCAAAGACCAATCACGGAAAGTAGCAACAGACAAAAAGGAACGAATTGTAACATCTTTTGCCAACGGAGAAAATGTTTCACAATAATCAAATCCTTCTCATTGTGTGAAACCTTTAGCTACTAAATAAGCTTTATATCGTTCAATAGAGCCATTTGCTTTATATTTAATCTTGTATACCCACTTGCATCCCATTGGTTTGCGATGGGGAGGCAGTGGCATAATATCCCATGTATTATTTTCCATCAATGCTCGTAGTTCTGCTTCCATAGTCTTTTGCCAACATCGATCATTCAATGCTTCATCATAACTAGAAGGTTCTCGCTCCTCATATATATGGCTAATACAACACATGTGTTCTGACGATAGCCGATTAAACGAAATATATGACAAGATAGGTTAACGAGTACTTGGTGAATTCAATGTGGCATATACATAGGCTTTTGTCCAAGCCAGCAGTCAAATGATATGACTAGATCTCCATGGAGGATCATGATGTTGTATTGAAGATGGTTCTTCAATAGGGATTGACAATGAAGGAGATGATATTTGTTCATGTTGAGACTCCTCGCTTGATGTAAAAGGACTGTCAATCGAATGGTCCGCTATTGAAGAATTTCCATCAGACATTGGAAGTGATACTATGCTTGGCTTTGGATGCTCTGGAGCAAAAACAACAATATATGGTTCTTCAAGAGATAAGTCTTCTTCGAATAGGAATTGGCGATTACTTGTTCCTTTTTCTAAACTCTTGGATGAGGAGGCCTCATTGGAAAGGAAATACGCCTTCATGGAAAATCACATCCCTACTCACAAAAAATTATCATGTGGGTGGTTCAAAAACCCGATATCCCTTTTTTAGACTTGGATATCCCATAAATATGCATCAACAAGCACAAGGATCCATCTTAGTCCGAGGTCCCACCGTAGTCACATAACATAGATAGCCAAAAGCTCTAAGATGACTAAGTTCGGGTTTCTTCCCATAGAGCAACTCATACGGAGTTTTCCCATCTAAGATGGGCGATGGCATACGATTGATTAGGTAAGCTGCCGTGACCACACAATCTCCCTGAAATTTTTCAGGAATAGATGCTTGGAATTTAAGAGCACATGCTACTTCTAAGAGATGACAATGTTTACGCTCAACAACTCCATTTGCTATGGGGTGTAAATGCAAGAGCTCTCATGCAAAATTCCATTTGAGGAGAATAAGGAAGCACACTCACTATTGAAAAATTCTCTCCCATTATCAGTGTGGATGCGTCAAACAAATTTTTCCAAATTGCTTCCTTGATAGAGAAAGGAAAGTTTTCAGGTGAGAAAGAACTTGACTCTTCAATTGCAAGAGAAAGATCCATGTGGCATGTGAGAAATCATCTACGATTGTAAGGAAAAAATGTGAACCATCATGATTTGGAGTGTGATAGGGTCCCCAAACATCAACATGGATTAAGGAAAAAATGACGTTTGAACGAGAGTTGCTATTTTGGAAAGGGGCACGTGTTTGTTTTGCTAGAGGGCATATAGGACATTAAGGGTATGGAAAAAAAGCAGAATGACCCAATCTTTGATGATTAAGAAAATTCTTATCTTTGGTAGCAATGTTACACAAAGATTGTTTATTCAACTCAGTATAAGAAGTTTGAAATTGCTTGGGAAATTTATCCAAAAATAGAGCCCTCGAAAATTTCTACCTAAGCCCATCAGTTTGCTAGTCAAAAGGGCCTGAAAAAGACATTTATCAAAATCGAATAGAGCACTACAGGAATTTCCCTCACAAGCTCGACAAACAGAAATAAGATGAATTGGAAACCAGGAACATATAAAACATTTTGGAGTGTGATAAGGGAACTAAGGTTCACCACGCCAGTTATTGTGACATCAGTGACATTCCCATTTGAGAGTTGTATTGAGACTGAAAGAGGTAATTTCTTGATATTGGAAAGAAATATTTTATCGCAAACAATGTGTTCACTAACGCCTAAGTCAATTATCCATGCATCCTTAGAAATTGAATTTGCCAAACTATAAGAAATACCTGTGAAACTCCCGTCTTTATCATAAACATCTAATTTCTTCAAGATTTTCATCAGCTCTTGATATTCATCACAACTAATCGATTTGTCAGCTCGCTATCCAGTTACTTGTAAAGCTGTGGAAAATTCCCTTTTTTCTTTTTCTCCAGGTTTGCCAACAATTATCAACCGTATGATAAGGATATTTGCAATAATCACAATATAATTTACCTTTTCCTTTATTCCTCAATGATGTGGAAGAAAGAGGACCATTTGATGGTTTGAAAACAGGGGCCAGCATTGACTCATGTGAGCCGTACAATCTGTAGGGGGTGGAGCAGCATGAACTGTTAGATCCAAAGGAGACGAAACCGCGTGGACCGTCCAATCCAAAAGAGGCGGAACTTCGTGGACCGTCTGATCCAGAGAAGGGTGAGCGTGATTGTGGGCCATCCGATCGCCCAATTAGATTTGAGCCATCCATCCCTTTCTTGAATGCTCTTGGTTCTTCTTCATAAAACCCTAGGTTGAAGCCTCTATTTTCCTTCTACATTTTGCCATATGTCCCTCTCAATAGACCACGACTCACTGCTGCAAGGGCGACTGTTTCTCCGGTCTTTCCGAAATCCGTCGCAGCGAGATGTTGATTTTCTTCTTGAACAGCAAGCTAGTAAATTCGGCCAAGTGCCAGCATGGGCTCCATGGTCAGGATTTGTGTTCGGAACAAGAGGTAAGACTTGTTCAAGATGAGGAGAAACATCGTCACTTTCTCTCTCTCTCCCTTATGCTTCTATACTATTATTGGATTGGCTTTGGCCATTCAAATTTTTCTTCAACTGCTTCCAACTCATTTCATAGGGCTAAAAGTTTGTTGTAAACAATCGCGATGCTTATGTTTCCCTATTTTAATTCGGAGATATGTTGTGTTAATGAAATTTTTTTGACTCGGTCCAATTTTCCATACATTTCCTTAATGTTTTCCCATATCTTCTACGAGTCTTCCGTTGGGGGAATTCTGGCTGCAACTTCGAGGGTGATGTAATTGCCGATCCAGATTCGGACAAGTTGATTGCATTTCCTCCAAAGTTGCACCTAACGTTTGTTGGACGAGATCGGAATCATTCCGTCTATAAATCTATCCTTGTCTTTGGTCACCGGTGCACGCTGAAATTGCCATGACCAAATTGAGTAGTTGTCGGGGCTGAACAGCTATTGGGTGATGATTTTCAACTCCGGTCCATCGGCGCTCGATGTGTAAAGTGGGTCACCGGGCTTCGGTCGGCCGTTGGTAGCCATGAACTGGTACGGGAAGAAACTGGGTTTGGGAAACGGGTAGGGATTCGCATCTAGACCCGTATTCCCTAATCCGAACGCATAAACCCGCATTGAAAAAATTTGACCCGGTGGCTGGGTTTGCCCTGAATGAGGTTGGCAGGCCTCCATCGGATTGTTATCCATAGGTTTGATTTGTTAGCCATGGGCCTATTTGTGTCGGCCCATAGAACTATGCATTGGCCAAAAACTTGCTTGCCCGGAACAAACTGTCCCTGGTTGGCCTGCGCTCATTGTTCCTCGCTCATGTCTTCAGCTGATAGATCCAAGATTTGTTCCTAGATTGTCAAATCTCCTTGTAGGTTTGATTCTTCTAAAGCTAATGAACTGTCCTTGGACATGATGTTGGTAAGGCAATGAAATAAATTGGAAGTGTTTAGATACTGATTCCTACACCGGAGTGCTAAGCTTGTTTTGAAGGTTGAGTTTCCCAACACAATAGGATGCAAAATAATCCGGAGGGCAATCAGGAAGTGTGGAAGTTAAGTGGAAAAGTAGGCTCTGATATCATGTCAAAATATTATGATTTGTTGTCTGTACAAGGAGAAATAAATACTGTACAAAGATATGATTAAAAAAATGTGTATATTTTCTAATCTAAATGTATCAAATCTAATCCTAGATTGATCATGATGTATCAACTACAATATGACAATCGTTCAATAATCCGGACAAATCTTCCGAATCTCGAGCATATCTTTCAACATATTCTTCCATCTTATTGGCCTGAAGCATATGACTCGTTCATCGAAGAGGAATTTGGCATCCATTCTATCATCCTGCCGCTGGACTTTCCGCTCTTGAGTTCTTCCTTAGTGTTTTACTCTCCTTGAAAAATTCATTTTTCAGAGTTCGTGTCGATACGTTTGAATGTAGTCCTTCCACTGAACCATCCGATACTCGTTTGTTTTGGAAAAGCATTCCCACTCCAACTGACTTGAACTTGGACCTCTCGAATAAAGGAAAGTTCACCTTTGGTTTCGAAATGTATGACCCACATTTTTGTGCTCGTCAATTTGGATTCACGCAATGACCTATCGGCTAAAAATCAAGTGTCCATGGCTTAAAAGATCCTTGAATGATCATCTGAAACCTATAATGAAAACTTTTATAGACCTACCTTCAATTATTCGAACTACAAAAGCAATCAAGGAATATCAACATTCTGGTGATCGATTAAGGAAAGTCTCTAGCCGTACACTCATTCTAGCGGAAAGAGGTCGAGGATCAGCCGAGAGGGCAGCACGAAAGGACACTGGTGTAAAGCTCAACCGATTGAGGGAGAGCAAAAAAGAGAGAAATTTAGAGCGAGAATGTAGAGAGGGAAGGAGCGGCCGAATGTGAGAGAGGGAGCGAGAGGGAGATTTGCCTCACACACTTTTGGAGTGAAAATTTTTAAAAAGCTTAAATTCTAGCCCTCCACCTCGCTACCTTGATCCAACGGCTAAGCAGGATCCTCATTGGCTGATTTTTTGTCACATTGATTGATGACTTGGCAATTTGGATGGCTATGATTTGATAAACAATGAATGGTTGAGATTGAGCATCACAATGATAGGTGACGTGGCAAGGGCAATTCTGCAATTATGTCAAATGGCAATTTTGCAATTATTGTAATGTGAGGAGAGAGGGCCCGCCGGCTCTATGCGGGCTGATATGGTTCGGCCTATTGGGTTTCTGCCCAATGGACCGGACCCAATTGAGTTCACCTGAGTCAGCCTAGGTTGACTGGGTCCGCTAAGGGATGCCCGATTGTCTCTATTTAGGCCGATTTTGTTCTATGGGCTGACTTGCTTAGCTAATTGGGCCAAATAGGATTGTATTGGGCTTTGGCCCAATGGGTCAAGCCAAATTTGGTGGTTCTAGCCGAGTTACTTGGTTCGATTGAATTGACTCGTGGCATCTCGATTTCTTTGATTATATTTTAATTGCACTAGGGGCTTGGTCAAATTTACCTTGCTCAGCCCAACTAGCTAAATCGAGTATTTGTCCAAATGGGCTAAATTGGGTCTAGTCAATTGGGTTAACTCAATCAGACCTTGTTGGTCCCGATTCATCATTTCAGCTAAACAATCCTAAATTACTATGATTTTGCCAAAATTGATATCAAATTTGAACTAACTTGGCTTAATTGGATTTTGCTTGGCATTAGCACTGTTCACAAAGGACTGATATGGGCTCTAAATCAGCTAATCAGTATTCTTCATGAAGGACCGATATGGGGCCTAAATTGGTGCTCGAAAATTGGTCAACCCGCTTCAAGCTCGATCTTTTGAAATTGGCTTGAAAATTCAATGCATTATGACCCCTGGCTCAAATGTTGAGACAGCAATTATTTTTAAAAATGATAGAAATCAAAAAGGGTCAAAATTTAAGGTTTGACCGAAAAGTCAAATCTCAATCTTCTTCTTTTTTTGCAAAAAATAGTCATAGAGAGTCTAATTAAGCTGGCCAAGGATTGAATTGATGATTTTCTAATTTTTTCAAATTTTAAAAAAATGTTAACCGAGGTTAGATTTTATGGGTTGAACAAAAAGTCAACTTTAACGTCGACCTTGGATTATTGAAGAAATCAACATCTAAGTTTAGACAGAATGCAATGAAAATTGAAAATTAAATAAAAAAAATTGAAATGACTCTTTTTAGTTGAGAAACGGGCTTATCGCAATCACTGCTTTCCAATCTCTAGTTTTTATCTTATATAGTATCAGGCTAAAAATCAGGTGTCAACGCAAGATTATTAGAAGTACCATCATTTATTTATTCTTCCAAAATTTCCAACTACTTTAATGAACTATAACATTTATTTTTTGGCTTGCTAACGTTTTGAAATTAGTAATTTTCATATGAAATTATCAACTTTCATTTGACTGATACGCCCACATCCATCACATTATATAGACCAACATCCATTTGACTAAATTAGTTGGTCAAATTAAAGCTGGTAATGTTGTATTAGTCAGTAAGTTTAACACGTAGTCCGCAAAAGTAAGTGTTGGTTGATTAGTAGAATCGTTGGTAATTTTGAAAGTATAAATAAATTCCGGTACCGCTCAGTAGATTGAGTCTACCTGCTCCTCGTTTATGTTGCCTGAGAAATTGTCTCTACCATAAAATATGCTGTTGCCTCACAAAAGCCCTTATCGCTCCATTCCTCAAAGATTCTTCCAGTTGTAAATCAACACCATGAATCAAAGAAGAACCAAATATCTTAGATCACATTGTCACGATATCAATCACGCACGAAATCAATTGTCTATGTTGTCGAGAGAAAAACCATACGCAAGCAAACAAAGTACTCAAGAAACACTCAAACGAGTTAGCTAGTTAAAGATATGATTACGATTTAATCTACTTATCGTCCTTCGTCTTTTTCCAGACCACCGTCAGGGTCAACTCATTCTTCACATTCGCCTGCGTCTCCATATTTAGTTCCAACTTCATATTCATTTTACAGCTTTTAGTTTCTCCTTCATCATCGTCATCTTTAAGATCTCGGCGTTCACCGTCTTCTGCTTCAGCTCCATTTTGTCTCTCCTCTTCTTCCTCATTTTCCCTGTTGCCATCATCTGTTTTTTCGTCACGGCCATTCTCATTTTCATCTAGAGCTTCGTCGTCAATTTGTTGCTCTTTATTTTCCCCTTCTTCATTTCCTTCGTCATCATTATCTCCTTCATTATCATTTTCATTTTCTTCCTCTTCATTTTCTTCTCTTTCTTCATAATTATCTTGACCTTCATCTTTGGCTTCATCTGTGTTTTGCTGTTCTAGATCTTCTCCTTCATCATTTCCTTCAATTTCTGTATATGCGTCTTCATTGTCACCAACATCACCAGCTTCATCTTCAAAACCATTTGATTTCTCCCCATCATGTTCCTCATTGTCATCGTGTCCTTCCTACCAGTAACAATTCAAACAGGAACGATATCTTCAATAATCAAAAGGTAAAAAAGAAATTACCTTTGATAAGCTATGATTAGAAGGAACACTGTCTAGCCTAATCATGAATTTTGCGATATTGGGGTGCCTTGGGAAAGTGACAGAGAGAAAGTTACTTGTTCTTCGTCTGCTTGTACATGAGTTCCTCTACCGTCATTTCTATCTCCTTCTTCACGATCATTAGCATCACTAGCTTCAACCTCACCGCCATTTGATTCCTCATCTTCTTCTTCGTTGTCATTGTATCCTCCCTAACAATAATAGTTCAAATTGGAATTACGTCCTTTCTAACAGAAACAGTTAAAAATTGGAACGTTCTCTTCAACGATCTAAAGAAGGACAAAAAAGAGCATTCCTTTGATGAAATATGATTCCACGGAATACTGTCTAGCCTCATCGAAAATATTGCATTATGGAGGTTTGTGGGACATTAGCAAAGTGAGCAAGAGAGAGTTACTGGTTCTTCATCTGCTCCTTCGTTGGTTCCTCTATCCACATTCCTATCACGTTCTTCACGATCATTATCATCACCAGCTTCAGGTTCCAAAACATTGCATTCCTCGTCGTTATCTTCCTCATAGTCATAGTATATTTCCTTTACAATAACAATACAAATCAGAACAATATCTTCAACAATCAAAGGAAAAAATAATAGTTCAAATTGGAATTATATCCTTCTTAACAGTAACATTTCAAATTGGAACAATCTCTTCAAAAATTAAAAGGACAAAAAGGAACTTTTCTTTGATGAAATATGATTACATGGAATACTTATTTGCTATTTACCCTAAAGTAATCATGTAATAGTTACACACTAGGGATTTAAGTTGCATTATCTATTTAATGGCAAAGAAATATTTATCCATTATCCCATTTATATAAATGAGTCCATAAGATCAGTTGTGACTAAACATATTCTTAAGGTTTCAGGAATATGAGTGATAGGCTTACAGTTGACTGAATCTTTAAATAATTCCCGATCAATGGATCATTGAAAGAATATTGATAATCCTATTGAGATTGACATATTCTCAAGCTTTGCCATTGATTATTAGATATCTTAGGGGATGATGAGTCACAAGTCAATGGGTGTTATGATACCCAAGCTAAACCACAAATGCTTGTCTGAAACAAGTTTATTGAGCATGACATGAATAGAACAATTAGCAACATGGAAGCTTTTAGTTGGGTCAATGATCAATTGTTTATGCTTTGATCTTGTGTAATATCCTTGGACCTCAAGCACAATGTTAACTTGTATGTTGGATGGTCGTGGTTCACAAATACACATATTGATACTTTGTCAAACTATTTTTGTACTTGATGGTTATGGTTTGTTCACATACGAAGGCACATGTGATGCATTATAGAATCTATCTTCTTGTTATATATGTAGATATATGAGATAGAAAATTAATGTCCTATGCGATCTAATCGTGACATTGTATTGAAATCTTCGACTAGGATGGTAACCGAGAATGAATGGTTCATGTCTCGTAGAAATACATGTTAGTTAGATTTAGGTATATGGCCGAATTGACGGTTTGTTAAGCAATTCCACGTCCTTTATTCAATCGAGACATAATGAGATAGAAGAATTAAATTACATGGTCATCAAAGCTGACAAGTTCAATTATGTTCTTGATATATTCAGACTACCTAGGTAACCACGACATATTGCCAAACATCACTTATGGTTTGTAGGAACTGGAGATTGATTGGACAATTGGTTCTTTTGATTATGCTAATGTGTTAGTACAAGTCAAATTGCCAACTCAGTAATGAATATAGGGATGTCACTCACCATAACTACTTTAGAATGACATTTGAACGGAAGAGACAATATTGCAAATGTGTTTGTAATTAAGGCAATCAAAATGAGTCGGACTGAAAATCTAAATTCTAAAAAGAGTTTCAGATTTTACGACTGAATTAAAGATCTGAAGCATGTTCAAATTCAACAGCCGAATTAAATATCTAAAGTGAGTTCAGAATTAATGATTTGATTAATGATAAATTCAGAATTAATGATCGCGTTAATAATATGATGTGAATTCATAATTAATGGTCATATGGTCATTTTAATAATCTGAAGTGAATTTAAAATTAATAGCCAAATTAAAGATCTGAAACGATTTTAAACTTAGCTACTAAATTAAAGATCTGAAATGATTTCAAACTTAATGACCGCCTTAATGATCTAAAACGATTTCAAAACCAATGGGCAAATTAATGATCTGAAATAGTTTTAGATTCAAATAGCCATATTAATCTTTTGAAAGGATTTTAGACTTAATAGTCAAATTAAAGTTTTGTAATGGTCACACAATAATGCTAAAAATAAAGTTTTGTAAAGGTTACAAAGTTAATGCTCAGGATAAAGTCTTATGATGTTACAAGATTAATGCCCGAAATAATATTCTACAACGATTATAGAATTAATGCCAAAGTTAATACTCTAAAACAGTTTCAAAACTTAAATGTGATCTATGACTTCTAAGAGGCAATTGAGAGAGAGAATCATAAGATAATCAATGATTGAGAGTGGTGATAATGATCAATCAAATTAGTCACACACGAGAGCAATTGCTAGCATAATTGTAGTGATGCGCTCTTTCAATTTCTCTCTACTTTTCGACGTGAGATTGGTGATGTGTCTGAGCTAGAGGTCCGATACTTGTGGGACTAGAACTGTAGAACATTAGAACCAACATTACAAGCAAATTACACATTCATGGTCTAGATTTGAATGTCAAAACTAGCATTACGAGGAGACTAGACGTCTGTAGTTTGGATCCGAACAACGTTAGAGCCAGTACTATGAGGAGATTAGATGTTCATGGTTAGAATCTAAAGAATGTTAGAATCAACGCTAAGAGGACTTTAGAGATTCGTGATCAGAATCTGAAAAACATTAGACACAAATTTTTGAACATGGTGCAAAAGTAATGTGTTTAGCTCCATTTTATCTTCTACGTACTTCTTATTAAAATGCACAAACAATGTTTTGAAGATACGTGTATAGATGTTTTTACTTCCGATATGAATTGTTTTTTGATTTAATATAACTATGCACGTGTTCTTGTTTTCGAAACAATCAACATTGCTGTCTAGCCTAACCGAAAATATTGCGATATGGAGGTTGGTGGGAATATTGACAAGGTGAGAGAGAGAGAGTTACTTGTTCTTCATCTGCTCCTTCATTAGTTCCTCTATACACATTGCTATCACGTTCTTCACGATCATTATCATCACCAGCTTCGGGTTCAAAAACATTTGATTCCACGTCGTTATCTTCCTCATAGTCATAGTATATTTCCTAACAATAACAATTCAAATCGGAACAATATCTTCAACAATCAAAGGAAACAATAATAGTTCTGACTATAATTATATTGTTCCTAACAGTAACAATTCAAATTGGAACAATCTCTTCAACAATCAAAAGAAGAACAAAAAAGAACATTCCTTTGATGAAATATGATTACATGGAATACTGTCTAGCCTAATCGAAAATATTGCGACATGGAGATTGGTGGGAAATTGACAAAGTGAGAGAGAGTTACTTGTTCTTCATCTGCTCCTTCATCAGTTCCTCTATCGACATGGCTATCACCTTCTTCACGATAATTATCATCACCAGCTTCATCTTCAAACCAATTTAATTCCTCATCGTCATCTTCATCATAGTCATAGTATATTTCCTAACAGTAACAATTCAAATCGGAACAATATCTTCAATAATCAAAGGAAACAATAATAGTTTAAATTGGATTTATATCCTTCCCAACAGTAGCAGTTCAAATTGGGACAATCTCTTCAGCAGTTGAAAGGAGGACAAAAAAGAACATTGCTTTGATGAAATATGATTACGTGGAATACAGTCCTAACAGTAGCAGTTCAAATTGGAACAATCTCTTCAACAGTCAAAAGAAGGACAAAAAAGAACATTACTTTGATCAAACATGATTATGTTGAATACTGTCCAGCCTAACTGAAAATATTGCGATCGGTGGTCCGTGGGAAATTGACAAAGTGAGAAGAGAGAGTTACTTGTTCTTCATCTGCTCCTTCATCAATTCCTCTATTGACATTGCTATCACCTTCTTCAAGATCATTATCGTCACCAGCTTCATGTTCAAAACCATTTGATTCCCTGTCGTCATCTTCCTCATAGTATAATTCCTAAAAAATAACATTTCAAATCGGAACAATATCTTCAACAATCAAAGGGTCAAAAAGGAATTTTCCTTTGGCAAAGTATGATTACAAGGAACACTGTCTAGCCTAATCAGGAATTTTGCGATGTGGAGGGGCCGTGGGAAAATGACAAAGTGAGGAGTGACTTACTTGTTCTTCATCTGCTTGTTCAACAGTTCCTCTATCATTATTGCTATCACTTTCTTCAAGATCATTATCATCACCAGCTTCAGCTTCAGCAACATGTGATTCCTCATCGTCTTCTTCCTCATTATTGTCGTCTCCTTCCTAATAAATCAGTTCAAATTGGAAAAATCTCTTCAAGAAAGGACAAAAACTTCCCTTCGATAAAAGATGACTATAGCGGACAGTCTTGCCTAATCGTAAATATTGCGATACAGAGGTGTCGTGGGAAATTGAGAAAGTGAGAAAGAGAAAGTTACTTGCGGAGCAGAGATGTCCAATCCTCTTGCAATGATAACTGCTTCTGGAAAAATTGCTTCAGCTGTCACGGCGACCACTTCCTTCACTTTTGTCAAAGTGATTTCTTCCAAGCCTTGTACATGCTCGAGCCCAACAATACTTGTTAGTCTTGTGCAATTTCGGATTTCCAGCTCTTGGAGGAGGGGCAATGCACTTGCCTCTATGGTCCACTCCAGTAGCTCTAATTTCCACAGTTTCAAGACCCGAAGTGTTGGGAATGTCCCTTCGCTGCAGGTCATGCTCGGACCTGTGTATGAGTCGGCCAATAAGCTGAGACTGGTCAAACCATTGAGCTCCTTTAAGACTTGCATTGGATCCTCCTCTAGTCGTGTCATCGACAAGGTAAGGATCTGCAGGTTTCTGGGAAGGCGTGTCAAGCCTTGCACTGTCAAAGCTCCAATCAGGTGCAACTTACAAAGAGATTGGAGATTACTCATGTCACTCAATTCTAAGCGTGAAGAGTGATCAAATATATCCAATGATCTCATTCTGAGAGATTGAAGGTTGGTCAGCCTTGCAACAGATTCGGCTACGCCTTTCGCCACCATGTAATGACATGTCAAACCCAACTTCCGGAGGCCTGTTAATTTACCCAACACATCCAGCATGGCGCTCTTACCTCCCATATATAGGCCACAGAGAGTTTTAAGGTTGGCTAAGGACTTTTGATATGATGCTTTACCACGAAAAGACCGATCAAGACATACTTCATTCATGTATAGATGTTGGAGGCTCCCATTCTTCAGAATGGAACCGGGTACACTAGCTACATTCGTGTGCTTCAAATCTAATGTATCCAGGTGGGACATGAACCGGACAGATATTGGAAGTGATACGAGAGCTGTCCATCTCAATCCCAAGTACCTTAGGTTCGGCATTATTTTCCCAAGTCTTTTGGGGAGCATCGGATTGTAAACATGCTCAAGATCAAACACCTTCAGCTGAGGGAAGCTTGGGCTAAGACCAAGTGGTTTAAGAAGCGTTTCTATCTTCTTGGCATGTACCCCCTGTCTCCATGTGGTGAATAACATGAAAGAGGAAAATAATTCAGCAACATACTGAGTTTTGGTGCCGTTGCTCATGTGCATCTGCTTGCATTGTCGATTATTGTCATCCATTTTTATTGCAATGTACTGCAACTTTGGAGGCAAACAGCTTAGATGCTTTGTTGAATAAAGTGACAGACTCGACATTTTTGTCGCCCTAGTTTGACGTCGAACTTTGATAGTGTTTGTTCGTACGTTCATTGGTTGTTCTCCATTGGCACTCATTAGTATCTTTACTGCTGCTGTAGGTGGGACTCTTGGTTCTCTGCTTGACGTAGCATTAGAATCATCAGAAGTCTCCCAAATTCCAACATCCATAGCCATCTCAGAAATGAAATCATGAAGAAAACCAGGCATGAGGCACGTTTTGGCGCTTCCGTCGAGTTTCCACCTCACCACGTGAATTATGTTTCTGGCGACCAATGCATTAAGGCATTGTGTGCAGTGTTCACGTCCCCTCCTGCCTTGCTGAGATGATAACAGCCCATCAGCGAGCCAAATGTTGAAGAGCCTCCTCACGGGGATTTCATACTCCCTAGGGAAGAGAACCAAGTAGAGAAGACACGGCCTTAACCAGGCTGGCAGTGAATCGTAACTTAGAGAGATTATTTCTCCAAGAGTACGATAATTTGAAATACCATCAGCCAAAGGAGAACGACGGTCCTCTCCAACAGTGGACAGAAGTCCTCCTAGCAGCCGAATCACTGGAGGATAACCATTGCATTTACGCAGAATAGACCTTATAAGTTCAGGATCACTGGTCCAGCTACATTTTAATAACAACTCGTGGCTTTCTTCTCCAGTTAGACGGCATAACTCGAGATGACCAGAGTGTCGAGGCCCCGGATGCAAGGACATATTCTCATTGCAAGTGGTAATGATTACCCTGCTTCCGTTCCTGGAGTCCGCAAACAAATTCAGAAGCTTCTCCATGAGATCAACACTCTGTAGATTATCCAGCACAACCAGATATCTCTGCTTAATTAAGGTCCCTTCCAACATCTCAGACAAGTGCTGATCTCGAAGGCAATCCACATCTTTCAGTTGGCACGTGGTTGTCTGTCTTAGTACATCAAACAAGATATCCTCCAGGCCAGAACCCACCAAAACGCGGACCCAAGCACGACTCTTGAAATGGCGCTTGATGTCTAGCCGGCCATAAACACTCCTCACCAGGGCTGTCTTCCCAATGGCTCTCTCACCCAGTACAGAAATCACACGAAGCTCGGAGCTGTCATCTGCATCACAAATTAGCTGACCAACGAGCCTGCCCACGAAGCCTTCACGAACCACCATGTCTGAGCCTGCCGTCACATAATTTTCTCGAGGCTGTTCACTTTGCGAAGACATTCTTGTGATATGCTTGGGTCCAGTGAAAGGCCAGTATAGAATCAATCGTTCTTCTCTCCCAAAGAAAGCTCAAGTTGAGCTGGGATGGAGAATTTTCTGAAAAGTAAGCTCGTTTTGGTTAAGCAAAAGGAAAATGCTAAGTTTACAATGGGTACGCACGACTATCAATCATGTTAAAGTCCTTTTTTATTTGACAGAAAGGAGGAGACAGAAGACCATCGCAGTTATTCCTCAAGGCGTCACAGTAAGGTCTCTCGCATCCGGAATATTTAGTTTGAATTATAACTATTTCATTCATTAGTAGTATACAAACCAGCTCACCATAACCCCACTGACGTGCTCGAAATCAAGAATCTCTCTACATGAGACAGCAACCACCAGAGGCACAAACTTGCCTGATATTTAGCTCATGACATGGCTCAAATCTATGACTTTAAGACTGTGACCCATTTAACGTTGAACTACCAATCTTGATGGTCAATCATATTAAAGTTTAAAAACATAGAAAAGTTCGTCACATGACCATAGTCGCTTGAAATATCCAAACTTTAGATTGGGTCCCAATTTTATCATGAATCATTCTTTTGTTTCATAAAAAATCACCAACTTTCACGTTAGCCCTTCATCCGCCCACGTTAGCCCTTCATCCAAAATCATTGTTTCTGACCCAACGTAGCATTTCTACCTCATTAATTAAATCCACCTTGGCAAGCTACTGTGGAAAATCATGACCTCCTGTAGGAAACCCATGATGATACGGTCTCCCTTCGAGACCATGCTCATCCCCATCGCATCACCGGTGCTGCACGAGAACCTTAGGAAGACATTTTTGCTGGCGATTGCGCACTTGCCGTGCGAATAGGCTAGAACTACGACAAAGAAATAAAATTGAACAGTCAATCTGCACACTAGCAGAACCTAGAAGGCCAACTACAGACTGTAAAGGGAAAATTTTGCAATTCCAAGATTGAATTTCTAATCATGACTTATCAAGACCAAGACCAACCCGTGGAAAACAGAATAGAGGGCTACGAAATTCGCAGGGCTCTGCAAGCAAAACTTCAGCTCCGCAGCCCTCTTTTTTGACCCAAACCACACCACCGGCGCCCTCCTCATCTCATTCCCCAGGACGATGCCCTACACCTCTATGCTAGAGTAATTACATATAAAATCATGCATTCATTTAACAAATCAAACTTTTAGAATAGTTGGCAGTGGTATCACAAAATGTCATAAGGTATTAGAGCCGATGGTTGCGATTTCTGGGTAGGTGGACATTGTGGCGAGACAATGCAGGCTCATAAGTTAGTTAAGAAGGATACTTGAATTAAGGAAGAACAGGCCTAACATTGAGCTCATGTGTGAGAGTATTGAGCAGTTAATATATCATTAGCGGCTCATAACTCATTGGTTTAAGCTTTTGAGTAAAAGTCCAAAAAATTGTTCTATTATACGAGCCGGGGAAAACAAAAACAGAATTTGCGACAGATACGCTATCCCATACACATGGCCCTTTAGTGGCTTTAAAATAGGGACTGCCTTTTAACCTCCAAGTTCCTCTTCGTTCTTTGACCCATACCATAGAAAATTTTACGGTAACATAATTCTAATACACAATTTCCACATTATGGTGAGCGCAAAGTATACTATCAGGATTGATCAGAACATCCCAAATTTTGGAGCATCATACTAGGCAAAAATGAAGAGAGAAAAGGGCTTTAGGAATTCATAACAAATCACACAATATAATTTTTTGGGAGGGTATGCTCTTTACCCCTTAACATTACAAGCCTTACCTTATATAGGTATAAAATTATACATAAGACAAATATGTAGTTATTGGTGATAGCACTAGAGACCACAAATAATTTTTACAGAGCCATTTATAGCCGACAATAGCCAGTTATTTGTACATATCATGTTTCACACTAACAAACTGAAATTTCTTTTCTTGACAAATGCAATTTCAACTTTTGCTATAGTATATGAATAGTGCCAAATAGTGCTGTGAATGGTACTTTAAGCCAAATTTTCTTTACTTTCACGTCGCTTTCATCTGACTTCTTTGACTCTTTGGTTTGCGTCTTGTTAGACGTCCTTTACTTGTCATGCTTATGGATAGTCTCTTCAGAGTTATCCTCCGAGTCATCTGAGTCTTCTCCGTCCTTCTATCTCCTATTCATGGATAAATCTTTTAACTTCTAGGGCTTTGAGATGTTTAGTATCTGTGTCATCCATAGGCTAACAGGAATTGGATGGAACGTTAGTAGAGGTAACATACTATTGCCTAAGCGTTTCGAGGAGCTTCTCCACTTCTTCAATTTTCAGAGCAAATTTATTTCAGACAACCTTTGCCTCTTAGATGACTAATGAGAGCTTGTTGAGACATCAATGGAGCTTGTTGGAATGCTAGGTTGGAGTAAATTCTCAAGTTGGAGTGACATACTGTTTTTATTGAGGCCAAAATTGAGTGCAAGTTGCAATTCACTGTGATCAACAGAATCTTGTGATAATGGACCTTCCCATGGATCTTGAGAAGATGGACCCAAATCTTGTGAAGACATTTGTTGTCACACCTCAACCCTCAAGCACATGGCATCCCTTGCTTCTCCTTGGTCATTTAGTTGCAATGTCCTAGGATGCGCTGCCAACCTATTCTTTTTATCTTTCGATTAAATGTAAGCGGAAGCATACTATAGTCTTCTTGTCAATCACAACAATACGGATAGTAGAATGCATGATAACAAACACTTTCAAAAGCACAACTAAATGATAGGGTACCAAATGCATCAGCCCCTTGCCTACCCACACCGTAGTACCGTAACGCTCATACACACGGTTGGTCCCCGAAACCAGATGTAGGGTTATCTCAAGGTCCTAACTTATAGGGACCTCGAACTGCACGTGATGATTCTCCATAACTAGAGGCCTAATCTTAGTAAGCTGACCATCTAAACCTCATATAGGAAGATAATTTGCCTCAAGTGCATCCTATACATGTAGTTTATTATCGATGATAGATCAATAGCAAAGCCCTTGCTTTGCCTTAACCATAAATATGAGCGGACCCTCAACCCTAAAACAACTAGCACGACCATCAAATAATGACATAGGCATTCTTACCTCGCCTTAGCACATGCAATATATATAATAAATTATATTGTGCCATCGACTTGTAGCAACAATTAGATATAATCAGAATGCTTTAAAAAATTCCCATGCACAATGCATCCGCATGTGTTCCATTTATTATGATCGCTCACGGCCACAGCTAACCCGAGAGTTGGCGGTCTTTCAGCATGATCAGATGTTGTCTTGCCCCATCGAGCATGGCATCGTCTTGGGCCTACCCTTCCAAAAGGGGATTGGCCTTGCCTCAAATGCAAATTGGCATCCAAACCTTTATCGGGCATCATCCCCAAAAAGTGATCACACGAGCACACTAATCACTCACACCCATTTTCATCTTTCTTATTTAGCCAATGCAGAAGTGATTCGTGCTCACACATCAAAATATTGCAACTTTCACACGTAAAAAAGCAATAAAGTATTCATATGCGATCACTCACACTTAGTTAACCCATCAAACTGTGCACATTTAATTTTAATATTTCCTTACCCAATTCAACATACAAAACATGCATAAAATCCCGACACTTCATGAATTACCAATTATATGCTTACAAAACCTTCTTTTGAAGAACTCAAAGTGTTCTAATTAGACAATCATTTCTCATGGCAATTCATGCTTCAATCAACATAAAACATGCCTAACTTACCACATATCTCAAGCACATATCACATATATTAACCACTTACCACCCTATCCACGATAAGTTATCGACAATTCATTGATAGCTTATCTCTTATTTAACAATAGCCTATCACCCATTTATCGATAGCTTATCACCTATTTAACGATAACTTATCACCTAATTAACAATAGTTTATCACTCATTTGGTGATAGCTTATCACCCTTTCTATGATAAATTATCACTTTCCTTGATAACTTATCATTACAGCTTATCACCTATCATGATAACTTATCACCTAAACTATCATTATTTAACACAAAGCATCATTAGCCTTAATCTAACTCTATCCCTAAATGCAATTAATACCCTAATCAAGGATTAAAAAGTTAATTTACGATTTTATGATGGTAGAGGTGCAGTGATGGCAAGATGACATATAGCAATGGCTCGTGGCTTGAAAAGGCAAGGTGGGCGATTGCAGTGGAAGTGGCATGAGGTTGGTGGTTGCTATGGTGGCTCAGTGGTAGTGGTGGCTCGGCACAGTGACAGGCGATGAATGGCACGTTGACGACAATATAATGGGACGTCGATGGTGGCGCATGGTGGTTTGGATGGCAAGTGAGAGAAGGAAAATCGAGAAGGAAGGAAGGAGAGAGAGAGAGAGAGTAGCAGCAAGGGGTAGTAGTGTGCCTGAAGTGGAGAAGGGGGGAAGAGAGGACTAAAAAGAGTTGAGTGAGAGAGAAAGTGAGAGAAAGAGAAAGACAAGTGAGATATTTCTCTTGAAATCTTTTCCCATCATTGCAAAAATTTAAGACTCAAGACCAACTTCCCCTAAAATCCTCCTAGCCTAACCAAGCTTTCTTGGCTTGTCTTCTTCTCCTTCAAATCTTCCCATCTCATCTCATTTAATGCAAGATCTTCTAAAGGGGCAATTTGGTAATTTCACAAACTAGAGTATAAAATACTATATATGTATATGGGCTAAATTGTTGAAATGGGCTTTGAGTTGGACTTGGTGGGCTTTTTTGGGCCCACTTGGCCAAACCCAATGTGGCGTGAGGCCCATTGGGCCTTTGCTTAGCGCGAGCCTCTTTCTCAGCTTCTAATATGTGGCCTACTAAACCTTGTCCAAAGTTTATGATTTATCTATAAATAGGTAGATTAATGAGGCAACGTCTAAAAGAGTTGTCTCTAAATCTATGAAAATTTGATACCCAAAATTGGATTAAAATTCATGATTAAAATTAACTAAATACAACTTTAGTACAACCTAAACTATTGGATGGCTTTTAAAGGTTTTCGCGCATTTGACTCATGGTTAATTCATTTTCAATCCACATTTGATATTTTCAAATCATGGATGACTCTCGGTTGTCATGTAATTGTGAGGAATCAATTGCTCACCCTAAGTACAAAACCAAAAAGAAAACAGTTTAATGTCGCTCGTAGATAGTATCGCAGTTATCTAGAATCACCTACAATTCGACCATGTACTTCTATCGAATATTTTTATTTTCGTTCACTAATTAACTTGTAACCGTGTAGTACTATCCCTCTTTGATCCTTATGGTTGAGCAGTTTATCTATAATTGAATTATCTAATTGTGCGAATTTTAATCATTAATGGCTTTTCCCAATAGATTAGCTAACTCATGAACGATCCTTGAATCAATTTAGAGTAAAATTCAACTAACATCACATTAATAAAATAAACCATTTATCATATCTTGAGTAGGTCAAAATTATGGATATCACATTTGAGGCTTAGTATTGTCTTCATCTGCCTGTGCATCAATTCCATAATATATCCTTAAGCAAGCATCGATTGTTAGTTGAGTTGCATGATAATCATCATAATGATCCCAAGAGACAAGATTGTTATCATCTTTTGGCCATGTTTCTGGTGGAATGATTCGATTGTTTTACATAAAATCCTTTGCAATTCCTAGTAATGATGAGGGTGAGTTGGGAATTTACAATGGAAAGTTACAAAAATCTCATCTAGAGCAGGTTGCAACTTATATATGAATACACCAACATCTACTTGGGTATCTCCATTGGTTTGTACAAACAACCATGGCTTGAAGAATAAATAACTATATGAAGTTCTATGAAGTTCTAGGTCAAGTCTACATGTTCAGAGCTATGCCTAGAATATATTTTTCCATACTTTCAATGGCTTAAACTAAGTAAGCATGTCCCCAAAATATTTATACTCGCTTTCTTCTGGGATAATCCTACCAATGATGAGAGGCATTTTAGCTATCAGGAACCTAATGGAAATGGTATTAAGATTGAACAAGTAATAATAAAACCATTTAAGTGTTTTTGGGAATTGTTCATCCAAGAAGAAAGATAAGGGATGGATGAATGAATATTTTGGGTGCAATTCGTTTAGATGGAGAATAAGGCCACCATATTCGCTAAAGATGCAAAAATGGTATTGCCATATAAGTCTTCGAAGATTTTCAAAGAGAACATTGTCTTGGATACACCTGGGGATTTTTGGTACGTGTGAATATGAAGGCCATTTGGTTTCATTTCTCGAGCTTTGAAACCGCCTTGTGAGTTTCTTGCCACATGCATGTTTATGGATGTGGTAGCCGCAAATTCTTTTGGTTGGGACAAGAAATCAATAAGTGTATCATTTTTTCCCGCAATATGTTTGATTTCAAAAGAATACTTTAAAAACCATTCTGCCTATTGAGAAGTTGAGAATGAGGAATTTACTTTTGTTTGAACTTCAACATCTAAGAAAATGAGGACATATCCAACTCCATAAGGAAACAATATCCTATAAGATGAAACTCGAATTTCCTGATGCCCTATTTTACTACCAATATTTCCTTGAACGTAGAGTGGTAACGCATATTTTCTTGCATGAATCTTCCACTCTTATGTCCACAAACTCTCCATTTTCTCTCAATTTATTCAAAAAGAACAACAGCCCAATATTCATCACTAGCATTCATTTGAAAGATTTTTTTTCCTAGAGAAGGGATTTGCAAAGGAGGAAGATGTTGTAAAATTTCTTTAAATTTGTGTACATACTTAGTTTGTTGTGGTCCCAATGGAAGAGCATCTTTTTTGAGCATTTGTAGCAGTGGGTTCACAAACTCTGTGATTTTCGGGACAAGATCATTGAAATAAGTAGCTATCCCGAGAAATTGCTAAACTTGCTTGTGGGAAAGGTATTCATTAGGAACTTCTATAATTCTTCCACAATGTGAGGACGAGGATAATATGTGCCATCTTTGAGATGCATCCCAAGAAATCCAATTTCTTTCTAGTCAATTATCATCTTCTTCTGGGATAACATAATCCCATGTTTTCATACCAACTTTGCAAATTGAGCTAGTAATTTACAATGAGAATCCTCATTTAGACTGTAGAGGAGGATATCATCAATGTAAATTTGAGCATTGCCCAAAATAAGCTGGAAAATTCTACACATGGCCTTCTAAAACAATAAAAGAGCTGTCTTGAGGACAAAAAGGAATACCGTCCATTGGAAATGTTGATTTGAGATACAAAATTTGGTTTTGTATTTGTCTTCAAGATGAATTCCCAATTGCCAAAATCCAGCTTTAAGATCAAACTTGAAATAAACTTTGGCTTGGGTAGGACTAGAAAAATAATAATTCTAATGCGGCAAAAGAAATTTATCATCTTGCAAGAACTGATTGACAAACTGGTAATTAATAGCTAGTCTCATTTTTCCCTTGTTTGGCTTAGTTCACTTATTTATATAGAATGCTTCACAAGCCAATTAGGAGTCTGAGAGCTCAATTAGTCCTTAGTAGAGCAAGTGTGAGCATTCTTTTTGTGCCTAGACCAATAGTTATGGATTCATGCTTGAGTGACTGATTTTGATGGGATTGACATCCTCATTTTTCTTGAATGAGAGATGGATGAAAAAGCCAGGACTATTCCCAAGAGGGTAAGGACATTTTTTGACAAACTTTGAGTGGGATTCGGCACATGCATCAAGAATGGTTTGCAATATAGGGTCTAAAACATTCATCTGTATAATGAAAAATCTTTGGATGTCTACAAATTCCTTGAATTATCCATTGATTCGTAGTCCAACGGGCAAAATTCTGAGTGTAGGAATTTATGTAAGGATATCCCAATCAATGATAATATCTTTATCCAGTAAGCTAGAGCCAAGGATTTTGATAGCGATAGAACACTAGGAGAAGAATTGAATAATGATGGGTTTACTTCAAACTATTGTAGCAAAGGGATCTCTAGAAGTAGAGTTGAAGTACCAAGTATATGAAGTCTAGTATTTTTTCTGGAAGTATTTTGGTATCAATAATAGAAGTGTTGGCTCTAGTGTCAACAAGTGCAATGATAGAAATGGGTATGTCATATTTGGATTGGTATATTCTAACAAAGAAATATGGGAGAATGGAAGTAGTGTATGTACAAAACTCTCAGACGGTGGGAAGATTGGATATTTTAGAGGAAGAGAAGAAAATTCCTTCGGATTCTTCATATGGGCTTTTGATATTGCTACTTTGTGACCAGGCATGGATCGCATACACAGTATGCTTAGTGGGCTCATCTCCAACTCAACATCTTCATCCTGGAGTGATAGTCCAATCTCCTTTTCTATTTTCAAAATCAAATGGGAATTTTTGCCCCTAGCTTTTTGGCAATTCTCCACAAAATAACCTTTCTTTTTGCAGATATAGCATTCGTCGAATTTTTTATGCTTTCCAGAAGAACCCTATCTAGAGGGTCTTTTTCATAGGAATCTCTATTTGCATCATATCCTTTTGTGTTCCAAGGAGAATCTTTTCAAATGTCTTCATTTCTTACACCAATCTCCACACAAAGGATTATCGCAGGAGTCTTTCTTTGAACATCTTATTCTTAACTCAGATTTTTGGCAAGCACGGTCAAGTTCTTTGTTGCTTTGGAGATAACTCCTGAAAGCTTTTATAGGGATGCAAAGATCATCAAGGGCAAGATGCATCTCCTATTGCAGTTCTCCAATAAAAACAACAGTAATTCTTTTTTGCTTATTTTGAAGGGATTTTTCCACAACTTATCCAATTTCTTTTGGAAGAGAGGACAAGAATATTTGCTTCAAATTTGGATCGGCTCCTAGAGCATAAAATAGTTTAAGCATTTCTTGGAAATTTCTATTTAGATACTTTTTCCACAAAGAGCAACATTTTCTCTCAAAGAATTCCCTTCTCCTAAGCTCAAGAAGGTATTCTAACTTACCATGGATTGTTTAATGGAAATCCGTTTAGAGCAAAAATGTCATTTGATCTTGATCAAAAACAGTTCTCCACTTATTTCTAAGACTTCTAGTAAATTTGCTCACAAACTCAGTTAGTATATCATACTAACTTTTGACATGAATGCTTTGGTGTTAAGCTAAGCATGAAAATCCTAAAGTCTTTCTAGCCACTTGGAATATGGAAAATCATCGAGCATGAAGCAATAATTTGAGGTTGAAGACTTATGATTTGAGTTTGAATCATGAAGGTTTACTACTTTTGATTTAGATGAATTTGACTGCATTTCTACATCAAGGGGTCTACCATAAAATTAGCAAGCTAAAGGGATTATGGTGTTTTAGGCTCAGGGGCTAAAGTGTTTTTAGAGAAAAATGAGTCTATTTCTAAGGTTGATTAAGAGCATAAATAAATATTTTGGTTGGTGGAATCAGTTGTAGCAATGATTGGGATTTTCTGTCGAGTTTGTTTTTGCAAAAAAACCTCAAGTGAATCTAACACCATATAAGTAGGAGAAGATTCTTGAAAAGATTCAAGGGCTAGCTTCTTTTCTTCTCTAAGCTTCTTTTGCCTTTCCATTTCTTTGACACAATTTCAAACTGCAACAATATTACTTTGTTTTGTCTTTGAGGCTTCTTCAAAGATCGAAGCAATTGATGTGGCCTTGGGAGAAATCGCATCCATAGGAGCTAGATTTCATGGCTGGAAAAATGGATATGAAGGTGAATGAATTTTCCTTCTTGTAGGAGCATGATCTGTCTCGTTAGTTTTTCCATTTCAATTTTTTGATCTTCCCAATAATGATGAGAAACAAATCTCCCAAATTCCATCTACTGTAATTTCTTTTCGAATGTCTCAAGCAATTTGTTTGTGACCAAAGCTATTTGGTCAACCTTTTAGTCAACATGATCAAGATGAGTTTGGATTGTTTTAAAAACATTATTCTATGCTAAAGCATTTTCTAACTACAAATTAGGACAGCCTCAGTAGCAGTAACTTTCTTTTGTCTTTCATGATCATCAACATTTGTGGGATTCAAAATTTTGGGCATATGATGGAATCGACATTGAGCATTGGTAAATTCTTCTAATGCCAAGAACAATGCATTAGAATTAAATCTTTCCAAAGGTGGTAAATTTGAAGGTTGGAACACACACATAGATGGGAGAACAGGTAGTGATTCTGATGTTAGGGAACAAAAGGGTTGTGGCGATTTGGATAGTTCCAAAGGAAAAGAGTTTTTCTTAACCTATTTGTGAATAAGTTTGTAGAAAGGTGAAACAACTGGTTTGCACGATGGGGGTTTCTTTTTAGGTGGTGACTGAGGTGGTGGATGAGGCTCACATGGTTCAAGAACTAGTGGAAGAGGTTATTGACGTGATGGTCTGTACAAGACCATAAATTGGTATTTTCCTCTATCTTCACCAAGAGATCCTATAGTAGGGTCACCATCAAAGTACCTTTGGTAAAGCTTATCTTTCGATCATTTCTTTTTCCTAGACGGTCTGTCATCTTCCTCGTCATCTGGAGGGTGCGTACAAAGAGAGCATTGGCAATCAAGATCCCAAAAGTAGCATCCTGTATGGGGATGTAGTAGTGAATAGGTCGTCCATCTTGATCAAAAGATCCAATCATAGATTTTGAATTTGAATGACCAGCATTAATTGGAACGTCTGATGCACATGGTTGCATAATAAATATAGTAGGAAAGATAGAGGACGAAAGATAGAGGAGGTAGCCTCGTCTTTCTCCTTACAAAATTTAATGACAACTTTGCCATCTTTTTTCTTGATAAATTGGGCTCTATGGACTGAATTGGCTTAGAGTTCTGATGAATATTTTCATAGTTAGTTACTCAAATATTTGAGAGTACTTAATTAGCTAATATCGGGGAATTTGTTTGGGTACATGGATATAGGAAGTCTGATCATTATCCACCAAGATAAACAAGTCTTCAGAACTAGGGAAATTAAGATCAATAGCATGAGTCTGGACCCGATAAACTATCTAGTAGTGTAAGGTAGTAGCTATAGAATCCAGAGTTTGAGAGGCTCCAATGATCTGTAGCTGAACCTTAAGAACTGAGAGAAGTCGTGGATCCAAGATAGCCATATTGAAATTTGGAAATAGTGTAACGAACACTTTTCCTACATTAAGGGTGGTCTTGAAAGTACCAATGCAAGCATGGTGGTAATCCAAAATTTGGGTATTTAAAATAGCCATTTGAACAACAATGGATAACAAGTAATCCCTTCCTTCTATGAGAGGATAAAGCAAGACTAATAACACCAAGATGGAGGTACGTATATCCTTGTTGTATTTGTCGACATGGAAAATCATAAGGAATTCAAAGGGTGATAAATTGCTCTTGCTGAGTAGCAAAGATAGGGTGTTAGTCAAATTTTGAGGACTAGACATACATTTTAACCTTCTGAGGAGTATCCTTAATAAGTTGTTTAATAGAACAGATAAGAGAGAAAGAAGAAGGTTTAGCAAAAGCAGAACATGGATTTATAAGTGGAAGGTGATTCTTACTATCTTCATTGAGCTAAGAGACCTCATAAATAGTCAATTTTAGAGATGTTAGAAATGTGAAGTTCTAAAGGAAGTCTAAGAGAAATTGGGGCATTAGTAGTAATAGGAGAGGTTTCGGAGAAAGATTCTAATATGGTATGAAAATTCCCCTTTTGCTCTAGATATTCAACTCATAACTAAAGATGTGCTAAAAAATGCCATGGGCTCTAATATCAGGAAATTGAGATCCATAGCATTATTCTATACTGTAAACCATCTAGTAGTGTAAGCTAGCAGCAATAGAATTCAGAGTTTGATAGGCTCGAATTTAGGCTCTCTCCTAGAGATCTCCCCGGAAGAAGAGATCAGGTTTTTACTGTACACTCCTAACAAATGGTATTAGAGCAAACTAAGTGTGAGGAGCACTTAAAATATTTAAATGATAAATCACGGCTTCATCTAATAACTTAAACTTTTAGAACAATCTATAGTGGTCCTACGAAAATCTCACATGGTCTAAAAGCTTGAGCTCCTAAGTTCAAATCTTTTTAAGCCTCATTTGCCTTCTCATTAAAATTTTACACTTAGTATTAGGCAAAAAGACCATACTAAACACAATAGAGTGTTAAACTATATCTTCATCTAACAGTTTGAGCTTATAAAGCAACTGGCAGCAGTCTAACAAAATCACACGTGATATTAGAAATATAAGTTCTGAATTCAAATCTTTCCAACTCTATTTTCCTCTCCAATTAATTTTCATGCTTAATACTAAGCAAAAAAAAAAGACAAGAATAAGCATGGAGGGAGTATTAGAGTAATTAAATATAAAATCATGCTTTCTTTTAACAGTTTAAGTTCTTAGAACAGTTGGTAGTGGTCCATAAAATCTCAACACTTTGGTCTTCACAATCGCCTAACAACCCTAATTAGTGCTCACAACCAAGCACTCTTGAGTCATGTGCATTGGGACTAAGTACGCCCGCCCACGAGCACTAAGTCCCTCGTGACCACCATGGGGATATGTATATACCCGACTAGCATCTCATTACTCTATCCTAGGATCGACTTGTAGTTGAACCCTTCTGGTGGCAATCCAACAAGCACTTCCCAGTTGTCTTCTACAATGCCTTGTAGCGGACCTATGTAACAAAGGATAACAATATCACCTAGAGAGGGATAAATTGGTGATTTAAAAAAATCTTAACAAAGTATTGAGGATATCAAATGTCAAGATGAATATGAACAGGAATAAGTAAAACATAATGTGAATATGAGTAGATGTAGGTTATATTCAAGTTGTCAAGTATAGTGTCTCTATCAAGCAATGATTGATATGATCAAAGAGAGCAAAAGCATACCCCAAGTGTCAAAACTTCCAAAAGGTAAACTTAAATGCCTTTATTTTTTATAAAATTGGACACTTAAGTGCCAACTCAGGCAAAGCTTGATAGAAATTAAACTTGCCGTTATTAATAATAAAACTATCTACGTAGCTCGTCGAAATGTCCATTCAACAATCATTATTCCGAAATGACGTCTTTTTACCCCCAAATTTGATTTTCAATATAAATATTAACTAAATTAAATTTTTAAAAAAAGGAGGTAGCACTTAGTGAGTGCCTCCATGGCCCTCGTTGTCGTTATCTCACCATTGTCGAAAAGGGCCGCAATGGTAGGGCAAGGATTATTCGGGTCGACGAGTCTTGACTAGTGACCAACAACCCTAGCTGACCATAGGTAAGAGGTCGAGACCCTCCCCCAAATCTAACTGGGTTGCCGGCTCTCGCCTAGAGGGTCCAAAGGCCACTGCTGACTGTGGCGGGGTTCCAATGACCCTTGGCCTTTTTAGGTAAGAGCCTACAACCTTTGCTTGATTTAGGGGAGGGTTGCAACCCTTCACCCTAGATCTAGGTGAGGGCCTACAAGCTCTCCCTATGATTAGTCAAGGTCATCGGTCACTAGCTAGGGCCCAACGACCTCGGATGACCCTCTCCCTATTGTCATCAAGCCTTTTTCGACGATGGTAGAACAGCGGCAGTGACGAGGATTATAAAGGCCCTCACTAAATGTTGCCGCCTCCTCCTTTTTTTTCTTTTTTCTTTTTTATTTCGTTTTTAATTTAATTTAATTAGATTTTATATTAAAAATCAATTTTGAGGGCAAATCAACGTAGTTTTGGGTTTATCTAACCATATTAATAAAAAATCTCACCGGAAAAAGCCCAGTTAGCAATTTGGCGAAAAATTCTCACAGTTGGTGCTTAAGTATTCATTTTTCATCCAATTTTAGTACTTAAGTGTACCTTTTAAGAGTTTTGACACTTAGGGTGTCCGACACTTACTTAGAAAGATATAAGACTTTGCATGCAAAGTTTTATAGGGGTTTGACTTAAAGTAAGCCTACACCCATTCTCTCATGTTGATAGGTACTAGCCTAATTCCACTAGTCAATTAAAGAGAAGTTATAATAGTATATGCTTGGTTATACCCAAGCACTTCTTCCCCCAACTTAGCATTTACCAATTTAAAGTGCTCAAGAGGAAGAGAGAGAGTGTTACCTTGAACAATAGGTGTTGTAACAAACTCAGAAGCAAGGGTTTGTGTTTCTTGTTGCTTGGAAGAAGTGGGATTAGCACTGGAAGACCTCTCGATTCTAGGTCAATGAATCAATGGAGTATTATCAATTTCCGATTCCTCTGAAATGTCAATGTGAGACAGTCCTTTCTAAAATCCCTTGGATGCCATTGTTGAATTGTGTTGAGGCCTTCACGAACCAACTTAGGTTTTGCATGGGAGATTACCAGCTTTAGATTGAGTTTGTTTAAAAAGTCATGGACAGATCTTAGATAAATTTGAGTGAGAAATTTTGAAACTATTTGAGAGAGAGAAATCAATTACTACAAAAGTAAGAGAGGTTTGGGTGGGAATGAAGACAATGGTTCAGTTCTTGGAAAAGAGTAAAGTTAATTTTAGAAACTGAATTTGTGATAGTTTTTTAAGAAATATTCGAATATTTTTCCAAAAGATTAGGGATTTAAAAAGAAATTGGAAACCATTTTAGGAATTAATTTTGAATATGAAAGAGAGAATTAATCACAATATAAAGTAATAATCACCCAATCAATGATTTCCTTCTTATAATAAAAGAGGCTTAGGGAGCATATCTAACTTTCTTGCAAATCAAAAATTTTGCACTAAAAATTGTGAGATGTGCATGTTGGATATAGTCATTTTATCTATATGCTAGCTTTGGATATTACTACAAGTCTACATCTTTGTCTTGAATGTTACCACTAGCCAAATCTTGAATATGACCACCTATCTATTGAACTATTTTTGGATATGAGCACTTATCTTGTCATATCCAACTTAAGCAAATGGATTAGTTATACCCCATTCATTTTGAATATATTCAAATGAGTCATATTATAAAGTTTTTTTATAAAAATATCAGCTAATTGATGTTTTGAATCAACAAACTAGATATAAACATCACCATTAAGCACATGATCACGAGTGAAATGATGTTTGATTTTAATATATTGAGCTCTCGAGTGAAGAATAGGATTCTTGAGATTAATAGTATTGGTGTTGTCACACTTGATGGCAATATTGGATTCTTCAACTCCAAAATCTTGTTACTTCATACATAGAATTTATGCGCAATAACTTCCTAGAGCTACATACTCTACTTTAGCCGTTGAAATAGCAATATTATTATGTTTTTTGGAGAACTAGGATACCAACATGCAACCCATCAGTTAACATGTTCCTAAGGTGCCTTTTTTTTAATTAAATACGATATCCAGTAAATTCAGCATTAAAGTCCAATGAGTATATATTCAAAATCTTTGAAAAACCATAATCCTAGCTTAGGATAGGTACCAACATACTAAACAATTCTTTTAATAGTAGTAAGATGTGATTACTTAGAATTCGATTGATACCTAGCACACAACCATACAATGAAGAGAATATCAAGTGTATAAGCAGTAAGATATAATGAAGATCCCATCATGCTTCTATGAAGCTTTTGATCCACCAATTTACCCATCTCATCTTTGTCAAGTTTGAAGGAGTGAGACATAGGTGTCTTGATTTTCTTGACAAATTTCTTTGAATACTTCTCTTGATAAATGAATGTTCCTTCTTTGGTTTGGTTCACTTGAATACCGATAAAGAAATTTAATTCCCCATCATGGTCTTCTCAAATTCACTCTAATTATCTTAGAAAGTTTTTTGCACAAGTGCTTGATAGAAGAGTCAAAAATAATATCACAACATTTATTGGAATGAGAAGAATATCTTTTACCTTCCTTTCTAATGAAGAGAGTGGTGTTAACTTTACCTTTTTCAAAACCATTTTATTATGAAATTTCTTAACCTCTCATACCAAACACTTTTTGAAAAGTTCTTGTTGCCCAACCTTGAGTTTTCCTTCATTAACTCAGAGTTCAATTGAAGAGCATATTTATATTCTAAACATAATTCATTAATGTAATATGATACTTCATTAGGGATCTCGAGATGATTTACCTTGATTTCATATTTAGAATCTAAAGGGCCATTAAACATATGTGCATATATTCTTCCTCATCACTTTCCTCACATTTTGTTCACTTTAGTTATATGTTTTTAGAGCTTTTTTGGTCTTTTCAAACTTGTCTTTCCTTAAAGTAGGCAGTTTGATTTGATATGGACTCGTTTCTCGCGTTCTAAACAAATTACATCCTTACCTTCTTTTTTGTTGTTGAAAGGTTTTTAATAATCTCATTGCTTGAATTGCTTCTTTACTTTGAAGTTTCTCCCCCATCAAGGCCAATTCTTCATCTTCCTCATAATTTGTGTCACTTGAGTCTTGAATGTTAGATTTTAAGTGATTAACCTTTTACCTTTTCAATCATTCTCACCATTTATAGGTTTAGATTCATGGGACATGAGAGTGCCAATGAGTTTATGAATAGTGAGAGAAATGATCCTCTATGTTTCTTGAATATAAGTTTTAATGTTGTTCCATTCTTATGAAAGACCACTAAGCTTATTCACTTTCTCTTCAGATGAGATTGGTTTCCCTTAATATATAAGTCAATTGATGATGTCAATGAATCATTTGAATATGTCTTTGATTGATTGATGTAGCTTCATTTTGAAGGATATTAGAATGTTTGTCTGTGTCCTTAACTCTTTTAGTTCCTTCGAAGGTCCTATAGTATCTGTCCCACATCTCTTTTGCTATTTTTCATGATGATACACGGTTATATTTAGTAGGAGATAAAGCATATTATAAAGAGTAAATGGCTTTAAAATCTAATGCTTCTTTTTCAGTTAACTCCGTTGGAGTAGTTGGAGGTGTTGTAGTTTTATTCTCATTTGTTTATCCTATCTTGGAGGTTGTAGGTGTGATTGTTGCTCTAGAAGTAGGACTGACTCCATTTTACACAACTTCTCATGTGAAAGACTAGATGTATTTTACAAAAGCTTTCATTTGGTTTTTCCAGACATCATGGTCTTTCCCACCAAAGTAAGGAGATCTAGTGTTGATTTGTCCCTCAATAATAACTTGTCCAAGATTGCTAATTATAACAAATCGATAACTCAAAAGTTATACGCTTCAAAGTATTGAGCACTAAGCTTCAATACCAATTAATAAAGGCTAACAATATCACCTAGAGCAGGTGAATGAGAAATTTAATTTTACTTAACAAAGTATTGTGAAATTCAAATGTTTATACGAATGTGAGCAGGAACATGTAAAGCAAATTGTGAATATGAGCAGGTCTAGGTTATATTCAAGTTATGGAAGGTAGTGTTTTCTATCAAGCAATGATTAAATATGATAGAAGTGATAGAAGACTTTGCACATAGAGCTTTATAGTGGTTTAACTTTGTGTGAGCCTACGTCTACTCTCGCATTATCAACTTATTGGCCGGATTCAATCAAAGAGAAGTTAGAGTCATATATACTTGCTTATACCCAAGCACTTCTTCACAATGCAGGTGCCATATATACTCAAGTTATCTCCACCTAAGCACGCATTTAGAACACTACCAACACTTTTCAAAAGATTACAACAGTATGCTCATGAAAGACAAATGCAAATAAGTGAAGCTCTGTCAAAGTTTGGATGTATAAACTCTTGATCTCTCAATCTCTTCAACTCCTTGATCTTCTTTTATACTCCTTAGCATTCATACTTCCTATTGAATAATCATCAAGAGGATCAATTTCCAATCTACTCGTTGGACAACTGTTGAGAAGATCAAGTAGTTATTGTGGTCGATTAATTGGAATCCCCATATATTTGGTTGCCCATATAATCAAACATTGATTCCCCAAAATGGAGTGTTTTAGTTATGGAAAGAATCTTGCCTTTGAGAATTCTTGTGTGGTTGAATATTTTGCAAAGACAATCTTTAAGATTGATAGTCAATCAAAATCCTCTAAAAAGGGAATCCATATCAAATCACAAGCTATTAAGAATGAAATAAAATAAACCTCAAAGTGTTAATTTTGTAAATCGGGATAAGAACTCTATCCCGTGTAATATGAGTATTCTACCAATATTTAGCTATGATACTTGATATTAAATGCCATACTTATATCCAGCATTTGCCCTGCAAATATCGAAGGTTATTTTTGCATATCCAACCTTTGCCACTTGTTGAGATCCACGCAATTCCCTAATTGATGTCCATGCAGTTGCCTAACTAATCTTCACGCGGTTATACTAATGTGTGTATTGGTTGAGTAGTAACAAGTGATGTATGCATAAACCAATATGTAAATGATATTATAATTAGCACCATGTGAGCTATTATGAAGAGTGCTTTATCATTGTCAAAAGTGCTTTGCCAATATCAAAAAATCATTGCCGTAGTGTTAAGATGGCTACAAGCTAGAAGGATTATGAGATAAGGTGAACATTTAGAAGGATGTTGATTGAGGTTGAACAGGTTAGGAAGACTAGGGATGTTCGTGATAATTTGAAGGTACTAAGATTTGATAAAAAGTTAGATAGACTTGGTGATAGTGAACAAGCCCAGAAAGAGGATGTTCGGTAAAATATTGATAGATTTGTCTCAATTACTTTAATTAATTCATTTGGACAGAAGATTATGATAGTTCAAATGATCAATCTTGCTTTCTAGTAAAGTTGTTTATGAGAATTTTTCCAAAAAAATGAATTTGTTTAATCTCAGAGTTTGAGTTCGTCTTGTTCATTTGTCACCCTACACGACCTCACTACAAGCAAGAGGAGATGCAATCATTGGAAATGCAAAAGAAATGAGATGATTCATTCTAAATTTAAGAGATATACATTTCTTGCATTTTGGTATATCGAATAATGAGTTTCACAAAGTTTCCTCTTATCCTCGAGCAAAGGAATTTGGAATATACTTGAAGTTGCCTATGAAGAGACTATTAAAGTCTAACAAGCAAAGATGGTCATTCTCATTGGTGATTATAAGACAAAGAAGCATTCTAATTGACTTTAAATTGTCATTCTCTAACAATAACAATGATGATAATGATGATGAGAATATAATGTTGTTGATTTAAGAACTCGAATGGTTCTTAAAGGAGAATAGGAAATCTAACAGCAAGCTTATCGTTTATTTAAAGCTCAAAAAGAAGAAGAGAAGTTGGAATTTTTTTTTTAGTAAATTGGATTAAAGACCAATTAACATCAGCAATCATCCTAGATATCACTAGAAGTAGATATCAACATCATCGATTATTTATAGAAGATCATCAAAGCTAATCTTATCCAATTCCTGATGCTATCAACGAATGATCTCAAGTAAGAAATGTTAATACCCGAATTTAAATGTATGATATTTGTTGAACTTCTACTAGGGTAAGAGAATCAAACATCCAGTTTATCCTCTAACCTTCACTGCAAATCTTTACATGGATTTATCATGAATGTTCATGATGCTTGTTGAGTTGTTGATGATTTATATCAATAATGTTTCTTGTTATAAGTGTAAGCCATTATATGCATTTATTGCAAGACATGACATGTGTAAGGCTTACATTTGATTGAAGCATCAACATATCATTTTGCAAATGATGCTAGTGCTATATGCTATATTCTCATAGCATCTAAGATTATTTTTTGCTTAAGGAAAATCCCATTGATCTTGAAAGCAACTATTGCAAGCTTTCATGAATTTTGATACAAATGATATATTGTCAAGAACATAGATGATATTATTAATAAGTTCAAACCAAAGGTTTGCAAAGGTATATTTTTTTATTATTCTATTTCTAGTAGAGCACATCACGTGTTTAGTTTTCAAATAAGGGGAAGAATTAATAAATGCTAGCTTTGAAGATAATTTGAAAGATGCAATATAAATTATAATGAATAAATCGTACAGTTGCAAGCACACCGATCATATCAATCAAGATTGGCAATCTGAGCTAAGTTCAAAATCTGTAACTTTGTCAAAGGATTTGAGATATAAATTAAGTCGTCCTATAGATCAAATCTTTGGAGATATTGGTTAAGAAATTTATGATGTAAAGTCACATGAAAAGAATATGCAAATGGCACCATCAAACCAAACTTGATAAGGATGAGAAAGTAATATTCTTGATATACTCACCATCTTGCATTTATTATAATGTTCTCAACAAGACAATGTATCTATCCACATGAGGTTTGTTGAACTTCAAGAATAGAAACAACATCAGCAAATTTCGTTGATATCAGCAATGCCAATGCCGCAAATTTCACAAGTAGCGACATTGCTCCTACAAAAACCTGCAAATCTACAATCCAAATTCTATGCTACTTTCAAAGGAGCAACAAGAAAGCTATTGTAAACGGTGAAAATTTTCATACCCCTGTGGAACATATGTGCAAGAACTATCATTACAATAGGGAAAGGAAAACAAATTCATAAAGAATCTTGCTTACATATGAGTTAAAGCAGTTGCTATTGTTTATTATTATTGAAGAAAATCCCTATCAAATCTTCGGAAGCACAAAGAACTTGATCAAAGCCAATTCTCTATAGTATTCTATACAAGAAGAAGTCTATCCTAATAATCATGGCAACATTCCATGCAAATTTAAATTTTCCTAATCAAGATAGCTTCATCTTTTCTTTTGAGGAAGAAAGCTTTGTTGATACTTGATATTTAGCTGACACATCATTAAAGGTAAAAACTTGGGATTAGGATTTTCAATTGCGTTGGAACCCATTTCTCAAAAAAAGAGAGAGTCAATTCGCATTTTCTTGCGTTAGCCCTTCATTTTCGCCTCAATCTCTTTTTATATCCATCTTAATCTCAAAAAGTGAAAGCATTGACTTTTCGATTAATCATTTTCCCAAAAGTTGGCCCAAGTGATAATTTGGTTTTTTGCATAAAAGGTCCGCAATAGTCTTAATTTCACTTTTGTATTGACAATTTCCAAAAAATTCAAAGTTTGACCCATTAATTGACATTTTTGTGAGTAAGAATTAAAATGTTGACTTCTAGTCAACACTTTGACAAAAAATTGAAAAATTCAAAACTCCCAAATCATTTTTTTTTTAACCTAAATTCGATTATAGTATAAAAAATTTCACAAAATTGATCAAGTACCTTTTTTTTTTCCAATTTATGGATTCCGATTCGAAATCAACCAAAAAAAATAGTTTATTTCTATTCATGTTTTAGGAAATTTTCCTTCATGACATTTGATTATGAGGTTTCTTGTATCCGATTTTTGAACAAATTTTGAGACCTTGCGCTTGAGGTAAAAATCTTCAATTATAGCCCTAATTAGGGGTCTCGATAGATCTCATGGTTTGCACAATTGAATAGCCAATGAGCTCTCTTTCTTAGTGACAATCCAAATCTAGCATCAATTTTGTCAAATTTCCCTGGGATCATTTCAATTTGATGAATTTGACTTATCTGAGCATTGCAAAACCAAGTTGACATGGTTTAATTGGCTCAATTTGACTTGGCACATTCTAGATTAGAGTCCAATTTAAATAATTGAGCTTTAATTTGGCCAATTAAATTTCTATTACAAACATTCGTCTAGCTTGCAATGTCATTTTAATAGGGTCACCAATGAGGGTCTACAAGGGTCAGCCGGCAACCCTGGCTAGCCCTAGGTCCAAAAACAAGAAAAAAGAGAAAAAAAAGTAAAAAAAGAAGAAGAAAAAATCATAATATTGTTAAAATGTTATTTAAAAAGTGCCACGTCAGTGCCGATGGGCCATGTCAACAATTCGATCAAATTAGCCAGATGAACTCAATTAATTAAAAGTGAAAAAGTTTAGAATTGAATTAACAAAAGTGTATTAGATTTATGACTTTTTAGACAATTTTCCCATGAAAATAAAGAGGCGGGTCACATGAAGAAGAAAGTAGAAGAGAAAAATAGGAAGTTGTCTATAGTGAAGACTATTTTGTACCTGAAACAATGGTATCTTCAATTATAACCTCGCTGAATACTACCAAAATGTTTCAAAAAAGGGTTATCTTGACGTAAGTACTTCTTACTAAGATTTTTTCAAGCCTTACCACCTTTTTTGTAATGTAAGATAGTAAATTCCATTTTGTGGAATTGACAAGTGTTATTATTGTGAGTAAGATGATTATGATTACAAAGGAGTCCCTATGAGAAGTATGATGATTATTTTGTGGGGTAATTCTGGTTAGGAGTGACACCAAGAAAAAAGGGAAGGAAAGAAAATCGTAATTTCCCCATGTTATTGGGTTTGCATTGGAAGGAATAGGGGTGATCGGTTTCCGATCTAGTCCGATTCCAAAATGGAACCAGGAGCCGGACCGAGAGGACCGGTCCTCCTGGTTCGGTTCCCAAATTTTGGGACCGTGGACCGAACCGGCTGGTCTTGGAACCGGGAGCCGAACCAACCGACCGGTCTGATCCGATCCGATAAAATCGGTAATTTTCTTTTTCGGGAAAAAATTATTAATATTATAGTACATTCTCAAAAACAATTCACTTCGTTTATACACTGTTTTATCGATTTGTCCTTTTAGTCCGCATGTAATTGTATTTTCCTAAAACTTTGAAGAATTTTCTTTTTCTTTTTCAAATTCTTAAGAAACTTTAAAATATTTATTAAGAACTATCGTTCTGATCAGTCTGGTTCTCACCTTGGAACCAGGAACTAGACCGTCAACCATGGGAACCACCCAAAATCAGCCGGTCCGGTCTAGTTTGGGCGGTTTCCGAGTTAGGCGGTTCCCATTGTGCACCCTTAGGAAGGAATGATGTAGAACGAAGAGGTAATTGAAATTTCATTAATTGATAAACAAATCCTTTTGTGACACTTGTTCATATAAAAAATTAGTGTAGGTTATAGAGGCTATGGAACTTCAATAATTGTGGCCTTTGCTTGTCACATACCGTCACCAACGTTGCTTACTATGACTTGACGTCACCATCGCATGCATGCCTGCTCTTCACGCCTCTCTATTTGTCTTTGTCCCTGTGAATGTGTCACCGGAAAGGCATTATGACGGAGGATAATACCATTTGTTACTATGATACGATGAAACTGATCAATCAAAGATCAAGTAAGATGTGATTTATAACATTTAGGCAATCAATCATACCACGGTGTCACTATCACATGATATGAGTCACATAATCTTCCTGTGTGTTTGAAAAGATTTTTAAAATTGAAGTACTTTAGAAATTAGATAAAATACGTCAATTTGTATCTCAATGATATGTTATATCTCTAGCATTGTTAGGTTAAATAAAATATTATGGGTGATTGATTTCCGGTTCGGTCCAGTTTCAAGGTGGAATCGGGAACCAGTCCTCCCGGTTTCCGGTTCCCATTTTTTGGGACCATGGACCAGACTGGACGGCCTTAGGGTCTAATAAGACCGACCACTTAGCCAAAAAAATTTAAAAATTTAAAAAAATACTAGAAATATTATTATTTTATGGTTTATTGCATTTTTTAAGAAATTTAATAAAATATATTTTAAATAGAAAATTGTTAGTCCGGTTCCCCTTCGGAATTGGGAACCGGACCGAAAATCACCGCTTCCATTTTTATGGAATCGGGAACCGGACAATGCTCCCGAGAACCGGACTAAACTAGTCGGTCCAGTCGGGTCCGTGTCAGGCGATTTCTGGTTCGGGCGGTCCAACATGCTTACCCCTATCAAATATATCTTTATATCTACTTTATCCATGTTCTCTAATTTAGCCCTATTGAGCAGGGCACTGTCTCCAAGCCGACCCACATGGGAGGAAGTAGTTGTCCATCTTCTCTGCGATTGGGGCAGCTCCCGAATGTTTCGAGGCACCATTTTAAAATCTTGCATGTCTATTGCAGGACGCAACCAATCTCCCCTCGTTCTACCCTCCCCAACTTTTTTAATCTAACCGCATCGCACAAGGCATTGTTCCCACGCGACCCTTGTCCTTATGTGACCCTTGTCCATGTTCTTCGTGTCCGAATCTGTCCATTAATTCTTGTAATCTTCTATATTAAAGGAATTTATTTATCTCTACGAGAAAGAAGACCCAATTAGGACAAATTATCGACGGATGTGTTAATATATTATTAAAATATACGCAAACTACCAAATTCAACCGAATCCACAGCAAAAGCCAGCAAATCTGACGATATTGATGTTTTTTAGAGTAATATCTACAATGATAAATTAGTTAAGGAGTGCTTTTGAACACTAGTTTAAAATACCAATAAGGAATTTCCAATTTACAAAGTAATGATTATGGCATGTCACAACCTTCTCTCATTTCTGGCCCCATCGAGCAGGATTGAAATTCGAAGTGGATTAAAAGTAAAGCCGAAAAGGGGGTTAACGATCCTCAATTAGGCATGAATTCTCCTAAATCCTTAGTTCACACGATGTTGGATTCATTTTTTATGTTTGACTTAACCTATGGATATTCTTTGTGAGATGAGATGCATCACTAACCTATTAAGGTTGGCCATAAATCAAGCGAGACATAGGATTTCTGTCTCATTTCCTATGCAAATCAAGATTAATTAGGCTTGAAAACTTGATTGCACTAATAAAATCAGCGCCTTTGCAGTACCTTTAACTTGATTAGGATGTTCATTTAAATGGCTAAACGGTCTTGATTATTACTTATAGATTCCTAAATGTCATTTAAGTTGCTAAGTTTCCAAGCAATTGTTTTGGGGAAATTTATTATGATCCTAAGCTCATCCTAACCATTCTAGAATAGAAAAGGAATAATTAATGTATTGAAAGTGTGAAAATTAAACAACCAAGTATTGAAAAGCTCAAATTAAAATATGAAAATGAAAACCCGATACTTATTGGACAAAGAAAATTACGTTGCTTGGTTCAAGCCTCGGAGCATGATCCTCATGAGTGAAGACTATGAATTACGTTTTGTGGAATCGATGTCTTTTATTATTGTCAATAAGATGATAATAGTTATAATTATGATTATGGTTATGATTATGAAAAAGTCCCTCTGAGAAGCATGATGAATATTTTGTGGGGTCACTCTTTTTATGAGTGACACGAAGGAAAAAAAGGAAGGAACGAAAATTGTAATTTCCCCATCTCGTTAGGGTGCGCATTGGAAGGAATGCTGTAGAACGTAAAGGAAATTGAAAATTCATTAATTGATAAATAAATCCTTTTGTGACACATGTTCATGTAAAAAATTAGAGTAGGGTGGAGAGGCTACGTAATCACAATTATTGTGGCCTTTCCCTGTCACATACCGCCACCAACGTCGCTCGCTATGACTTGACGTCACCGTCGCAAGCATGCCGATGTCGCTCCTCATGCCTCTCTGTTTGTCTTTGTCTCTTTGCGGGTGTGTCGCCAGAAAAGGTGTTAGCATGACAGTTCCTGTCATATTATGAAACCAATCAACTAAAGGTGAAATGCATAGCACATGGCACTAGGTAAGATATGACTTATGAACACGCAGGGAATGAGTATTAATCGATCATACCATGATGTCATTATTACATAAAATACTTTCTAACGCCCACTAACTCTCTATATTTTCGTGTGCTTAGAAACGAGATAAAATATATCAATTTTGTAAACCAATCATATTGTATATCTCTAATCATATTAGCGTTAAATAAAATATTTCTTTATATCTACCCTCTCCATCTTCTTTAATTTTACCACATTGTGGGAGGAGTAAGCTGTCCATCTTCTCCGTGATCGAGGCTATTACTGAATGTTTCAAGGCACCATTTAAAATCTACCATGTCTCATGGAGAACCAATCTTCCTCACGTTTTACCCTCATCATCTTCTTTAATTTAACCGCATCGAAAAATGCATTGTTTCCATGTGACCCTTGTCCCTATGCGACCTGTGTGAGAGGATGTAACAGTCCATGTTATGCGTGACCAAGGCTATTCCCGAATGTTTCGAGGCACCATTTGAAATCTGGCATTTCCATTGGAGGACGAAACCTTACATCTTCCTTAATTTGATGACATCGAACAAGGCATTGTCCCCATGCGACCCTTGTCCCTATGTGACCCGCGTGGGTGTACATAGCAGTCTATGTCCTCCGTGAAAGAGAATGTCAGTTAATGTTTCGAGGCATGATATGACTTTTAATCTTCCATATTCAGAGTGTTTACTTATCTATACAAGAAAGAAGACCGAGTAAAGACAAATTATCCGACAAATGAGTTTTAATCTTTCCTATTATAATATATGTAAAATTATAAAATTTGACAGACCCACACGTGACATCCATCAAATCCGATGTTGTAGTTGTATTTTAAAGTAATATCTAAAATAATAATTTTGTTAAGGAGTGCTTTTGGACACTAATTAGGAATATTAACAAGGAATTTTCATTTTTACAATGATGTGGTTATGGCATAGCACGAGATAATTAATGCTTGGGAATTGGGCAATTCCCCCCAATTGATTGTTTAATAAGTGCTCAACAGGCACATTTGTCAACAAAATCTTTAAATCAAACACCTTTTTGTCTTGCTTTGTCATATGCACCAACATTGTCCTCCTCATGCTTCTCACAACAGAAGTTAGGATACTATTGTCGTTAGCTGAGTGTCCATGTACTTTTTCAATTGTCTACTTTTTTAGCAACCTTCTTTCTCCACCTACATAGGACGAATCCTTATTTTATCTCAAAAGTGACAGTAATAAACACATTCAACAAATAAAATTTAAAATATTATCAAGAATTAGTACACAAATACGTATAACACGCTTTTCTTTTCTTTTCTGAAATACTTTCCGTTTCAAGCCAACTGGCGACATTAGCGGACATAGGAAAGTGCTTTGCAAGGACATGGCATTTTTTGTGCAAGATTCGGGAACAATTGAGAGGCCGATTTTTTGTATCATTAATGAAAGAAAATTACAAATGAGATCGATAATTGATTATTCTTTATGAATAGAATGAATTAATCCAAAAGATATACTTTATGGATTTTATTTATTTACATTTCCAAATCGTGACCTTTGCCACGTTATTGGGCTGGCATGAACCATTACAACGAGGAAAAACAATTTCTTGAGCCACTTCATACATATGTTATAATTTCCGGGCAAGATTTGCGGACAATTAAGAAGAAAATATTACTAGCAACATAATTGAAAGTTTTTGCAAAATCGTCTTTGTACGAAATATTCAGATTATTAATTAATAGAAAGAAGTTATTAATATAATGTAATTCAATTGTACACACACACATATATAATGGAAAGAGTAAAATATCTTGATATTTGAATTTTTTCATAAGGTTGCTTAAAAGATAGAAAAGATTCGAAGTTCAAAAGTGGAATAGGTTGCAGATAATTTAATATTATAAATTTCAAAAATTATCCACCGATAGAACCAATTGACAGTACTTTTAGTAGAAAAAATATTTGTGATCCCGTAAAAATAGGAGTCATCTTCATTTTTATCTTTTCGGTTGAAAGAGATCATCTTTACGTAATATAATAGTATAAATGATCATTTTTTGATACCAAAGACATAATTGACTTTCCAAAGTATATATAATGCCACTTGATTGCAACAAATTGTCCATTCAATTAATTGGAAATTAATTATCTTATTCAGCCATAATCGGCACAACTTGAAAAAAATAGTGACATTTGCCATTTAGGTAAATCTTTAGAAACAATGGTTTACTGTTGTTAAATTATATTTTCAGTTTGAGCCCATCGACCAAATCCCATTTGAAATTAATTTACCGGAAATCCAGTATATATTTTCGGGGATGGAAGGGAGTGTCCTTAGGATACTCCATATTAGAGTTCAATTATTGTCTGACATTTAAAGACAGTTTTTGAGTTTTGGCCGAAAAGGATCATGAAAAGGAAATACGTGGGGATCCCGATTGAAGTCTCTGGCCGTTGAAATCGGAAAGTCCAACTTAGACCGTGAATTGTTTCTTGTCTTCTTGGACCATGATTTGATGAAACTTGGATTTTATATACAAATTTCCTCTTGAAATTGGACTTCTTCTTTGAAGCACCGATTTCAACGTTGTGCTTGGCATGAGTTTTTTTTTTTTTTGTCCTGTGGAATTACCCCAATAATTTAAGTGTTCAAGTCGATTAAGTCTTGTAATAAGATTTATTAATTCCTTTATGAGTTGAGAAATTATTTCGTGAGAAATTGTGAAGTTAAACACTATATGAGTTATTGGATGTAATTGGGGGCTGAGAAATATTGGGAGTGTTTGAGATACTCAGGTGTGGTTCTAATCTCTATAACATTGCTTGATCTAGAATAAAAAAAATTTCCTACTTTTCTTGTGAATATAGATTACACCAACCGAACCACATAAATCTAAAGTCTAATTTATATTTTCTTATTATGCATTTTTTTTTTTGGCTAGATCGCTTTTTTTTCACAATAATTGGTATAAGAGCTAGGTTTAGCTAAGTTAAAACGAATCGATGGTGATTGAAGAAGCATAAGTGAATATTGATAGTTTTAATAAGAAGGATTTTGGTTTCTAGAAGATATAGATTGAAGATCACTTGTTCTAGAGGAATGTGTACTTCCTTTTATTTGGGAAGAAGCTAGAGTCAATGAAGTAAGTTGACTGGGAATTGCTAGATAGACAAGCGTCGAGTGTTATTCAGCTGATCTAGGCTCGTAATGTTGTGTTTAACTTCGTGAATAAGAAGACAACTGCAAGTTTGATGAAAGTCATGTTGGACATTTACAAGAAGCCATATGCGATCGACAAAGTCTATTTGAGGCGATTTACTTGAAGATAGGCAAAAGCGTGCCAGTTGCTAATTATGTCAATAAATTTAATGTGGTTGTTAACCAATTGAGTTTAATTGAGATCAACTTTAAAGATGAGGTGCATAATTTGATCATATATCCTCATTGACTGATAGTTGGAATACTACTAAAACTACTATTAATAATTTCTCTAGATCAATAAGCTCAACATCTGATGGGGCATGCAATTTAATTTTAAGTGAGGACATATGTAAGAGAGAATCTAATGAACTTGTGCTTGCTATTTTAGTAGGTAAAACTAGAGAAAGAATTATTACTTGTGTTGACAAAAGTAGTATAAACCTAACAAACAAAGTCAGTCTAGAACTAGTAGTGCCGTCTATTGCAATTGTGGCAAGAGAGGGCATTTTAGAAGGGGTTGCATTAGTTGAAAAATGAGAATAATAAGGGAATTAGTCTTGCCTCTACTAGTGATATAGCTACAATTATTGATGGTGTCATGGATAATGATGATTATGGCATACATTGAGGATTTGTTGTTTTATGGATGAATTATGGATTCTAGTTGTTTGTTTCATGTTACACCAAATAGAAATTGGTTTACTACTTATCAATTTATGGGTAGTATTAAAGTGGAGTTGAGGAATAACACTGAGTGTGATATTTCTGGTATTGGTGATGTTAGAATCATAATGCACATTGTGAGGACAATGACTGGAGTAAGGCATATTCTAAAATTAAAGAAGAACACGAGTTCCTTGAGTATCCTAGATTCAGCTGGACGTTAGCATGATTTAGGATGTAAAGTTTTGAAAGTCCTTTGAGATGCCTTGGCGATAATTAGAGGAATTAAGTACAATGGCCTATATGAGCTTCAATGTGAGACATATTTCGCCATTGAGACATCAAATGCTATGTTTGAGAGTCTGAATTGCGGCATATGCATTTAGGGCATAGTAGCTAGACAAGTTGAAGATTCTAAGTAAAAGGAGTCTAATGTGTGGATACGTAATTAAGGAACTAAATGTGTGTAGATGCTGTGACTTAGGCAAATGGTAGAAAGTGCATTTTAGTTCAATTGTCAAAGAAACCACATAGATTGCATAATTAATTCACTTGAATTTTCACAAGTTGTCATGATCTCATTAGAGGAAGAGTGGCAGGTTTACGTAAATAATTGTGGATGACCACTCGCAAAAGACCTGAGTGTTTCCTCAATATTCTATATTGGTCGATCGGTTGTTGCTGCACCTAGTGCCGCAATTTTTTACCCATCTCATTTTTACGAAAGGTACATCAAGCGTATTTGTTGTGTCAAGGTTAATTGTGTTCGTACCGTAGAAGGGTCCATCTATTTATACAAAATAATAAGCAAGTCATGGACAGATTGACCATTTTACCAGTTTATGACATTATTATATACGTTAAATTAAATTTTTCTGCATGTAATCTGGATTCATGCCATTGCGATTTGCTTATATATGTGTAAACAAATATGCCTACGCCAGCCTCGCCCAACCACAGTGAGGGTCAATCGGCTAGAGAAAGAAGAAGAGAAGGAAAAAGAAAAAAAAAAAAAAAAAAAGAAGAACAATGTAATAAAATTATTAAAAAATTAAAAGAAATTTTAAGTTTCAAAAAAATTGAAATTCGTACCAAATGCATTTCTATTCTTACAATTCCAAGAATATAAATTTTGGACATTTACCAAATGCCTTCTAATACTCAAAAATTATTTCGAGAACAAAATTAAAAAAAAACCATTTATGTATAGAATTTGTTCTAAAAAACAGAATGATTGCCAAATACATCCTGTAATGTGGGTGCTTTTGGTGCTCTGGTATAGAGTATTACGGAAAATTTTGCTTCATTTTTTGGACAATAGAAAATTGAAAGGCCTATAGAATTGATGAGGGCAACACGTAAATTTCTAGGCATAATTTATAATTAATCCTCGAAGGTTGAACGACAAAGCTAGGAATCTAAGGAATAGAAGGCGGGGTCTTTTTTGGTTTTATCATCAGTATGTGGCAAGATACTAAGACTTTGTATATTTAATGAAAAATGGATGATTTAGAAATTATTTTCTTTTTAATGATTGATTATATAACTTAAATAGATAAATGGGCAAAAAATATTCAGACATGACTTTTTGATAATGAAAATATTTTTTATTAACTAATTATTTCAAGCAACACAAGCAGCTATTTTCATGAAAATGTTTTTCAAAATATTTATTTTTTTCCAAAACAAACAAAGCCTAAATCTGATTCCATACAACTAGTAAAAGCATGAAACAAACAGTTCCTAATGTTGAACCGACGACATATCAAATTACCATCTTGGCATTAAGAAAGGATCGCAGACCCATAATCATCGCTCTCACTTGACGATCATGTCAGCTATTGCTGGGACATTCTGAAGTTTGAAGTAATCTGTTAGGCCAAAATGAGTCATCAGAAACCAGACATGAGTTAAGAGCTCCCCTCCTCGCCTTAATTGCCGAGCATGATCGCTTGTATCACATTTACTCGCGGCATAAGCCAACATTTCGACCCAAACCTCGCTAACAGCTGTCCATCGTTTCTTTTCGTTGGCAATATCGTGCAGCTTTGATGCGAGACGGCATCCGTTATACCACAAGAATTTGCTTGTCTGACTTTTTGGAATGGTATGTTTCTCTTCGTTCTCCACTTGACGAAGCAACAGATCGCAAGCTTCAGTCATTTTAATTTTGTGACGTTTATCCTTGGTATGCTGCTCAAAGAACCGCATGCCTGTAGCATAGGTGTCCTGGTATTTGATCCGTCTGGTTCCGCTCGGCAACAAACTAGGGTGCATAACTAAAAGATATGCCATATATCGGGACAAGCACTTGCTAATTGTACGTCTAGACTCAGTTCCTTCATCATGTGAATCGCCAGGGTTGTCCAGACTATTGGAATTTCTGAAGTGGTAGCATATTTCTGTAGCAATGTGCCAAATTATTACGCTCTCGTCGAACTCCAATTCAATGCTCCATTTGAGACTAACTGACGGCTTATTCCTTTTTAGAGCATGGATTCCCCTACTGCTCCATGGCGAAGGGAGTTCTGCGTCTCTCCTTTGATCATCTCGAGCAAGTTGCTTGAAAATGAATTCTTTCAAGTGATCATTCACATCCTCATGGGTCTTATAGAGGTGCTTCTGCACAACTGGCATCTTATCCACACCTAGGATGAACCCCAGAACCCTATGACAAACTGATGATTGCTTTTCTTTTAGGGAGACACTCAGTAGGTTGTATTGACCAATTTGGTTCGACCACCTTCGCCTCTTGTGCAGTGGCCGAAACCAATTGATAAGTTTCATGAAGCCAAACCATTTGTGGTTAATCAGCCAACATGCAGTCCAGTCCGATAAAAGTAACCCATACAGTGCATATATCTCAAGTAAAAGGGCCACTACTACCAATGCATAGGAGAGGTTAATATCAAACATTGAGCTTGAGAAGAGTTGATTCTTGTGAGTGAAAGTGAAAAGTATCAAGACGACTAGTATTACAGAGATGCTCAAGAAACGGAGGAAGAGGCCGACACGACTATAGATCACCAATGCTTTCGTGTATAGCAAATCATAGAGAAAACCCAGTTCAAACTCAATAACTCTAAAAACCACAAGAAAATTTTTGCCTTTCAGAACTGACCGGCTAGTGGCATACTCGTCGAAGCTGAGCAGAAGATCTGCAAAAATACGCTTGAAAATGTCCACCAGGCCTCTGGCTGCCAGGAGTTCAAACTGACTCTGCCTATACAGTTTTTCACCGGAAGGTTGTTCCTCCAAAGATTTAAGATCTGCTTCCACATGTGTTCTCATCACTTTATGTACCTTATTAACTGTAAGCTGTATGAGTTTGTGACCTTCGATCTCCTTCAGTTTGTATTCTTCCATGATCCTGGAATGATCTGGTTGGAGATCCGGAACAAAGTTTTTGAAGTGGTCGCTGCTAGCAGCCCATAGCACCCACACTCTTTCACCATACTTAATAAGAGCAGGGACCATCATCAGCATTGAAAGTTTGTAAAACCTGGACTCATCCCAAGCAATGGAGAAGACAATAACAATTGCGATCGTCTGGTTAAACAGGGAAAACAAATGCCTTGACCAGAGCTCATTGTCTTCCAGAGAAAAAGCTGTGATTCTATCAGGACCACCCAGATGCAATAACAGAAATGGCGCCCAAAACGACGTCATTGTAATGTTTTCAATGAGATATCTCGAAGCATTCTCATTCTCATTCACATTCTCATTCTCATTATCTATCAGTGCTACATTATTTGTAATCATCCCGAGTGCATATGAAGCCACTGAGTCCGCCATCAAGTAGGCCGACCAAGTGAGTGCCCTGATCCGGACTTTTGGAGAGTGCTTTCGGTGGTCACCCAGAAAAACAAGTATTACTTGGCAGATTAGGCTGAAAATGATGAGAGATCGTAGCTCGTGGCCCTCCAGCAATTCATTCAGTTTAATGACAGATTTCTGCAGCGTCCCCCTCTTCAGAAAAACCGCTCTGCTAAGAACTGAAACACTACGTGTTAGCATATGCAGATTTCGAAGCAAGAATGTATTTACCACTTCAAACAGAATAATGATAGTAAATTAGTATGACAGTGAAAAACAGCGACAGTTGATTGAATTGTTCATCACCTAGAGGTATCATGCTTGGATATCGAAAATGATGATACTGATGCCGGTGGAACTGAAGCTCTTCCCTTTAGTTAGCTGCTGTTATGTAACGCGCGCGTGCATTAAGACTCTGTGGCTTAGCTTGCCTAAAAGCCCCCCCTCTCTCTCTCTCTCTCTCTCTCTCTCTCTCTCTCTCTCTCTCTCTCTCTCTCTCAGTAGAACTTTGGTTTGAGGATAATCTAGGCTCACCCCTGATCTGATGCAGAAAGTGATCCTTGAAGCTAGAGAGGCTCAGATAAGGCACGGCTCATAGTATGCTTCTAAACGATGGTACGGGGTAGGAATAGACTAAACCACACATCAAATAGAGGGAGTATGTTGAGTGATGTGGGCAAATAATTATGACTGTTTTTTAAGTGAAAGAGTTGTATCCTCGTGCCATGTATAACTTGACATCCACTTCTAAATAGAGGTGATCAATGGATGAGCCCTTAGATCAGGCCTTATTTATTGTCTAGGCCAGCCCAATACAGATTTTTTTTTAAATAAAAAAACTGGTCAGGCCGGATCGCAACCGTGCAAATCAGTTGAGCTGGACTTTATAGCTAAATAAATAGCCTCATCCAAGTGCACCAATAGTGCCCTTGGGCCTTATGTGGTTCAGGCAGCCCATAAGCTGATTGGCTCATAATTAGGTTTACCTTCGAATTACCAACCCTACGTGGCTATAGAGTACTCACTTCGGTTACTTGGCTCACATAGACGAGATGTAATTTAATCTTCCAAAATCTCTCGACAATATCAAATAAAGAAATTTTTTTGGTCATAAAAATAAAAAATCAAGAACTAAGTACTGTAAAATTCTAAAGGCCCCAATATAGGATTTGTAAAAATATAAATGGAATCATCAGGGAGCGCACAATGCCCTAGTATCTTGCGCTAAGTCGATTTGGTTCTAGGGTATGGTGCCGCAGTTTGCTTTATATATGTGGCTTGCCTAGGAGAGGCAAAATCGGTTAATCACCCATATTTTAACCTATATTTAATGGACTCGGTAGAAATTGAGTTAGCTAAAACTTTAATGTGGATCATAAATGAGTTTATTATAATAGACCAATTGAAAAAGGGATTATAAATGGGTTTATCCCAAACCCATGAATGACCCATTTATAACTTAACTTAGATACATTACTTTTCAGTTTCCTTTTCAGTTTCCTTTTCCTTTTCTTTTTTTGTTTTCTTTTCTCTTTTTCTTCTTCATTACTATGGCCGGTGACCTGCCGCATGTGAGCTCAAGCCTCACCTAATCCAATGACCTAGGCGAGGTTCAAGCCTCGCCGACATTTGGCAACCTTGAGCAAGGCTCAAGCCTCACCTAGGTTGACGGATTTGGCGAGGCCTATTGGGTGAGAGGCCCGAGCTCACCCAACAGGCCTCAAGCAAGCTTGGACCTCACCAGATTTGATGACCTGGGTGGGCCTCGAGCCTTGCCAAAGGTTGCCAGAGCCTCACCAATGTTTGGCAACCTCGGGTGAGGCTCAAGCCCCACATAAGTTACCTAATCTAGTGAGGCCCAAGCTCTCCGGCCACCTATGTAAGGCTCAAGCCTCGCAACATGCGGAAGAAGCATACGTGGGTGCGTGACAAATCTTTTGGGTTCCGTTTGCATTGCTCCATGTGCTCCTTCGATATATGTTGTATGCATGCATAATTTTTTAGGAGTGAGCCGCTGCAAAGTTATTTTAATATATGAGGGATGTAATTGTAACAGTCACCCTTGTTAGTATGGTGCATGAACTATATACTTTCTTTTGTGAATATACATGTAATTTTGTTTGAGAATTTGAGATTCTTGAATATAGCGTTAAAATTACATATTCTAAGATGTCGAGATACATCCGATTTCATATCTTATTTAGAGTGGTCATAAGTAAATATGCACAGAAAGATATTTGGTGTGCAATAATATTGTATGGTCGAGAAAATACACATATATTGGTGTAAATGCTTTTTCACCCAAGTGGCACATGTAAAACAACATTTTGAGAATTCCCCTTGCATGTGATCTAATGTGAGAGGACTTCCATAATGTACTATGGATGCTTATTCAAGTTATATTTAAAGTCTCCCTACGAGATACATATTCACTAATTGAGAGATTTGATATTATATTGTCAATATTTGACTAACAAAGCGACTCATTCAAGTGACACTCGAAATTCTCATAAGGGTTAGGATAACGGTAGGTTATGGAATTCATTAATTTTGAGAACTTGCCTACCTAAAGATGACATGTTTTTAAAATTTATTGTTATTTCATGCTAGTGTTATGAGGAGGTTCCTTTACGGGTTACATTCTCCACCCAAAGGGAAGTGGGTGTGATGATGTTATAGGATTCCCTAGTTAAGGAAAATAGGAGGTACAGACACCCCAAATGTCAAAACCTGGCATAAGTGAATATATAAGTGTCAAAACTTTCAAAAGGTATACTTAAGTGTCAAAATTGGAGAATAAATGAATACTTAAATGCCAATAGCGAGTCACATCGAATTTCTGACAACCACATAGACACATCGGATTTCTGACAAGTCTCGCCAAAGTTGGCACTTAAATGTTCAATTTTTCTATATAAAAAATGACAATTAAGTGTATCTTTAGGAAGTTTTGGCACTTATGTGTCCACACGTGCCAAGTTTTGATACTTGGATGTACTTCTTCTAAGAAAATAGTCATATGATTTCTGGATTATTTGAGTTACTATTGCTCACTACAAATGTCGGTGAAACAATAACACTATTTCCATTACGGTCTTGATTGGAACAAAAAAATTCAGAAATAGTGTGACATAGTAATGTTGTCCTGGCTTTTCCAAACGCGGGTTCCGGACGGATTTAGTCTTATGAGTTGATTATGTTTCACTCAATGTACGTCATGTTAGAAAATATGGTGAAATTAGTTTCCAATGTAATGCCATATTTGTTCTCATAAAATGTTGTGTTCTTCGAAATTATTTATGTCTTAAGAACCATACTTTATGTCAGTTTTAAGTATGCTGCTACTAGACATTTATTTTCAGACTCGTAAGTTGAGATTTTGTGAATGAATATGTTGTTTTGCATACAAGTTTGAAGCAAAGTTTCTAAATGATTATGTGCGAATAAAAAGTTTCATATTATGCTATGAGTGATTGGTTGCCAAAGTCACTTACTTGTGGTGTCATGTGAACTTTTCTCATGTTATTTGAGCAATTCTTATTTGGAGATTTCACGTAATTCAATGTGTGATTAGTACCAAAGTGCTTTGCATATTGAGATCAAAGTGCTTCGCATATTGAGATTGGTGGAATTACTCATGTGACCATGGACTATCCTTTACATCCCAGTTTCGAGAATACTTACACAATAATTATATGGGTATTTGAACAAGAAAGTGATTCGCTCAATGAGACTTGTGGAGTACTCAGAAATTTTATATTTTTATGAGATTTTATTATCTTATGATAGACAATCACAGTCCAAGGAATATTATTATATCTTGTACACTGACAATTTGAGTTTGATTATGAGTGATTGGTTGCCAAAGTCTAGAAGGCTCGCTTGTTTGAAGGAGATAAGCTTTCTTGGATCGATGTCGTCTCATGATTAACTTCATCGAGAGGTTCCAATTGACAAGTTATTTACTTTGTCATAAAGGGAAATTTATCATAATCATGAGAATAGTCATTCATATGAAATATCAATTATTATCAATAGTGCATACTTATTTTTTGGTCAGAATAGTGCACACTTGGCGTGTTGGATTTTTTAAAATGTAAGATGTGCTGTTTTGATTGGTAAAAGAGAATTTCTAGTTGTTTGTTGCATTCTCCACCTAAAGATAACTTTGTAAAAGAATACATTTGTTCGATAGTCACCTTTGAATTTTATTTATTTATTTATTTTGTCGGTTCTACTCTACTTCTACTCTAATTTTTACTCGCAGACTTTTGCCTTACCTCCTTACAAAGCGTGAGAGTCAAAACCTATACATGTAGCTAAATCGTCTTCATCCCGATACCCTAGACAAGATGAGAATGTGAACCCCGTACCTCTCTCTTCCCACGTAGGAAGAGTGACCATTAAGGCAAACTCCAGTAGTTTGAAATATTAAATTGAAATGTGAAGGTCTTGAATAATTTTGATAATACGAGATGGAATTTTATAAACTTAGTGATGCATATTTGATATAAAGATGTTTAGGCTTGTAAAGCATCGATTCATTTTATGATCTGTGCACGTACTTGAGGCACATATCAAGGGTGATGGACATTTGATTAAACTCAACCTTATTGCAATTCTACAAGTGTTATGCTCTTGTACATTGAGAGTTTTTTTTTTTTTGGTCAGACTCAAAGAAATTGAGATCTTGATGCTTCCAATATTTGATGTCAAGAATTGATGATAATATTGTGTTTTCCATTCCAAAGTTGAACGCCTTTAAGGATCTTTGGAATTTCATTGCACCTTTTGTAGTAAGCCACCGGATTCATATCAATTTGTGTTAAGTGGCGTTAGTGGGAGTGCTACTTTTGCAACATCTTTTATCAAAGAATTATAAGAGGGTGGTCCGCAAAGGACTACAAGCTTGAATTTTTGTCTAGTGCTGAAAACTATTTTTTAAGAGTCAATTCGGAAGGTTGATACCTGAATTTTTTCCAACAAATACATTTTTATAAAAAATGAAAAATGGAAAAAAGAAAAAAAGAAAAAGAAAAAGAAGAGGGAGGAAAAAAGAAGAAGCTCCAGCCCATCCATTAAGTTCAGCCCAATGCAGCCCGGTCCAACCACAACCGCAGCCCAGGCCTTTTAGCTTAATTTGCATCTCATCACTCCAGCGAATCGAAACACTTTCAGCCCAGCTCGCCGTCGCCGTCGCCGTCGCCGCGCCTCCGCCTCCGCCTCCGTCGCAGCTCGTCTCCCTCAGCCGGCATGTCTCCGCCACCGTCGTCGACGGCTCCTCCGTTTCGTTTTTCCCTCTCCAGCGACTGTCACTACTACCGCCTGACGATCTCGACATCGATCCGACTACGCTGGCTTTGCGATCCTTCGAGCTCCAGCCTCCTCCTCCTCTTCCGTCATCTGTCCCTCCCCAGCATTGCTTTGGGCTTCGGCCTCGGGATTGCGTACCGGTTTCTGAGGGCGATGGCTTGAACCGGTTTGTGGCTTCTGCTGGCTCATTGATGACGCCCGCAGATATGATCTTAGTTCATTCCTGCTTCGCCCTTTCTGTTTTCCGAGTTCCATCGCCGTTGATTACGCTGTGGAGGAGGCATCGAGTTTGCAAGGAAGGTGTTCGATGAAATGACGAAGCTGGACTCTGTTTCGAGGAGTTACCTGTTCAAGATAGAGATAATCGACGACCCGGCGGTGATGACCTTGAGCCTTGGACTGGTGATCGAGCAAGAGCAAATCTCTCGAAGATCGAAGTCCAAAGAAGCTCGCGAAATGCGGTCAACGAAGCCTCGGTCGTGTCCACGGACTCTCTCTATCTTTCTCAAGTCTCCGCTCAACCAGACGAAAGAAAGAATTAACCTTGAGAGTTTGCGCGAAAGGATTGGAACTGGAGATGGTGAAGCAGACATGGTGGCCTCAGGGGAAGGTACTTGGGATCGACCGTCGGCCATATCACCTTGAACCTGAACTCGGGTCTCTCCATCTCCTCCAATCCCAGAATCTGCAATCAGCGAAAGACCAATTCAGGATCCGGGAGAAAGTGACAAACCTGACCCGTGGGACGGATTGAGAAAGACAGAGACGTCTTCGTAGAACTCGGCCAAGCATCGGAAGTCGGAGGATTCTCGCGAGACGTGGCGGAGCCGGAGACACGCCGCCTTTCTTGCCGTTTCTCGTTTCTGGTTTGGCGAACAGTGAAGAAAGACTGAGCCCGTAAAAATTTGTCGGGGGTCTCTAAATAAAAATATTAATTAAATTTGCATATAGGTACTAGGAAGCATTTAATTTAGTAGTAATAAGTCCGCATGTATTCGCATTTAAACTATACCAGCGGCGGATGAATTTAAATGAATGAGTTTGAACTTGATTGGATTAATTGAACTGAGCCCATAAGAACATGAAATTTTGGCCAAGACCATGGATGCTAGAGAGTCGAAAACTACATAATTTAAATGCCAAATTGAAAAATTTTAATTTATGAAAGCAAACTTGGAGGCAATTAATCTTGATATTATCAAAATTCAAATCTTACAGGGTAATTGAGCAAATTGACTTGATATTATTACAATAAGAGAAGAGGAGTATTCTATTGCTAAGATAGAGTATATCTTTTAGAATTTGAATTATTAGAAAACAAGAGTATTCTATTGCTAAGAAATTCTAATTGTCAGCATATATAAATTTTATTATGTTTTTTTTTTTGGTAAAATAAACGCGTAAAATTACCAATTAATAACTGTACAAACTAATAAACTTTATCATGTTCCTTATTGGATTATTTTAGAATTCGAATTGGAGTGTGAAGATTGATTTGCAGAAGACCGTGAATCCAAGTGATAAAAATTTGTTCCTTGTTGGATTATTCAGAGCTTGAAACAAGGCTCGAAAGGCCTGATCTCACCATCAAAATTCATGTGCACCTTCACTTCTTCATTAGAGTATCATTCAAGCCAAGGCCGCCAAGGCTTTCCCCGCACGTCCTCCATCCCGACGACACTGTGGCAACTTCAATCACCATTGCACTGCGTCTCGCCTCCTTCTCCATGCTGCACCCCTTACTCAATCCGAACCGCCCTGGCACGATACCCAGCCGGTCTTTGCACTGATGCCAGTTCCTGCAATCTTTGCATGCTCAAATCAACCTGAGGAGTGCCTAGCCACCACGAATCGCCCCGCCACTAGGCTGCCGTGCGTACCCACAATGCTGGTGAACCTTCCAACTAGTTCTCTCGAGTTCCTGCAGTCCAACATCTTGTCACCGCGACCGATCAAGCCTCTGGCGAGGCTGACATCTCCGTCGCTCCTGGTAAGCCCTTGCGATGCTCTCTCTCGCGTCCATAATTTTCAAAGCTGGAGCTTCCTTCACTGGCGTCTCACATCTTGAAGAAACAAAGTCGAAAAAGACCAAGGCTGAAGAAGAGGAGTGAGCTTGAAGCATCGGGTCCGTACCGGTAAAAAAGAATTGCAATAATTTTGGTCGAATAAGTCCAAGGGGCGGATTCATCTTCATTTGGATTTTGTCCAGAATTGACGATAGCGTTATGGATTTTGATCTTAATTCATGCAAGCAAAAGAATATTATTATGGCAAGGAGATCGTGAAGAGTTTGGCCGTGCAGAGATGGGCAGATTCTTCGGAGGAAGAATGGACAACATCTAAGGCGGACTGTACGACCCCGCCTCCAACTCGCTTAACGCCCACCTCCACGAGAAGCAAGCATGAGCTCTGCTCAATCCCTTTCTCTCTCCATGTCGATGCTTTTTTTTTTCCAATGATTGTGAGCAGGTTATTTGCTTTCACTGTGCGGACAGAACGAGTATGGGTTTTGAAGGCTCTGATTTTTTTTTTCTTTTTTAATCGGCGATAGATAAAATTATAATACACCCACATTTCTATGTATTTGGATAGTATTCATCTAGGAGAGATGCAGAAGAATCCGTTCACAAAGCGATCGTGTAGGTTGGACGTCAATGTCAAACAATTTGATTCTGGATGTGTAAATCTTAAATTTTCTAGTAACGATGCAAAATGCATTTCGATGATATTGCAAATAATAGTGGTTTTCTATATCGCTAGAGAATTTGAAGGGCATAAATTCATAATCAAATCGTGAGCATGTATATTCTTTGACAATGATAAATATTCTCTTTGACAATGATGTTCTAATCTTGTATAACTAAAATGCCGCTGACATGTAGGCACTCTACCTCAAATGGATAGAATTATTAACATGGACACACAATATAACACGACACGATATATTGACATGTTATTTCTTAAAAAATAGAGAATTCTGACACGTTGGGACACGTTGTATGTTAAATTAATATTTTTATATATACATGATAGATTAATATTTTTATAATTATTTTAATCAAATTAATTTGATTTAAATTTATAAATAAATAAATAAAGCCCGAAATGAATTTTCATTAATAATTCAATTTACAAATGCAAAAAGAGCCCGAAATTATCATCATTTAACATTCACTCCTTTTATTTTTCGAAATCACTTTTTTAGTCACACCCATTTATTTCACTCTCTCGTTTCCTACCTAGTGCCACCTGTTAGTCACTTCCTTTTTTCAAATCACCCTCCACCTCCCTCCAGAAAAGGAAAAAAAATCGAAAAAATATTGGGTAACTTAAAAATTACGTCAGCGCTATCTTGAACCATTCACAGATCCCCACGTGTCCGCCCGGCCCCACGTCAGGCAATTTCAAATCCAGCGGGCGAGAAGGCTTCTCCTCTCTCTCTCCTCTCTTCACTGCAGCGCTCTGCTCTCTTTTCTCTCTCCACTCTTTCCCGACGACGACGTTCTCTCCGACGACGGCCGCCCCTCCCGACGACGGCGGCCTCTCTCTCCTCCGAAAACTCCCGTGGCCTCTCTCTTCCGAAATCGCGCTCTCTCCCGATGACCGATTCCGCTCTGCTCTCTCCGTCCCTCCCGACTCGCAAGCGACAAGCAGTCGCTCCGCTTCCATGGACGACTTGCTTCCATGCTCCGCTCTGCTCAAAGCCGTCCCTCCTGAGAAGCTCGCGACCACAAGTTTCGCTTTTCAGGTTCAATTTCTTTTTTACCGGGTTTTTATCTTCGCATCTCTGTTTTGGGTGAGAAAATTCCCAATGAGAAACTCACATGGTTTTTGCCACAATGTGTGTTAGGGGGTGGTTCTTGCAGAACGGAGAAACAATCGCTCTACTCTCTGTCTTATCTTCCTTTGACGACCCGCTTCCGCGCTCCACTCGGCTCAAAGCCGTCCCTCCCAAGAACCCTAAATCTGTGGCCTGTTGCTACACGCAAGATGGTGAAGATTTTTAATATTGTTTTGCTTGTCATTCCCCTAATTTAATTACTCCAACAGTTATTAGATCATTCCTTTTGGAAAGCTCGATGAGCAAGCGCAGTTCAACGACTTGTTGTTGATGGTTGAACAAAGTCCTAGGATCATCTACAAATTTAGATAGCTACTTTAAGAATTGTTTGCGTTGATTTGCGTGTTTTTTGTTCACAAAGCTGATGTTAAGATGCATGGAAGTTGGATTTTTTTTGTTCACTTGTTTTCGTGGTCGCAATGGCAAATTGATGGGTGTGGATTGCGACGATGGTATCGCGAAACTGGGCAATCTTGATGTCAAGATAAAGGATCTGTGAATTCTAGCAAAGCTAGCATTACTATGATTCCTGTAAAAGTTTGGATTTGTGATCATTAATCCCTTTACAATTGTCTTGCTTTACTAGCATTAGATGTATATGCATTGACAATGTTATCTGTACAGCATGCTTTTCTTTGCTTAACCCGTGTCGTCTTATGCGCTTAATCTATTCTGTAATTGAGTACGAGTGTTGGAATCATCATGAGTTGTTGCTTGTTGTGAGCGGCTGTCAGTTTAGTTGTCTTTCACTATTGAGTTTCTGTACTTGCTTATTTGTTGATTTCAAACAAAGTTAGTGAAGGGTATGATGGCATGGTGAGTTCGTCTTCTCTTGGTTGCTCAGACTTTGTGGGGAATATTGATGAAAATGTGAAGCAAAATGTTGAAATTTCGGGCTTTAATTTATATTTTCAGCAGAAGTTTGGTTGTGTTTGATGAAATGTGTTTTTGACTAAATGTCATGAAATGTATATAGGACATAGGCAAGTGGAAAATGGATGGGTGCTATTTTGATTGGCTGTTTGGCTTGATCTTGTAGTTCTTAAGTTCTGTGGCTACATTTATCAAATGGGTTTGATTATTTTATGGTAGAAATTCACTGTTTATGAGAATTACTCTTTGCTGGCCAGATATTGTTTTTAAGATTGGCTTTCTATTTTGTGTTCTGCTAGATGTGATCAAGTTTGGAATAGTTTTGTCGATGTGTTGATATGGGACTATTCGAGATAATCTTAATCCAGGCACGTTGTTTAGTTAAATGTACCTTTTCTGAATATATTATTTATTCCTTTGTGCAGGGGTCAATCAAACTCTTTTCATCATTCTTGGATGAATGAATTGAATGACTCTGAAGACATAGATAATGCATGGTCGCATGAAAAGGAGTGCATGAAAAGGCCACGGTCTGGACAGTTGAGAGTTTTTCATAGCTGAGTTTGTCTGATGGTGAGGTTTGTCCATTGCTTTTTGTATAATAGCTATAAGGAGGTCCATTTTAGGATTTTGGCTCTTCTTGTGTTATTATGAAAGGTCCACACGGTGCATCAATTTCAGCAGCATCTTCAATAGGTGTGTTGGGACTTCAATGATTCAGTCACGTGACATTTGCAATTCCATTCTTTAGAGGTTGAGTTTGTGGTTTAGTGACTTTTAGTCCCTAGTTCTTCAAAACTTGAGGTTTCAGTTCTTGACTTTTGTTTTTGTCCGAAGTTGATTCGGTGACTGTCTTGTGTTCCGGTTACATACATTGATTGCAGCTCAAATTCAACTAGCGACAAGATCATATGCTTAATTGTTATGCATCCATGGCCAGTTGGTGTAGGTCCTACTACATATCAGAACAACCACACTATCTGAATAGAGCATTTTTCTTTTTGTTATTTGCTGCCCCTGGCTCTTTTGAGACATATTTATCTTGACAAGTTGTTTAGTAAAATGTAAATAAATTGTTTATTCCTTTGTAAAGGGGTCGTCAAACTCTTTTGAGCATCCTGGGATAAATGAATTCAACAATTCTGAAGAAACACATATCAATTGGCCAAGGTAACACACAATTCTTGGAGATGCCGCCACCTCTGCCTCTGAACTATCTTTGAGCATCATGCTACTGCGAAGGCTTCTCTCTTTTTGTTTGATGAACCATGCTGCCGCTGCCTCTGACTAAAAGCTTCTCCTCCAGCCTCACTCCCTAATTCAGCTGCTGCCTTGAGCAACATGAAGGAGAACTTCAACTTGGCTGATCTCACTAGTCATAAGTTGCTCGTTCGCAAGATTTTGGTTTCGCTGATCTTAGCTTCTTGTTTCAAGCTTATGATGTGATTGCTTTCCCCTTTTTGTGTAGCTCTCAATGACGTGGATTGAGCTGGCCTCATTAATGCTCTCAAGGTCAGTAAGATTTTGCCCTTTTTTTTTTCATGGGATTACTTAAGTTACGCAAAATATGAAGGACTTTAGTTTATCCATTTCAAGCTTCTTCAAGACAGTTGTCTGTGTGGGGAAAGTGGCCTTTTTCCCCCTTGATATGTGATTTATTGGATGACTATGTGTTTATGCTAGTGCTTGAACTTGTGGCAGCAAAGTACGTTCAAGTTCTTAGATTACAGAATTATCTATGGACACATGTGTCATGTTTGTTGCCTCCAATCGACATAATTGTTCTTTGGTGGAGCTTATGGCCTTTAGAAGTTGTATAATTCTGAACATTCCTTTAATGTGAATGATTAAATTGGTTTAAATAAGACGATTTGCTACGAAGAGCTGGTAACTTGTTAGTTGAGTTTTTCAATTTGCAAGCATTCACGTTGAGGAGATGTGCAATTGGCCAAGTGGATTTTACTAAACCTGAGCATTTGAAATGCACAGAGCTGGCATGACGAACTGCAGGCAAAATTAGTTGAATCAAAATATCAACAGCTGTATCAACCTCTGTACACAAGAGTAAATTTTTTTCTACTTATTCTTTTTGCAGAGTGAATAGGAGAGGTCCTCTTCTCAACTTTTTATGTGTTTATAATTATTATCTCTCAAACTCCTTTTTTCCTAAGTCATTAGGGCCAGGGATGTTGAACTGCAGACATACGTGATTGTGAATGGTATTTTTTTGTGGGATTACTTTAGTTAGGCGAAAGGAGTCTTAATCTTTAGCTTGCTGCTAAATTAGCTTTCTAACAATTCAATCAGGACTGATGAGTCTGCTTTTGCTGATAGCATGGCTTGTGGCAGTCTTTTGGGTATGCATCTTCAACAAGTGATTAATCCGTATAACTAGAATATTGCATACTCATGGATTGTATATAAGAGCTACTTCCTGAAATGTGAATTTCACTTCCTTTCTATTTTTTGTGAATGTTATCCGCACATAATTATTCACATAATACTAAATCATAATGTTCAAGTTTAAGGAATTGCTGGTTTCATTTAGTTATTGGTTAAATGACTGCTTCTGGTGACACCCTTCTACTGCAAACTTAGTGACTATTCATAGATCTTCTTGATTGGGTTATCTCTTGACAACTTTCTTCTATTGTTGGTCGCTTCATGCCCTAATTAAAACTCTCTCAATCTGCTTGTGAATATGCTGGTTCATGAATACTTGAACTAAAGTGGTAGAGAGAAATCTCACGTCTACTTTCTGCCTTACATGCTATTATCCGTACACCTTATTTACATGTAGTTGTAGTGATAAGGCGCTCTTATTTGATTTATGCACATTATGGTCGTCCTTTGAGTTATTTGCAAGTATGATTCCCCACACCTTATAGGGATATCCTGCCCTTGCATGGACAAGATGCTACTGAAAATGATGAATTTGATGAGAAAAGCAACCGGTTGGAAGTGAGTTCTGAGATTGTGAAAGATGCATATCGCTCGCCAATTGTACGACCAATGAATCTTGCCACAACAGAGTCAAGCTTGACAAAGCCACTAGTGCCTTCTCAGTCTCCAGCCTGAGAATTTTCACTTTGCCTTTTTATACATATCATTTTTTTTAGATCAAAAGAACCTTTGTAGAGTAGTTTTTTTTCTTTTTATGGAATTCTCCTTGTAGGCTTACCCTATCTTGTTCCACTTATTCTGATAGAAGTGATTGCTGGAGCGTTAATTGGCAGGAAAATGAGGTGCCTAAATCATACAGATATAAGAGTTATTTTTTTCACCCTAGTATTGGATTCAAACATTTCTTTTGCCTCATGTTGCAATTTCGCGCAAGTTCGTTAATTTTTGGTTTATTCTTTATTCTGGTACACGACCATGACCTTTTTTCCTCTTTTCTCGGGGTCAACATGGTGACTCGTGGGGCTTGGCATTTTTTCTAAAAAAATCAAGTCTAAAAGGAACTTCAGTAAAGTAGAACGTGCAAATCCACAAAACCCTAGCCGCCTCCTCCTCCTCCTCCTTGCACGATCCTCCTCTCCATCTCTGCGCTCTCTCTCTCGATCGCATCATCGCACTCACTTGCCGCCTCACCTACGGCCCTCCTCCTCATCTTCTCCAAGATCATCCACCTCAACACCCTTGTTCTTTGCTCCTCCGTCTGTAGGCGCTTTTGCCTCGTTGTCCCCCGGATCGACGCCACATCCCTCCCCCTCGACTACTTTGACCACAGCGCCTCCTCTCGAGGGAGTTCCGCCCGTGCCCATAAGCAAATCTTCAAGAGCTTTTGCACCAGGCTGATCGGGCCGAGGTCATCCGCTTCGGTTTTGCTGCTCCAATAGACGTGTCGCCCCATACGACGAGCTCTCTCGTCTCAAGTACCATTTTCGCGAGCTCGGAGACCTTAGCATCGAGCTCCAAATTCCACGAGTCGCACGGCAGTGACGTGGTCTGCAGCTCCCTTGCCCTCGCCTCCACCTTCCGTCGCCTTCTTCAACAATTCTCTCTCCCTTCGCTTGTGTCAAAATCTGTGTGTTGGATTTCTGAACTCGTGTCTCTCCCTTCGCCTGTGTGTCAAAATCTGTGTGTTGGATTTCTGAACTCGTGTGTCAGAGCGTGTTGGGATAGTTGGTTGTGTGTCGGATTTTTTTGACATGTGTTGAACATGGTCGGAGCGTGTTCGAGCGAGTGTCTGACATAACATAGAGGCCTCTCAAGCGTCCGTGCTTTATAGGTTGCTGATTGTCGAACTCCATCATCCAATGGCTTCTTCATCGAAACCCAAAGAGATTCACGATGTCTTTTTGAGTTTCAGAGGCACAGATGTGCGTAATAACTTCCTCAGTCATCTCAACAAAGCTCTAAACCAGAATGGAATATGCACTTTCATTGATAGCGAGGAACTAAAGAAGGGAGACCAAATATCACCAGCACTTATGAAGGCCATTGAAGAATCGCGCATCGCAATCATTGTTTTCTCGGAGGATTACGCTTCCTCATGGTGGTGCTTGGAAGAGCTGGCAAAGATTATGGAGTGCAAGGGGCAAAAGGACCTCATTGTTACGCCAGTTTTTTATAAAGTGGACCCAAGAGAAGTGAGAGAGGGTAGAGAGAGTTATCGGAGAGCATTGGCTAAGCAAGAGTCCAAGTTCAGGGAGGATTCCGAGAAAGTGAAGAGATGGAAGAAAGCTCTTTTCGATGCTGGTAACTTGTCCGGGTGGCATTTGAATGATGGGTAAGTTTTGTGCAAGAATTTTATCTTTACTAGTAAGAATTAAGACTCGTGAAAAACAAATAGATAAATCTTCTCCCACATAATTGTAGTTAACTATAGAATAGACACGTGGCCTTACCACGCTGGTAACTCTACTTGTGGCATTTTAAGTTTGTGTAGCTAACTATAGAATAGACACGTGGCCTTTTCCCATAAAAAAAAATTGACAAGAGGACTTCATTGCCTGAAATTTTTACTGACTTATTTGAACAATGCTAAAACTTGATCGATCAATAAACAAAATGTTAAGTGCACTTATGCCATTTCTTTGGAGAGGAATGAGAAAGTTCGCAATACTTAATACAGGATATTAGTGTGTATAGGCCATGTAATGCAATGACATCATGCTTCGGGGTATTCTAATGGTTCTCGAATCAAAATCCTAACCATCGTTCAAAGTCCTGAATAGCTCTTATTGATTAAGTGTATATATAAGTCACATTTAATGGTTAAAAAAGAAAATATGTAAATCATCATCTATAAATCAAAAGAACATGAATCACTTGGATGACTAAAAGTCGAACCTTAATCTTGTTTTGATTGGTGTGGAGTTCTTGGAGTTCTAATTCGACTCGGTGGAATACATTTGTTTTGGCTGTGGTCATGTGAAAATGTGATGCACTACTTTGTCATTGTTAGCTTATGATTGCTCATTATTTGCTTATTCAAATTGCTAATATGATGATACAACTTCTTTTTCCCATTTTTGTTAGGGATGAGTCCAAGCTTATACAAAGAATTGTGAAGGAGATCTCCACTCATCTAGACCGAACACCTTTGCATGTTGCTAAGCATCCGATTGGGATAGAGTCTCAGGTGGTCAAGCTGAAAGCAACGTTAAATCTTGAGTTTGATGATGGTGTTGTCATGGTGGGGTTATGGGGACAAGGAGGAATAGGAAAGACAACTTTAGCAAAAGCCCTTTACAATTCTTTGTTTGGACAATTTGAGGGTTCATGTTTTCTTGCAAATGTTCGAGAAACTTCAAAAGGTTGTAGGGGTATAGTTTCTTTGCAAGAGATATTACTAAATGATATATTATTACTGAAAAAAAGACTAAAAGTGTCCAATGTCGATCGTGGTATTAATCTAATACAACATAGATTGTGTAGCAAAAAAGTTCTTCTCGTCCTTGATGATGTGGACGACTCGGGACAGTTAGATGCTTTGGCAGGAGAATGCAATTGGTTTGGTAACGGAAGTAGGGTTGTCATTACTACAAGAAATAAACAGTTGCTAACTTGTCTTGGGATAGATCAACATCATGTGTATGAAGTTGAAGCACTGGTTTACAATGAAGCTCATGAGTTGCTTATTAATCATGCTTTTCCAGCACACCAGAATTTAGAAATCGGAACAGATCTAGTGGATTGTGTTCTAAGTCATGCTGAAGGCCTTCCTTTAGCACTAGTGGTGTTGGGTTCCTTTTTATGTGGTAGAAGAGAATGTGCATGGAAAAGTACATTAGAGAAACTTTCAAGGATTCCTAACAGAACCATAAATAATGTGCTTCGAATAAGTTATGAAGGACTAGAACAAAGTGAGAAAGAGATTTTTCTACACATTGCCTGTTTCTTTAAAGGGTGGGATATTAAGTATGTAAAGAAAGTTCTCGATAGTTGTGATTTAGAGGCAACAATAGGATTACAAATTCTCATTGAGAGGTCCTTGATAAGAATTGAGGGCAATTTGCTACAAATGCATGACTTGACCCAATTGATGGGTATGGATTTTGTGAACCAAGAAAACAGTGATCCTGGGAGACGCAGTAGACTATGGACGTATGAAGATGTTCTCCATGTTTTGTCACACGACATGGTAAGACTTACAAATACTATCAAAACTGTACTCCTTATTTTTTAGACTCTAATTACTGAACATGCATAACCCAAATAGTCTTCTATGTACAGGGTGATTGTGTTGTAGAAGCTATAGTGTTGAAGCCACTAGAGCCGACAGAGATCTGTATTGATTCCAATGATTTTACAAAAATGAGAAGGTTGAGATTGCTCATTCTGCACAATGTGAATAATTCTTTCCAAGGACCTATATTTTTTTTCTAATGAGCTAAGATGGTTGGAATGGGGTGGATGCACTTATCAGAGTCTAGAATTTCCTTCTGGTGAAAAGAAATTAGTGGGACTTGATTTGAGCAATTGCAGCATCGCAAATGGTGCCAAATCAATTCAAGGTGAGCATTTACCTACATTAACCTTTTTATTGTCTACCTCATTTGTGTATGTATATGCATATTATATGTACTAGCACACAAAAGAAAGTATCGTTGCTCTGTTTTGGAAACTATTGCTTTATTTTCTATCAAAATGACTAACTACTTGCGTTAGAAATATGATTAAGTGCAGCAAAATTGGCATTTGAAAAATTAAGCGAACCGCTTTATCAGAAATATTTAATGGAAACACTTTGCTGATAAAGTATACAATAGATAGAACTTTTATATATAAATGTGGGAAGAGAGATATTTCAAGATTTCAAATTGTTTTATGAAAGATATTTCATGATTTGAAATTGTTTTATGAAGGTCATTGCATCATAATAAAATTCAAATTGAATGCCAGAATATGTAAGAGATGAAATAGAAGAACCAATTTCACATATCTATCCATGATTATAATAATCGAAAAATAATTACTTGAGGATAATTGACGGAAGGAATAAAGAAATGATTGAAATCCCTCCAAACTAGAAGGTCTTCAATACTAAATTTAATAGTATAGATGAAGTTCGGATACTTTAAAAACCTAATGTCTCAACTATCCAAATAATTATATTTCACAATCAAATAAAATCTACCTAGTGAAGAAACTCAAAAAGCAAATCTACTACTGCAAGCTATGTGGCCTAATTCTAACTATGTCAGTTGTTTATATGAACTTTTTCATTTTATAAAAATTGTATAACGACTGAATAGACAGGAAACAAAAATATGATTAACAAATCCGTTGACTTGCCTATAAGACTAAAAACACTCTAAGAGTAGTTAGCTAAGTGATCAAGCGTTCGATTTGGACATGGCATATCAAATATTTTAATCACAACATCTCCCACTCAAAAGAATCTTAGAAGCGTAGTCACCAAATTATGGAGGCCCACCCAATGTAGATCGTAAATGGTGGGGTTTATCTTGCATCAATAGAACTAGGTAAGTTGAAGGTTTTACTACATCGTGCTGTAAAAGAGGCATTGTAATGGCTCAAATCAGTTTTGAAGGAGCAACATTTTTAAGTACACATAGTTAAATATTTATTAGATGCTTTGCTAGTAATGCGGGTACAACTGATTCGATGTAAGTGATCCCCTAGGGACATACTACAAGGAATTGTCACCAATTAGAAGGTCCCGTGAATCATAACTGTTGAGGAAACTCCTAGTTTTGATGTTTACAAAACATTTTATGATTGAGATTCTTACTAAACTCTTGAAGAAAAAGAACTCAGGAAGACTTAGGCTTTAAAGTACGCTTGGAGCGAGAAGATAAAGCTTGGGGTGCCTTAGAGTCCGCCCGGCTTCGAGACGGAAGAGTCTTCCAGGGCGAGAATTAAAGTCCGACCGTACCGGATCGAGAATTAAAGTCGACCGTACTGCATCGAAATTCTAAGCGGACTCGTAACTTAAAGTCTGTCAGACTTAAGGTGTATCTACAAGATAAGATCACCAACGGTAGAGTATTTCACTTACCTTATTCATGTTGATTCTGTTAATCTAATTTACAGGATCAATTAGTGGACAACTTCCAAAGAAGAATAGAGCACTTATGGAAGCCCGGATTCGATTGTATGGGCGAACGAATCTAAGGGGATCGATCTACTCTCAACGGTCAAAAAGACTTGCCTTATATAGTCTGTCCAGGAAAGGGAAGACGGAACTCTCACGGAAAGAGCCAACGGTCGAATGTGGCTTGGAGAGTATTTAAGGATAGGTTGAGACTTAGGGGTAGAGTAGATGAACATTATTCCAAAGCGACTGTTCTTCAATTTGTTGTTCATAGAGCGTATTTGAGTGATCTCGGTGTATTACAAAGAGAGTGACTTAGTGAGACAGATTTTCACCAAGTATAAACACTCGGAAGTGTGTAAACACCGTTGATCATATAGTGAAATACAGCCGATTGGCTGGTCGCCGGAGAGTGGACGTAGGCTTGTCTAAAGCCGAACCACTATAATCGTGTTTGCAACCTTCTCTAACTCTCTCTATTTACTTTTGTTTGTGGATTGCAATAATCGATATTAGTTGCGCGTAAAATTCCTAAACACCTATTCACCCCCTCTAGGTGCATACACTAGTTACATCAATTGGTATCAGAGCCTCGTGCTCTAGTTTTGAAGTGTTTGTTACTTCTGAGTTAAAGATCCTCTATGGCTAGTATTCTTGCACCAGGTTTAATTGAAGGGCAGAGCAACACCCGTCCACCTTACTTCGATGGCAAGGATTACAATATCTCGGAAGAATAAAATGAAAGCTTTCCTCGGGTCGAAAGATCCTTTGGAATGGGATGTGGTTGAGAGGGGAATTGAGCCCACCGATAACATCGAAAGACTTCAAAGAGCACGATGATGAGAAAGAAAAGAATCATCGGCCACTCTCTCTCCGAAGAGATAACAAAGAGACAAACTCTTGATGCAAAGGCTATTTACTCCCTATATTGTGCTTTATCACCTAATGAATATAATCGTATATCTTCTTGTGATACAAATGAAGGAAGTATGGGATAGACTACATGTGGCATATGAAGGAACCGATCGTGTCAAGGAGACCAAAGTAAATATTTTACTTGGTCAATACGAGTCCTTCAAGATGAAACGGGGAGAGTCAATAGGAGATATGTTCGTCGCTTTTTACGTAAATTGTAAACGGTTTGGCATATCAAGGACAGCCTGTTCTGGACCAATGAAAGTCAACAAACTCCTAAGAGAGTGTCAAAAGAATGGAACAATGTGAAGACATCTATCGAGAAACTCTGCGGATTTCACCACTAACGGTTGATGAGCTTGTAGGCACTCTGCAGTCCCATGAGGCGAGAACAAATGAACGAGGAAGTGGAATCCGAGGTAAGAAGTCTATCGCTCTTAAGTCTAATACCGATTCGATGATACAGATTCGAAGAAGAGCTAGATGATGAGGAACTAGCACCGCGATCAAAAAGGTAAAGAAACTAAACAGAAAAGGCAGAAAATTCAACAACGAAGAAAACAAAGCGAGCCGGTCCGGACAACGCGGGTCGATGACGATGATGATTATGCAAAAGAGGTAATTTGTTTTGAGTGTAAGAAAAAGGGGCACATTAAACGAGAATTGTCCCGAGACTCAAAAAGAACAAAGGAAAGTTTGAAAAATACAAGAAGGCACTCAAGGCTAAAACATGGAGCGATACGAGAAGTTGAGGATAGTGAAGACGAATATGGAAACATTTGTCTTATGGCACATTGATTGATTCGAATCGACTCGCACTCGAGACGAGAAATCGAGGTAAATCATTCGATATTCCTTTAGAAGTTTCAGATTATATAAATGAGCTTTGTTCTAATCTAAAAACTACTTTGAAAAGGATCTCCACATTAAAAAAGGAAAATTACAAGTTGATTAAACAGAACGATTTTTTGAAGGAAAATTTGGATGATTTCAAAAAGGAATTTTTGGAAATGAAGGAAAATCGAGAGGTTCTTTTAAATGAAAATGAATCTATCAAAAAGGATCTTTTGAAAGCAAAGGAAAATCAAGATTCTTTGCAAAAAGAGAATAATGTTTTCAAAAAGGAATTTTTAGATATTACCACAAAGTTCTCAAAAGGATCAAAAACCCTTCAGCATATTCTTTCTATTCAAATTCCTTATTATGACAAGTCGGGACTTGGCTTTTATAAAGAAAATGATTCCTTGATTGATTTTCCTAAAGTCAAGGAAAGAATTAGAGAGAGACCTCCTCGACAAGTTTACAAAAATCATTTCAAAAGTAATTTTGTTAAACCCATTGGTAAGAATAATCTTAAATGTTCTAATTGTGGAGAAAAAGAACATTTTGAAAACAAATGTCCTAAAGTCGGAGACCTGTTCAAAAGAATTGGATAGAAAAAGCTTATACTACTAACTATAATGGACCCAAGAAAATTTGGGTACCAAAGAAAAAATGAGTTCTTGTAAACATTGCAGGTAAGCTTCAAAAGAAAGAAGAAATGGTACTTGGACAGTGGATGTTCGAGACACATGACTGGAGATTCAAAGATGTTCATTGAATTTGAGAAAATTAAGGGAGGAACAGTTTCTTTTGGAGGAAATACTAAAGGAAACATTATAGAGGAAACTGTCAAGATTGGCAGCCTAATCATCAACAACGTTTCTCTAGTCAAAGGATTAAACTACAATCTTCGAGCATCGCCGGTTATGTGATCTTTGGTTTCGAATAAACTTCAAAGAGAGCTTATGTTCGGAACAAGCATTGACTCTTCACAGACTTTTTTTGGACGAAGACATGGGAACATTTATCTTCGGATATAAATGTAGACACTACAAAATGTCTTTTATCAGTCCAAGATGAAGCAGATTTGTGGCACCGCAAACTTGGACATGTCGGCATGAAACAAATTTCCAAGCTTGCCAACAAAAGGCTTGTTCGTGGCTTACCTTCACTAAATTACAAGAAAACAGAACTTTGCTCTGCATGCACACCGGGAAAACAGGTAAGAAGTTCTTTTAAATCTAAAAAGCATATATCCACTAACCGTGTGTTACTGCTTCTTCACATGGATTTGTTTGGACCTACCAAGAACTTATAGCATCGGAGGTAAGAAGTACCTTGTCTTGTGATTGTAGACGATTACTCTCGATTTACATGGGTTTTTTTTCTTGCTAATAAAGGAGATACATTCTCATTTTTCTCAACATTTGCAAAGAAGGTTCAAAATGAAAAATGTTACTCTATTTCAAGTATCAAAACAGATCATGGGAGAGAATTTGAGAATCAAGACTTTTCGGACTTTTGTGATAAAAATGGTATACAGCATACTTTTTCATCTCCCTACACTCCAGAACAAAATGGAGTTGTGGAGAGAAAGAATAGATCTCGCAGAAATGGCGTAACATTGCTTATAGAAAGCAATGTGGCAACTCGGTTAAGGCGGCAGTTTCTACTTCTTGTCATATTATTAATAAAATTTTTCTAAGACCTATTCTTGAGAAAACTCCCTATGAGATTTTGAAAGAAAGAAAACCTATTGTTTCATACTTTCGAGTTTTTGGTTGTCCTTGCTATATTCTTAAAAATGTTAATCGTCAACCTAGTAAGTTTGAAGAAAGGTCGATGAAGGTATTTTTCTGGGCTATTCAAACTCTAGCAAAGCATATAGAGTGTTCAATAAAAACACTCGAGACAGTGGAAGAATCCATGAATGTAAAGTTTCGGAGGCGAAGTTCCAAAACAAAGTGTTACGGTGCATGAAGAATCGCACCGGATGCTGTACCGGAAAGTTCATGTTTCAACATAGCGAGAATCTTCTCGGGAAATAGTCAAAGAAGGAATTCATGAAGGAGAATCAACTCAGCCTAATATTTTCGCATCCACGAAGATTCGATAATGCTGAAGTTCGAACGAGAAACTAGAAGCATAAGTCTAGTCATCCCAAAGAGCTCGTGATCGGAAACATCAACGAGGGATTCAAACCAGATCAAGGAACAAAAAAGATACGGTATTGTTGCACTTATTTCTGAAATTGAACCCAAAGGTATTAATGAAGCTCTGGAAAATGAAAGCTGGATAGAGGCAATGCAAGAGGAGCTTCATCGGTTCAAGAGAAATGATGTATGGGAATTAGTTCCTAAACCAAAAGGACGGACAATTATCGGTACCAAATGGGTCTTCGAAACAAAGTAAATGAACTTGGAAAAGTCACCAGAAATAAGGCAAGACTTGTGGCAAAAGGTTATTCCCAATCCGAGGGAATAGATTATGATGAAACCTATGCTCCGGTGGCAAGATTAGAAGCAATCGACTTTTACTTGCCTATGCTTGTTATCAGAATTTCAAACTATTTCAAATGGATGTAAAGAGCGCCTTTCTAAATGGGTTCATCAAGGAAGAAGTCTATGTGGAACAACCACATGGGTTTGAGGAAACAAGAAAGCCAGATCATGTTTTCAGACTGAAAAAGGCCCTGTATGGACTGAAACAAGCACCTTGAGCCTGGTATGAACGACTCGTAAGTTTTTATTAGACAACAACTTCAAGAAAGGTATGGTTGATACAACTTTATTTATCAAGAAAGCAGGTAAGGACATTCTTTTAGTACAAATTTATGTAGATGATATTATCTTTGGTTCTTCTAATGAAAGTTTGTGCAAGAACTTCTCAAAGTCTATGTAGAAGGAATTCGAGATGAGTATGATGGGAGAACTTACTTTCTTCCTAGGACTTCAGATTAACCAATCAAAACGAGGAACATTCATTCATCAAGAGAAATATTCCAAAGATTTGGTTAAGAAGTTTGGGATGGAAAAGCGCAAGAAGACCGAAACTCCAATGTCAACTTCTATTAAACTTGATCGGGATGAATCGGAAAGAAAGTTGATCGAAATCTTATAGAAGTATGATTGGGTCTCTTCTCTATCTTCGCATCTAGACCGGACATTATATACGGTGTATGTGTATGTGCTCGTTTTCAAGCGAGATCCAAGAGAATCTCATCTTACGACGCCAGTAAAAGCGTATTATCAAGTACATAGCTACTTATCCATCTCTGCAGGTCCGTGGTTCCCTAAAAAAAATGACTTTACTCTCCTTGGCTACTCGGATCGACTTAGCGAGGATGTAAAGTAGACGGGAAGAGTACATCCTGGAACATGCCGATTACTTGGACAAATGCTGGTATCATGGTCTTCTAAAAAGCGAGAACACGGTGGCTCTATCAACTGCAGGCGAGAATATGTTGCTCTTGGAAGCTCGCTTTGCTCACAGATTTTATGGATGAAACAGCAACTATTGGATTATGGAAAGGAAGAAGCTTGCACTTTGAAATAAGATGTGATAATACGAGTGCTATAAACCTCACCAAGAATCCAATTCTACATTCGAGCAAAGCACATTGAAATCAAACATCACTTTATTAGAGACCATGTGCAAAATGGAGATATATATGTGGAATTTATTGATTCTAAGAATCAATTAGCAGATATCTTTACAAAGCCATTTGGACAAAGGTACATTCGATTCAATATGTGGGAGATTAAAAATTATTAACCCTTTTTGTAAATCCTATAAGAGCAGGACAAAGTCCGAGAAAGAGGAATCATCCTGGGACGGACTATTGAAAAAGGAAATTATGGTATTTTGGGAAGGTATGTTATTTCCTTAATTCAATCGGTCAATCCCTGGTAAGTTTCTTTAATCTACATGACTAATTTGTATATTTTTGGCATGTGCTTATTGAATATTTTTGAGTTTAAAATAACTGCCGTTTTAATTTGTTTTGAATCGCGACTGTTCATTGGTTCTTCTAATGAGGGGTTATAAAAACGTATAAAGTCGGGATGTCTTTTAACTCTTGTAACGCTTTTAAAAAACCCTAACGAGAGAAAAACTCTTTCTAAATCTTCTCCAAAACCAAATCTCTTCGAACATGGCCTCGAGATCCTCCGTATCCAGATCAAGATCTCCATCCCCAAGAAGGAGATCAAACAGATTCTTTGGGCAAGGAGGAAGAAGAGTCGCATTGAGGATGACGCATTTCGATCTCACACAGACCTCCGAAGATACCCAAGAACATTCTCCAAAAGTCTCCTCTCAAAATAATCCTGAAGAATCTTCAAGAGCCATCATACCACAATATGAAGAACGACATTACTCACGAAGAGGTACGTCTGGACTAACTCTACCCACACCGACTGAAAGCCCTCATGTAATATTGAGGAGATATGAGAAATTAGTCCAGAGAAATGTTAGAGATGATGTCAAATTGTTCTTCTTGAGAAAGGAAGGATATGCGAATGAACTCGAGGCTCATTCAAGCAAGATACAGGCCACGAGATTCACCAGCCACTCGCACTGAGAACAAGTGAGTGATAAAGGGAAAAGCAAGGATAGTATGAAGGATGATGATGAGAACATATACAGAAATTTTGAAGTTAGAATGGGTATAGCCGTAGTTCGAAATACAAGCGGGAAATTATTTCGATCCAGAGAACATAAAACCTTCTTCAACAGATCGATGGATCGAGGAATCATGAACCACGTAATTGTGGATTTTGATTATTTGGATGTCTGAAGTAAATCTGCGGGAAAGCCTTGAAAAATTGCGAGATGGACCAATTTTGCACCGATTCGCTCGCTGTTTATCCGAACTAACAAAGCATATTTTTACTCGAATTTAACATTTCTCTCTCCGGATCGAATGCAATTCGGTGTGAATGACAGGTTCTATGATGTTAGTACGAGACATTCCGGCGACATTATAAAAGTTGAAAGAGGAGCATTCGGGCCAATAGACGTCTCCTATGAAACAGTTTGTAAGTTTCTTACAAAGTCGTAAGGGCCACTATCACTTATCCTCTTCTAACTTCGCACGAACTATTTTGCATAAGATTATTATCAGCTGTATTCGTCCAAAAGCCTCATCAAAAACTGATGTATCTAAATTTGAGGCCAAGTTAATGTGGGCTATTGAAAAGGGAGTCTTGTTCTCACCGCCTCACACAATATTTCGCACATGTATCGGACGGTGTCGAAGGAGAAAGGGCAGCTACCCTATGGAGCTTTAGTGACAAGGATTTTTGAGCATCTAAAAATAGACATACCCAGTAAATTCAGCACTAAAACTCTTCCCACAATGGCTATTGACATGAAGATGATCAATAAGATGAGATTGAAGGACGTTGCGAGAGACTTGGAGACGAAAAGAAAAGGAATTGGCTAGAGCGAGAGACAGCAAAAAGAAAAGGTAAAGAGGTAGCTGGCTGCCGAGCCAAGTTCTAAAAGGAGAAGACAACTTCTTCGGTAGATGAAGAAGAAGAAGAAGAAAAGCATCTCCGCAATTCGCAAATATGCGTCAAACTTCTCGAGAGAATGTCGAACTGAAAGCGAGAAACAAACGCGAGAAAACATTCTCAACACGTAACATGAGAAGAATGATGTATCGGGTGGCGGAAGATCCAGCAAAAGATCCGAGAGGAAGATCCAGAAGAAGAAGATCCGAAGAAGAAGATCAAGAAGAAGAGGAAAAGAAGAAGAAGAAGAAGAAGAGGGAGATAAAGAAAGGGAAAAGGAAGGGCAATAAGGACGAGAATGAAGCATCAATTCGTGGGGAGCATCTTTGAAAATATTGAAATTCAAATACCTAAAGCTTCATCGGGAATGCTGATTATCGAAGATCTTGGCACTTCTAACCGAGATCAAGGATCGGCGGATTGAAATGGAAACCTCCTTCACAAACAGATGGAAACTCTTGAGAAGACCGTCAATCAATGTATTGACAGGATTGAAAAGTCTCAGCATCGGATATGGAGGATTTCACCCTTGTTCGGACCCCAAACAAGAAAACTTCTTAAAAACATCTTCTGTCTTAGAAACTGTTTTGAATCGACTAATTCTTTTTGAGGTTGACAAAAAGGGGAGAGTAATATGGCTTTTGACTTTTGATGGTTATTAACGTTGATGATTTGATAGTTGGATGCATGACATAGTTGGCTTACGGCTTTATGCTTTATTATGGCTTTATTATGATGTTAATGCATGATACTAAAATGTCTAATAATATTTTCTTATATGTCTATTACACTGATGAAATGAGGTTATGTTGCTGCTGTACAGAGTTGATATGAGCTATTCTTATGAGTTGTGCAGGATATTTGGAAGTAGACTCTATCTAACCATATTTTGCAGGAACTTAAAGCCATATGACTGAAATGTTTTGTCATCATCAAAAAGGGGGAGATTGTTGAGGAAACTCCTAGTTTTGATGTTTACAAAACATTTTATGATTGAGATTCTTACTAAACTCTTGAAGAAAAAGAACTCAGGAAGACTTAGGCTTTAAAGTCCGCTTGGAGCGAAGATAAAGCTTGGGGTGCCTTAGAGTCCGCCGCTTCAGACGGAAGAGTCTTCCGGATCGAGAATTAAAGTCGACCGTACGGGCATCGAAATTCTAAGCGGACTCGTAACTTAAAGTCTGTCGAGACTTAAGGTGTATCTACAAGATAAGATCACCAACGGTAGAGTATTTCACTTACCTTATTCATGTTGATTACGTTAATCTAATTTACAGGATCAATTAGTGGACAACTTCCAAAGAAGAATAGAGCACTTATGGAAGCCCAGTTCGATTGTATGGGCGAACAGAATCTAAGGGGATCGATCTACTCTCAACGGTCAAAAAGACTTGCCTTATATAGTCTGTCGGGAAAGGAAGACGGAACTCTCACGGAAAGAGCCAACGGTCGAATGTGGCTTGGAGAGTATTTAAGGATAGGTTGAGACTTAGGGGTAGAGTAGATGAACATTATTCCAAAGCTGACTCTGTTCTTCAACTGTTGTTCATAGAGCGTATTTGAGTGATCTCAGTGTATTACAAAAGAGAGTGACTTAGTGAGACAGATTTTCACCAAGTATAAACACTCGGAAGTGTGTAAACACCGTTGATCATATAGTGAAATACAGCCGATTGGCTGGTCGCCGGAGAGTGGACGTAGGCTTGTCTAAAGCCGAACCACTATAATCGTGTTTGCAACCTTCTCTAACTCTCTCTATTTACTTTCTGTTTGTGGATTGCAATAATCTGATATTAGTTGCGCGTAAAATTCCTAAACACCTATTCACCCCCCCTCTAGGTGCATACACTAGTTACATCAATAACTAATTCATTCAAAAACTTTCGTCAATCCTTAATTCAATCTTATTCTCACTAATTATAAGGTGATACAAATGATCTCCATCAACAATAAAGTAATAGGGATTGTCTTTGACATATCTGAATAATTTTGAAATTTAAAATAATCGGCCCTTAATTTGGTTTTTTTAGTGCAATTCTTAGATATGAAATATTAATAAAATTATCTTAAATACATATATTAAAAGAATTATGTCGTATATGTAACTGTGATCAAAACATCATATGCCGTGTTTTTATATTTGCTAGAATTTATGTTTGTTTAATATTTAGTATTCATCTGTTTTTAGAGTCCACATGTAATTTTCTAATAACCATCATATATCTTTTATTCGTCAAGTAAATGGTGTATCATGTCATATATAATTGTTTGGATGATCGTCTAAAATAATTTATTTGTGAAATCTTTTTAATATTGTGTATTTACATATTATTCAACTCTTTCAAATATTATCTAGAAACTAACATGATAAGAGTTATCTTTGATTTGCCAAAGTGATCATAAAAATTAAATTGCTGGGGAAAACTTGCTCGTGAGCGTGTCATATGACTCAGTCTTGCGCAAGTTTTGCCGTATATACAAAAAGATTTATAATTACCGGTAAAGTTTGCAAGGGTTTTGAAATTTCTCAATGTGATATATAATATTTTTTTTCAAAATACGATATATAATTTCACATTGTCAGTTTATAGTAACTTTGAACGAAAATTTATTGATAGGTTAAAGAAATTTACTTAGAACTCCGAATAGTTGGTTCCAATTTGCTCGATCTGACGACGCTGCTTGCTTCCTTCCACATGAAGAGTAATGTAGTCCGAGGACGAAAAACCTTAGAAGTGGCCACGTTATCGGACAAACATCATTTTTTCCTCTCAGAACGTTTATCAAAGTTAGTTTCACTGTTTTTGCAGGGCTTCCAATGATTGAAGTACATCACATTGAGTTACTGCAACTCGTTGGTCAGTGGGCCCGACCTCTCATGTGCTCCAAATCTTGAGGAATTATATGTCTCTCATTGCAAAAACTTGCTAGGAATCCATGAGTCGGTGGCAAATCATGACAAGTTACGGGTGTTGGAGTTATCATGGTGCGATGAATTTAGTGTCTTTCCAATGCTCCAATCAAAATATGTCCAACGTCTCGTAATTTGGGAGTGCTATAAATTGGAAAGATTCCCTGATATTCCACGTAAACTCGAAGGCTTGGAAGAGCTTTTTATATGGGGATCTGCAATAAAAGAAATTCCTACATCAGTAGAAAACTATGCTTTTTGAAATTCATATATTTAACTAAGTGCAAGAACCTGACAAGTCTTCCATCTAATATTTACAATTTACAAAACCTTGGGGTTTTGGAAATTTCAAATTGCTCAAATTTTATCGAGTTCCCAAAGTATGAAGAATCAACTGGTCCGCCCATGAAGTTCAAACTTTCAAATTTAAGTCATTTAACACTTAAGTCATGTAATCTATCCAAAGTAGGGTTTCTTGACGATCTTTCGTGTTTTCCCATCTTGGATTGCTTAAGTTTGAATGGTAACAATATTACTAGCCTTCCTACATCCATTAGTAAGCGTGACTATTTGTCCCGGTTGTATCTTTATGATTGCCATCAATTACAAGAGATTCCCGAGCTTCCACCATCTATATACTATCTTGACGCGAAGGCAAGCTATTCTTTGCAAATGAATGGCCATTTAACTTCAATTGATCCGTGGGTCCATCGAGCACTGACACAGGTTTGTTTTTCTCTCTCTCATACACACATATCAATGTGTCGTATATACTGGATACAATGTGTGCTTTGATATTGCAATAGCAGAAAATGCAAGATGGGAGGTTTGAGAAAGCCAAACGAATATAAAGTAATACTGCACGTACATGCATGTAAGGAAGGTGGCTACCGTACTTTTACGGGAATGATGTATATCGCATGAGACTTCTCTATTATTGCAAGCCTGGCTCAATCTCTACTCATTTATGGAGCTCTAGTTAGAAGTGGAATTCACTAGAATCACTTGCTAAACACAAATAGAATTCTTCTACTTGCGTACTTTCCTTTTTTCGGTCCCTTTTTTCGGTCGGTTACTTGAGTACTTTGTGACGGTCTATCTTTATAACAGCACCACCATTCTTGCATTTTTTGGCTACCTGGAGAGGAAATGCCAGAGTGGTTCCAACCTCTTAAAGAGAGTTCCATATCTTTCATGATTTCAAAGAACTTGCATGACAAGTTTCTTGGATTGGTTTTCTATTGTGCTGGTTTTGATGATAAAGCGTATTTCCCGATGATGAAAGCATATTTTAATGATAAAATGTGGTGTTTGTGCGGGGAAGAATACATAACCATGCATTCCAAAGAATTTGGGGCGATTTGCTATTGTGGCCGACCTGAATCATGGGATGAAGTTGATTTTGGTCAAATTGACTGGAGTTATGCACAATTTAAACTTGAGTGGCTTTACAAATGCAATAAGCATGGATTCCGAATAATATGCAAGCCATTAGAGGAGGATTTGAAGATTGAGATTTGAGACCATCAACTAATCAATCCAGCGTTCCTCTACGAGGTTGGTCATGACTCAATAGATCCAAAAGCCGAGACTTCACATATGCACAATGACAGTCTGATCAAAATAGATCTACCAAAAAATTTGCAAGGGAGTTCACATATGAAGGAAGGCAATCCGATCGAAATAAATCCAAACCTGCAAGATTGTCAAAGGAGTACTGAGGAACATGGTCAAAGAGGATCAAAGAGAAAACGTGAGTTTACTCCCCCTCAAGACAAGCGAATCAAGAGGATGATAGATCTACTGGAAAACTTGCGTTTGTAGTTGGAGGGATGGAAGCTTGCTAAGGAAGTAATTCGTGGGTGAGTGAACTCAAACTGATCTTCATTACAATGCCTTCTTGTTCCCAAAAAAAAAAATTTAAATTAAATTCTGCAATTCTGCCTTCTCTTATCTCCTCTTTGTTTATAGTTTTTATCCTCTCTACCTTCTTTCTTTGTGTATTATAACTAAATATTATATATCTTTTCGTTTTTCTTTCTGGCTAAATCCCTTTTCTCCGCCGCAGGCAAACTTCGGGCTCCACCGTTTACCACCACGGCTGATCATCTTCCATCAGATACCGGCAAGGTCTGACATATGTAAGATCGCCACTTGCTGACGGAGATGACCGACGGAAGAAGTTCCTAGCGAACTGATGGGTGACGGAGGCCGGCGAGAGGAGGCGACGAACTACCACCGCCGCCGACTGAAGCCATGGTAACTGGTGACGTAGCATCGGGTGAATGATTCTCACCTGAGGTTCCTGCCTTCGTGCAGCTTGCCATAGATCAGCTGAGGTCTGCCACATCTAGATTGCATTCATTTGATGTAATACTTGAGCTGGATTTTGAGTTCGATTAGTTTGGGGTTGCAATTGCGCGGGAACTTGAAGATTGTGTCGTTGAATTTGTTTGAGAGACGCTGAATGAGTGTTTTCTTCGAAACATGAAACATGTCCCCTAGTTAAACACAGATCAAAAAGTGTCAAAAACATTGAATTTTCAAACCAGGTGCCCCGGAGAAGGCAGTTTCCCCATAACGTCTTCAGCAGATCAGAGCAAGAGGGATCGGCCTCTCCTTCCGCTTTCAGCTCTAACCCCAGCTCCTCCTCTATGTCATCCAATGCCAATATCAGCAGCAACTCATACCCTTCATAATTCAGGAAGTCGGGCGGGTCGGCCAGGCTGTACCTCAACTGCCCAAACTGTCTCTGCAGGTGGGCGAGGAACACCTCCTTGCACTTGCTTTGGAGTCCCCTGAACGGGGAAGGGCCGACCTCGTGCTGGTTGGGGTTCTTGATTTGGATGAGGAAGGACCCTTCTCTATCTTCTTCCAAGGGTAATTTGAGCTTATATATGAGATCGTGTGCAGTTTCTTGCCCCTAGATTTGTGTCTAAGTATGTGATACACGCCCTCGCCCTACGGTCTAGTCGCAACTACACTTGTCAAAATGGGTATATAACCCATTTATGACCCATTTAAATGGGTCAAGTTTTCTTTTAATATAACCCATATATGACCCATTTAAAGAAAGCATGACCCATTTTGATAAGTATATCTATAATGGGTTTAAAAATTAAAAAGACTAAAATAAATGGGTTGTTAATGAACTTGAATAAGTTTAAAATCTTTAAAAAAAATTATAAGAATAAGTTTTCCTAAGTTTAGTTAGATAGAGAAATGTTTTAACAATATGGGTCGGGTCGGGTATGGGTTGGGTTGGGTATGGGTCAAAACTTTTATACTATGCTTAAATGGGTCATAAACGGGTTAATGGGTCAATTTGGGTCGGACTATTTATGACCCGACCCAAACCACCTGTTTAATAGATCTAGTCGCAGCCGTGTGGCAGTGTCCCCTCGTGGAAGTGCCGTGCTCCTATGCAATGAGCAAGTCCCGACTATTCATCGACAACCCTTTAACACGATTATCGCTTTTTCCTACTTCCCTGGAGTTCATCGATCCATGCCAATCCCCAATTAGCCGATCAAGCCTCATTACTTATCAATAATAAAAAGTCGGTTATTTTCTTCTCTGAACACGACTCGGGAGTGAAATTGACTTGAGCTATTTTCTAGAAGTTTGAACACGGTTTGATGATTACTTAGGAACCAACTAGCTTGATTTCGCATAGAGTTCGAGCTCGACTTGCTTGAGTAAGGAATAAAATCGAATTCGAGCTTGCTAGTGCTAAGCTTGATGAAAGCTAATTGAACTTCCGTTATTTTACCAAAAATATTCGATAGCCAAGGAAACATAAACAAATGCACACATATATAATGGGAGGGGTAGATATACCGTGCTTGTTAAGATCAAGCTTGTTTGTCACCGTGGTGCGATTGAGTTGACTTGAGTTGAGGTAAGGCATCATGAACTCTTTTTATTCGAGCTCAAGCTCGAACTTGACCAATGAACTTAATCCTCGATTTGGGACGAGTTGAATTTCAAATATCAAAAGCAAATCAAATCGAGCTCAAGCTGTACTCCATATCGGATCGGATCGGCTCGGCTCGGCTTGACTACAGTCTCCCTGCCACGTCACCTTTACGAGTTTTCATAGGTGGCGTGATAAATATTTTCTCGCTGAGCGGGAGGCGGGGCAGAATAGTGAAGTCAGTTGACGTGGGGGCCCACTGACTGACGCCGTTAACGGGTCCGTGTGGTGGTGGGAGGAGGTGGGAATAGTACGACAAGGTCGTCGCCAGCCCCGCTTGTGAATTTTCATTTAATCGAGAAAAAAAAAAAGCAGTGGCACGTTTCCTTCGCCAACCAGATCCTGACACGTGTGGCATCCAGCTCGCAATGAGATGCTTTGCTGCCCAAATTCCAGGTTCGTTATAAACGTGTCGTCGAAATTTCTTTTTCTTTTCCTTTTTCCAATTTTGTTATTTCAGATGCTCATTTTGCTAAAAGCAATTAAAAAAATTGTGAGCTTGGGAGGACGACGTACGCAATTATTGGACGAAAAAAACCACGGGTTTATATCAAATTGCGCCCATCCTTATGTCCCATTTTCGGATACTTTCGAAACAGATAATTGCATTATTCATGAAGAAATTCAAATGAGCTGTAAATCAAACATATGTGTCACTTCAAACTTGTCGTAAACCAAAAGAATTTTATCTGGATAGGACATAAATTTAGAGTCGAAAAAGGTCCAAACCTATCAAGCACTTTGATGTTTCGTCTCCCATATGAACACTTGAGTCCTTGACTGAAAAAGGTCCAAACCTATCAAGCACTTTGATGTTTCGTCTCCCATATGAACACTTGAGTCCTTGACTGAAGTTTTGTCAATTGTTGTTTAGATGATGTAGTTATATTATCTAAATTACCCAAATTACCGAGAGAAGGGGGGTTAGGATGTGAAATGTATATTTGAAAGATGGGAAAATAAAAGCTAAATCAAAGGGGGCACAAAAGGACCGCAGCGACGGATTCGAATTTCTCCATCAAATAAATAATAATATAATATTCCAACTATTTATAAAATAATAGGGGTGATCGGTTCCGGTCCAGTCCTATCTCAAGATGGAATTGAGGATTGGATCAAAAGGACCAGTTCCTCAATTCCCAATTTTGAGAACTAGGGAACGGGCTATTTGGTCCTAGGACTAGGAACCAAATTGGACAGCCGGTTTGTTCATTGTTCTTATTCTTGTTAATCAATTTGCTCATTTGACTATAAGCTAATTCAAACTTTCACTTCAAGGTAGTTTCCATTCTTGAGTTGAACTATTTGCAAAATAACTTTTGAACCATAGTTTTGTGATAAAGCGCAAATCTGGATGAGACATTATTGGTGCTGGTTTTAGCATATTAAGATTCTCTCTAGTTTGTAATATGGCAGAAACAATTAGTGTTAATTATTTTGTCTCAAGATGTTAAAACATTTTAGAAACAGTCCTTTATGTGTAGAGATATGTGTAAATGTTATTAGCATCACACAAAGTGTCTTTAAATGATTCAATACAGTCTAACTGACAATGCATGCGCCATATACTGCTTTTCTAATCATAGAATGTCATCGAGGGATCTGAGGAAGGAAGCATGATGCATGTCCATACCATTTTTTGTAGGAATTTTCATGTGTTTACAGAGAGTTGCGGATGCGAACACAAGTGATTTCATGCTTTAACTTGATTATCAGATTGTTTAGATAATTTTACAGCATAAACTCGTGGAGGCATTAGTATTCTAAGGTTAATTTTTGTCATTTGCATATTATGTGATGCAGTTTGATTTGCATTTTTTGAACTTTGAGGTAATTATAGGCGTGCTAAATCGGGGACTCACTAGAGCATCGAAGTCCACAAAAGTAGTTCCTAAAGTCAGCACTTTCGAATAGGCAGTTGAAGTGTTGTAAAGGGAAACAAATTGAGGACGATGCGAAAAGATCAAAACATAGTTAAGTTTTAAAATGGAGAGTGATTTGGTGAAATGAATCGGATCTTTTTCAATAAAGATTGTGATGTCAAAAATTGCTGAGGGAAGCCAAATTTAAAGTCGTTTTGTATCATGCTCTCTACGCTCTTCCATTTCATATTAGAAAATGAGCTGAAGTTTGAAGAATATGAAGAGTTCAAGATTCCTCCAAAATCTCTATTTGACGGGGTGAATATCAACTCAAATGTTATCATGGTGGATTGACTAATATTCATAATGAATGAAGATGAGAAGGAAGGGGATGCTGTTTTTACAATTAAAAGACGAACTGTTTGATTGATTTCTCTGGTAAATTCGAGAAATAATGCTTTTCATGAATCATCTAATGCGGCATATCCAATGGTGTCAAGGGGGTGGGTGTTGAGGTCCTTGGATGATAATGTGAAGGAATGAGTGTGGCATTTATATTGTCTTACACACGTAAGTTGAGCTCATCATATAAAGCACTTTACAACATCTTGTTACAAAGTGCATCAACATAGTGATATGTATATAATATTCCTTTGGGATATGCTTAGTGCTCGACAAGTTAAAAATGCACTTTTACAGAAAAATATATAAAATACAAAAATAAAAAGTTTAAACAAAAAGAAAAAGAAGAGGGAGAGAAAAGAAAATAATAGAGCTCCAGCCCATCCCTTAAGTTAGGCCCCATGCAGCCCGGTCTGACCACAAGCGCAGCCCAGACAATTGCATCAGCCCATAACTCAAGCCGATGGAACATTTAACTCGCCATCGCTCCGCCTCCGCCTCCACCTCCACCTCCGGCGCAGCTCCTCTCCCACCGCCGTCATGTCTCTGCTACCATCGATGGCTCCTCTGTTTCGTTTTTCCCTCTCCAGCGACCATCACTACCACCGCCTGATGATCTCGATATCAGTCCAACTACGCTCGCCTCGCAATCCTTCAAGCACCGAGCTCCGGCCTCCCTCCTCCTCTTCCGTCATCTGTCCCTCCTCAGCGTTGCTTTGGGCTTCGGTCTCGGGATCGCGCGTTGAGATTTCTGAGGGCCATGGTTTGAAGCCGTTTGTGGCCTTTGCTGACTCATTGATGACGCCTCCAGCTGAATCAGGTCGTTTTGTATCCGATTACATTCTTAGATATGATTTCAGTTCATTTCTGCTTTTGTCCTCGCTGTTTTCTGAGTTCCATTGCCGCTGATTACGCTGTGGAGGAGGAATCGAGTCTGCAAAGAAGGTGTTTGATGAAATGAAGAAGCTGGACTCTGTTTGGAGGAGTAACTTTTCACGATAGAGATAATCCGAGATTCCGCGGTGGTGACCTCAAGCTCTGGACTGGTGATCGAGCCAGAGCAAGTCTCTGGAAGATTGAAATCCAGAGAAGCTCGCTGAATGCGCTCGACAACACCATGATCGTGTCCATGGACCATCTCTATCTCTCCCTCTATCTGCATTCCTCGTCTTGGTTATGTGCGCTTCTTCTCTTCTGTCCGCCATTAACGCCTTTCTGTTGTTGCTCTGTTTCGAGGCCAGGGACGTCTCGCCCAGGGACATTTCAGGTGCAACAGTTGAGGATCATCGATGCCGCTTGTTTCCCATGAATTCAAACTCCAGCATGGTTCGTCATTCCAGATGAAGATCTATGGATTTACTGTTCTTCAATGTTGTTGATATGGGTAAAAGCTGCAGTGGATTTTCTTTTTTGCTGAAACAGTTCGTTGATTCCCTACCCATTTTCGTTTGGAACTTAATTAGAAATAGTCTGCCTTGTTAAAATGCTTCTGTGGGCTGCCTTATCCCTTTTTGTTTCAAGAAAATGATCCCATCCCTGGAATTTGTCTTAGATCTACTTCAATTGATGCACTAGTTTTACTTCCTAGTTTCCAAGTTTGGAAGTGTTCTGATTTTACTCGTAACATCATGTACTGGAGCTGTAGATTTCGTGATATTAGCAAGTCCTTGTTCCATGAACTTGTGATTTTGTTGTTTCTACATTTTATTTTGTGAAGTAAAAGCTCAGTTTACCCATAAATAAAAGAGCAAGGGTCAAATCACCTTTTTGCAAATTGACATGTGTGGGAGGAACGAGTTCTTTGCTATGGTTGACTTCAGTGGTTCGTTTGAATTTGTGGTTTACTCTGTTATTACCGCAAACATGATGGAAATATGGGCGGTAGAATCGTTAGCTTCTGCTGGTCAATTGGTTGTTTAAATTTTTGCTTCTAGATAATGGACTGGTGATCTCTTTATAGCTCATTTGCTTTGCCTAGATTTGTGAAATGTGGTTTTATGGTAATAGGTAATTTGGAAAAAATCATCAATCATTTTTCTTGTGAAAATTCATCATCTAATGCATTTAAATAATCGTCACGCTTTCGGATTTGCGTAGTGTTTAATTGGTCCAATTTCATTTTGTTTAATATCCAATCTCCATCATTTAACTTAGGAGTCTCACATTTGGTAAATTAGATTAATACATGTTCACTTTCTTGCTTCTTCTTTTTCTTTTTCCTTATCTCTTTTGTGTAGCTCATGAGGTTATTGTCTTGAGGCTTAATAACAAGACTATGTATATTCTTTACTCGATATAGTATTGGATTAATTTTCTTGCACTTTACCTTAATCGCGTTGATTAATTGAAATATATGTGAACACCCACCTCATCTATTCCTCTCCCCATCGAAGTTCTCATTTACCGTTCCATATCTATATGAGACTAGTAAATGAGTCTAGAAATCACAGTTCCATTCCATATTAAATTCAATAACGACACTACTTAGGGAGCCGATTAACGAAACATATCACAACACTTCATGTCTAAGACTTACCAATGTCTCGCAAACCTAATCCATCAAACAATTGCTAAGCTCAATCACCAAAATTACCCAAAATATATGCCCACTTGCCACCCTTATCTATCACTTACGAACTAAAAACACACAAGCAAATGCCCGACACTGCAGTTCCATTCTAACTTAGCCGTCCCGTCCACAGCCAAAAAACCGTCATTAGCCGTAATGTGTCAGCTCAAGTCATCAATCCACACCAATGACACTCCATATTACACAGAATTCCCATCAAAAAGAAGAAAATGAAGAAGGCGCATCAAGAACATCTTTCCGAGATTCATTCCCTCGAGACCGCAGCAAGCAGAACATGGGTGCAAATCAAAATCCGAACGCCCGAATGGCGGAGTTTGTGGGCTTTATTACATTCTGGATTTCGGGCAGGACCTTCAAGTTCCAATGTCTAGTCTGAAATGGCTTGGCCCAAAAATAATTTACTTTGCAAATACTTTTTAATACGAATAATTGAAAAAATTACATTTCTACCTTTAAGAGTCATGTTTATTACACACCTCCGTGGGAAAAAAAATGTAGACAATAACAATTGTCACAAAATCAAAGTTTAAAATCGTTGAACGTAAGAGAGTGCCACTCCAAAGTTTATGCGAGAAGATTTTTCATGCAATGATTTTATCGAGCGATGGTATGATCCAATGTACCAAGTCAATAAAAAAATCAGTGATTCCAAAATTTAAGTGTGCATGACGCCGGTTATGTAATTGGTTGATTATATAACAACGGTCATGTGAGGGACATCTAAAACACTCTCAAATTTAAGATTGTTTCGTAGGTAATTTTCACATTTAAAAAAAAAATTATAAAGGAAACCAAGCTGACGCCTTCCTTAAGTGAAAATTTCGGATGCTTTTCGAGAGGGGAGGAGGGAAAGAGTTTTGAAGTTCACGCACTCACGCACATACCAGAAAGCTTCAGCCGAATTGCACTCCTACGGTCTCCTCTCCATCTGCCTTTCCAACTACTTTCGTTATAAACCTTCGTTCATGGTATTCTCAAAAACTTCTTTGTGCTCACACACAGAGACATACACACAGAGAGAGAGAGAGAGAGAGAGAGAGAATTACAGATTCGGTGCCTGGCTGCACTGGTGTTGCATGGTGTCCTGCTTTTTTCGTGGTTTGAACTCAATTTGTGGGAGGGCTTGTCAGGCTGTGGACCTTTGAGTCCATGATCGAAATTTACATTGGTGTTTTATGACGTACTGCTAGTTTGGTGCATCATGGGGACTATAGGAGTAGAGAAGCCTGTCGTCATGATCAGATTTGGCATCATCTTTCCAAATCTCAGATGCTCCTGCACACATTCATTACCTTCTTCATGGCTTGGTTCATGCAAAGCCTCCACAGGACTCTCCAAGCACTTCTTTAAACGTGCGAGTTATGCAAGTCATGATGGTCCCGTGTCTCTGCACAACTTAAGAACGAAAAACTAAATGAAAGTGTTCACAAAGATATTCGTTCATTCACAAAGATGATCAGAGGGGTTGCGTGCAAAATGGCTTCCTTGATGAAAATGCCCACGAGAGACGCAATTTGTCGGAACACAGCCGTCTAAGGCTGCTTAGACTGCGGGCACTTATTGTTGGTGGAAGAGCTTTTCGATGACATGCCCGAACGAAGTGTTGTTTCCTGGACACGACAATGATAGATGTGTTCTTTCAATTTGGACAGGTTGAGCGGGCATGAATATTTTTCAAACAGATGCCCATAAGAGATCTCGCTGCATGGAATGTGATGCTTCATGGATATTGTGAAAATGCAACAGTGAATGATGCTGTGAAATTGTTTGAGCAAATGCCTTCTCAAAATATGATTTCATGGACTTCGATGATTGGTGGGCTTGACCAAAACGGTAAGAGTGGAGAAGCTTTAATTGTTTTTGTGAGAATGTTTGGGTCAGCTGTTGCACCTAATCCAAGTACTTTGCCATGTGCAGTGAGTGCCTCTGCAAATACGTTGTCTTTTCCTCTTGGTTTGCGGATTCATGGTCATGATTTCAGGTCAGGATTCTGCCTTGGTGGATTTGTGTGTGCTTCTCTCATCCCGTTCTATGCTACCTGCAAGCGAATTGAACCCAAGTTCTCAATGAAGCGGTGCATAGGAATGTGGTCATATGCGTAGCTCTTCTGCTCGTTGTGGCTCGAATTGTAGGCATGAAGACAGCCTGAAGGTGTTCAATGACAGGATGAGAACAAGTGCTCTACCTAATCAATCTTCTTTTGTAAGCTCTTTGAATTCTTGCTGTAGTTTAGAGTCTCTAGATCGAGGTAAGAAGCTCCATGCGTCAGCTGTAAAGCTGAAATTGGGAAGCAATGTTTTTGTTGGCAATTCTCTTGTAGTCATGTACAAGAAGTGTGAAGCCATTGACGATGCCGTTGTAGTGTTCAAAAGACTCAGGGAGGAGAACATCGTCACTTGAAATGCTGTTGTTTGCAAGTTTGCACAACATGGCTGAGGGATGCGGGCTATGGAGTTTAGCCATATGATACGCGGACTAGTACAACTAGATGAGATCACACTCACGGGACTGCTTTCTTTCTGTAGTCATTCTGGGATGTTACATCAGGGGAGATGCTTGTTCAGATATATTAGCAAGGATACTTTCATTGAATTGAAGCATAAGCATTATGCATGCATGGTGGATGTGCTAGGACGATGTGGGAAGCTGGAGGAAACAGAGTATTTTGTAAGAAACATGCCACTTAAACTCACTCCATAGTGTGGCTTGTTATGCTTAGTTCTTGCAAAAAGTATTCTAACCTAGATTTGGCAGAAAGAGCTGCAAACCATATTCTTAACCTAGAACCACATTGTAGTGCTGCTTATGTTTTACTGCCAACTTCTATGCTTCTGCTAAAAGGTGGGGTGATGTCTCAAGATTAAGAGTGACTATGAGGGACAAAGGGATTGTGAAGGAGCCACGTTGCAGTTGGGTTACTATAAAGGGGCAAAAGCATTTATTTCTTTCTCAGGATAAATCAATCCCTTTGTGAGATTACATATTGAAAGCTGGATTGGTTGAAAATGAAGTTGAAGGAATTGAGTTATGTTCCAGATAAGAAGTTCACTCTCCATGACGTGGAAGACATACAGAAGGAAGAGTCATTATTTTACCATAGTGAAAGGCTTGCTGTTGCATTTGCATCGATTACTACTGTCGAGTGTATTACAATAACTGTGATGAAGAATCTTTGCATTTGTGGGGATTGTCATTTTGTAATTAAACTTATTGCAAAGATTGTTGATCGTGAGATCGTTGCGAGAGATTCTGGCCGCTTTCATCACTTCAGGGGTGGCATTTGCTCTTGTGGGATTATTGGTAGGAAGGGCATGAGGTTCTTTCTCCTGCATGAAACTATAAGCATCCTGAGTTTACTCATTGTGTTAAGCATTGATGAGAGTGGAGCCGCTACATGAGCACTATTCAATATGGGCTTACTTTTATTGTTGACGTAGTAGACAATGAATTCATGTGGAATCCATGGCTTTTTTATCAGCTTTGGTTTAGTAGGAGTTTAAGGGAGTTTAAGTATTTCTCAGCTGTATGAGTTGGGCATGTGGAAAGTTGGAGACTTGGGAGGAATTCTTGATTCAGATGTCATTGCCATCAATTGGCTCCATGCAAGGATTTCTGTTGAGAAGTGAGTATTTATCACTTTGCTTATGGTTCTGACCCCATCAGGAAAAAAAAGAAACTATTCACATGTAAGATACCTCTTCCAAAGAGTTAAATCAAGTGAGAAAATCCAGAGCCTTGGAAATAGCTACTTACCATCTCTCTCTAGCAGATTGGGTCATTTAGAGAGAAGGAAGTACTGCTTGATAAAAGAAAAGAAACCCACCCAAACAAAAGAAAGGTACCTGCCCTGCCGCCTCTTTTCTGATTTGGAATTGAAAGTTGGTCCTCTTCTGAAAAGTACCATTAACTCTTCTCCTCAACCCCTCTATTACATTCTTAGAGCCTCTCTGTCTCTTCATTAGGTCTATGAGATATAACAAAAGCTTCTTCATCTCTGGATGAAATTCAACTTCACCTAATGTTCTCTCACAATTTTGCTAGATCTCTTCAACAAATCAACAGCACCGAGTGAGGTAACTTTATTTGTGGTGCCAAAATTAGTACTATCATGCTGTTTGTGTTGTCCAAGTTGAGCAAATGATAGTGATAGAAATTGGTAGTCAAAAGAACACAACAAAATCTTAGTGGTCTAGCACAATTGATCAGTTATCGATGCATGCTTATTTATTGCACGAGAAATGGAAACTATTTTTTTAATAGTGATTAGTCAATTGTTCATTTTGCAGTAGTCACTATCCCAAGAGGTCTCTCTCCCTAAGAGTTCTTTTGCTTTTCCAGTGGATTATCTTGTGTGTGGGGAGTTGTAGTCCAAACTCTTGTGCCATCTATTTTCTCGTGTCTTGCTAATATTTGGCTCGGGTTCCCAATTGCTTGAGTCTTCCTGACCACAATGGATTTGTGTTGAAGATAAATTTCACAATATCTCTGCCAGTAATATTGTAGCATTACCTTGTCGGATTCCTTTTTTCTAACGATGAAAGCTGGATCTTAGAGTGCATTTAATTCATATTCCTGACGATGCTTGTTGTAGGTTTCAGGTTGTGCTTAACAAGTTTTACACTTTCCACAAATGGAATTGACACTTGGCATTTCATTTGAAGCTGGTGTGCATAAAGAGAAAAGATTAAGGTTTTTGTCGGGCTATTCCTGTCTTTTGGTCTCCTTAAACTTGCACGTTATGTCAAGACTGGAGAGTTGTCTCCCAAAATGTCTGCATAAACTGAGTAGATTTTTTCTTCTTCTGTTTTACTCGGTCCATGAAATGTTGACACTCCTCGCCCTTGAGTTACTTTTCATCTTGCCGTTATGTTTAGAAAGCATGACTTCATTCTAGTCGTATTTGAAGAACTAGTTTTGTTTCAAGGTTAGACGTATAGAACTTGAAGAGCTGACTCTTTTGACATCTGGTCAGGAATGTTGTGATTCTTTGACTATTAGAAAGTACTGTTGTCATATGTAGGGTAAAACAGAGGTCTGTCATTTGTTTACATGTGAATATGATTGATATCCAAGAGGTCTATACTCGTCATTCTTTAGAGTCATGTCATGTTGTGATCTGATTTGCGATAAAGCTTTCTTCATATACATCACTTGCTAGCTCGTATTAGATCTTTATAACATAGCATACATATATGGCTATGTGATGTCTTTCTTCCCTCTCACATTATTCATAAATTATGATGGTTAATTTTTCAATGAAGGCTTCGCAAGATAGTCATATAGACATATCGTGTCGTTTGCAGTGTGGAAATAATAAAAGAGGTATCATTGGAGAGTGATTTGGCTTTTTGGACTCGTGGCCTTTACTCTGCAAGAAATAGAAAGAGAAGCATATAAGCAGCTTTTTTGAATAGGAGTGTCTGTGGTTGATGTTCTTTGATATATGTTTTATACCGTTAATTTTCTTTTATTATTGTTCCACTAGTTCATGAAGGTAAGTCTCTCTTGACTGAACTTTTGCGTATACATTTTATATAATTACCTATAGGCCTGAATCACAATGCAGTCACCCTTCAGTAACGAAGGCATGGGCAAGTGCTTTTCAAGAGTTTTGCTGAATATCTCCCATGAGAGTTCTCTTACCCGATGTGAACAACCACTTCCGGTTGGGAAAGCTGCGGGTGAAAGAATGGCTCACCATGCACATGAGAGGTTGATGTTTTTTTAGTTGCTTGCACCACTGGGAGGAACTGGCTTGGCAGAGAGAACACGGGACTTTGTTACGTAGGGAGCACAAGAACAGTAGTCTTCTCACTCTTCATTGTCTTCAACTTGCCTTTGGTTTGGTGGAATATGCATTACAATCGCAGATAAATTAATGGGAGCTAGTTAAATTCGGGGAGTACAATTTGGAAAAATATAAAAATTTCACTATTACAGATTTCTTTTTAGGGGTAATTACACTACAATGAACATTTGTCTGTTTTATATGCTAGTGCCTCAATTTTTTCGTTTTTTCAGTTGAGTACCTGAAGTTTCGAAATGTAGCTTGATATGGTGACTTGCTTACTCAGCAAAGGATGATGCGCATTACTATAAAGGAGTGCCAATTCAATTTTAAATGGATTAATTTTTTAATTTAAAATGGTTTTTTAACTTTATATTTTTTCCTTTCGTCTTCTTCCATGCTCAACCATTGTCCACTGTACAATGCTGTTGCTGCCGCTTTTCAATGCCATGAGGCTATCAACGTGCTGTTGTTGTTGTCCTTCCCACTGGAGCTTGCAACTATCTCCCTCACTAACCCCAGCCTCCACGACCTCTGCTTGAGGTTGCTGCCTCGAGTCCAAGGTCTGGCAACGTCGAGTCTGAATTCACAACCGCTGATTCAAGGTTACGAGACCTCAATTCTGAGATCTACCCCTCAGCTAGCCACAAAGAGAGATGACAAACAATGAGGTTGAAGATGGTGGTGGTGGTCGCCTTGGCTTATGGCTGTTAAAGGTTGGCTGTGGCGAAGGTGGTGGGTGGTCAGCGTGATGGTTGTTTGTGGGCTGTGGTGTTCATTGCTATTGCAGTGGCGGTGGACAGTGGTGGCAGTAGTGGTGGTTGTCCCTACTATATCCATTCACTAAATTCAACTTTTCAGATGATTTTTGAGGAGTCATTTACTTGGTTGGGCACTACCAGACTGGCTGGCGTGTTTTGCTGTTAGACAGGGCTGGGCAAGGCTTCCTGCTTCTCTTCCTCTACCTCAACTTCTTCCCCCAAAAGAGATGAAACCCCACATTCTCCCTCTTCTTGACATACTTGGTAATGTATACTTGGTAAGGTGGCCTCTGTGGATCAATTGTTCAATAACTCGTGGCAATCATCTATATGGAGGCCATAGTTTCTATGAAATGGCAGTATTGAGACATATCTTGCCGGCAGCTGGGAAGAGTCTTCAGACAACCTGGTCAACGTAAGATACCTTGATCCTTAACCTCCGTCAGGATCTGACCTTGGGGCTTAATCAGTGGCGTTGGGGATTTCAGCCCTTCTTTGAGAAGTGAAGGCCAAACTGACTTTTTTCTTCACTTTCGGGCCGATCAGACCATTGTTGTTTGCACCGTGATGACAGGAGTAGGTGAACGTGTCTCCTCTGCATTGATTTGCATAGTCGCGTGGGTTAGGAATTCTTATAGAGTAGTGGGTCGCTGTTTTCTAACAAAAAACAAGAATGGAGAAGTTTGAAGAGCCACTATTGCAACTAGTAAAGTATCATTAGCATGAAGGTTGGAATCTCAATGGTCACTTCATTAAACTTCGGAGAAATCTCTCAAGTACTCCTTCAACTACTGCTTAATTTCTAGAAGTGAATTTTCCATTCTTTGGAAGTGTCGGCTAGTGGAAAAGTGGCTAATAAATGCATGTAGAAATCGATGAAATCAGATGCCAAATAGCGATTTCAATTCACTAAACTATATTCGAGCAGCCTTCATGAGGTTGCTGGGAAGGCCTGACACGTGATTGCAGCTGGTGCTGCATGCGGCATCATGGCAGCCCGAAATAGTTCAACGTGATCCAAAGGATCTCCTAAGCAATTGTACCAGTGTAAATTGAGTAATTTGAACCCTTTTGGAAGAGGATCGACTATTGTCTCCTTAGTGAACTTAGGAACACGATGGCAAGAGCTTGTTGCCGACAACTTAGGATGGACAATTCTTTGGACAATATCTCCCTTTTTGCACTCCATTTTCATAAACCGTAGATCCACTAGATTGGTGGAGCTAGAAGCTTCTCGCCCCACACCATACCCACTTCTTAAGCTCATGGATGGCAAAAGAATAGTCCAAATGTCAAAACTTAGCACGAGAGGATATTAAATGCCAAAATTATGAAAGGTACGTTTAAATACCACTTTTTTTTAAAATCGAGAATCCGACGTGGCATATTTTAATGGTATAAATCGCTGATTTGGCTCACTAGAAAGCTGGGTCAACTAGATTAAGCTAAAACGATGTCGTTTTGGACATTTACGTGGTTAGACTTAGCCAAAATGCCTGCATGTGCTTGTTTTTTTTTTTTTGATATTATTTAATTATTGTTTATATTGTAAATTGAATTCGGGCCAAAACAACTTTGTTTTGGCTGAGTCTAGCCATGTAAGTGCCCAAAATGATGTCATTTTGAGCTCATGTTGTTAGAAAATGCCACGTTAGTATTTTAGTTGGAATTTTTCGCCGTTGGCGCTTAATTAATTCATTTGGCTTCAATTTTGGTATTTAAGTGTACATTTCCGAACTTTTGGCACTTAAGTATTCATCCAGATTAAATTTTGGCACTCTAGATGTTTGGCACTCGCTCATGGGCTAAACTGTAGGCTCCCCTCCCTAGCAACACCATTAGCAACTTAATCCTGTGGACCCCGCTTCTAAGAGCATGTCGACCTTATATGTCAAGGTGGAAAATTGGTATGTGGTATTGAAACCAACATCTGATTTTAAAGTAGGCACCTGTGACATGTGGGTTTGCATAAGCTAGCGCATGAGCTTAGCCAAAATGACCATCCATTGGAGGAGTATTACGGAACTTATGAAGGTATTAATAAAGATTAATATTACCAAGAATCTCAAACTGATACAGTTATGATAAATTTAATTCAAATTAATGTTTCTGACCACGAAAAATTTCAAATTAGTATATTAGTGACAAATTTACCAAAAACTAATTTTTTAATCACCAGAAACCTCAAATTGGTATATTTATAACAAATTTAGTCCAAATTAATTTTTTGAGTACAAAAAACCCTAAACTGGTACATCTATGAAAAATTTACCCTATTTTATTTTTCGTTAAATTTTATCATTGAATTGCTTAGCTAGACAACGCATGGTAGTTGATGGATGTACCGGTTTAGGGTTTTATCTCCCGTTGGTCATAAGTGTATTAGTTTGTAATTTTTCATGATATTAATCCAATTTAACGAAAACTAATTGAGGGTAAATTTGTCATAAATTTACCATTGTGGGGGCTTTTTAGTGGTCAAAAAATGAGTTTAGGATATATTTATCATATATGTACCGGTTTGAGATTTTTGATGGTCAAAAAATTAGTATGAAGTAAATTTGTCATAGGCATACTAGCTTCGGGATTTTCATGGTCAAAATATTGGTTTAAGATATATTTGTCATGAGTTGACCAATTTGAAGTTTTGGGTAATCAAATGTAATTAATTTGGAGTAAATTTGTTATAAGTGTATCAATCTTTGTCTGTCGGCGAACTAGTAATAAGGCGTCGTGTGTGGGCAGTTCGGTGGAGGAGCTTGCGTGGCTTAAGGATGTGTTGCATGTGCGCTTTGGAGAGTGAGTCAGAAGCCTAGGTCCCTACACTAGTGTTGACACTAGAGCTGGAAACCATGAGCTTAGTCGACAATTTCGCTGAGAAATCAATTTGCACTTCAACAATTGGGTCAAGGGGTAAGTACACTAGGAGTGCCATTACTTTCGTACGGCGCTCACTTTGGTGCCAAAACTTTTTTTTCGCTTACTTGAGTGCCAAATCGGAGTGAAATCGATTACTTGAGTGCCACTTCGCCAGAAAAGCTGACATGGCAGCTGGAAATAATATTTTAATATTTTAATTAATATTTTTGATTTTTTTTTTTAAGACCGGCGAGGGCCACCGTTGACCCTCGCCGTTGGCTGCGAAGGCCTTGGGTGAGGCCGTCGCGGCCTCCCCGCGGCTGCCGAGGGCCATTACGGCCTTGCCCAGGGCCGGATCCGGGTAAGGGCCGCCTGGCCTTCGCCATCGCCGCTGCAGGTGAGGCTGTCGACGGTTTCGCTAGCCTCACCCAAGGCCTTCGGAGCCAAAGGCAAGGGGGCCCTCGCCCAATCTGGGCGAGAGTTCGGCAGCTGGTGAGGGTCATTGGTGGCCCTTGCCGGCCTTAAAAAAAAAATAAAAAAAAATAAAAATAAAATAAAAAAAATTAATTTAAAATATTAAAATATTATTTTTTAGCTGCCACGTCAACATTCCGGTGGCCACGTCAGCTTTTCCGGCGAAGTGGCACTCAAGTGATCGATTTCACTCCAATTTGACACTCAAGTGAGCAAAAAAAAAGTTTTGGCACCAAAATTAGCGCCGTACGAAAGTAATTGCACTCTTGGTGTCCCAACCCCATCGGGTCAAGGACTCCAATATTTGTATTCAAATTGGCCCTCCAATGCTGAAATTAGCACCATAAGATGAGAAAATTTCTGGGGAGAGAAGTCAAGCTTATAGTCAAAAGAGGTGAATCCTTCGAGGGAGAAAACGTTTTTGCCCCCATACCCAAGTGTCATATTTCTATATGTGACTATTAAGGGGTCGCTAGATGGTTTGAGACAAGTTGTGACTATGGATGACAAATGACATACGTATCGTTTTATGAATCAATGCATATTCAACCTTTTAACTAATGGTAACACCGTTGTTTACCCTATGATAGGAGAGCAAAGTGATGTTTTGTAAAAATTGGCTTGTCGAATAATTAAGTCCTGGGTCGAACACTTCAGATCTATCTATTTACGTAATATATACCCAATGACTAAGTGACGACAAGTGTCGAGAGATAATTAGTTGGTCAAAATCACCCTTATTAATTATGAATAGACAAAAGAGTGATTTTTTCACTATCTAATTAATTTGGTGAAAAAAACTATTTCTTAGCTCTCTCTATGTATGTAAAAGTCGCATTATTCATTTCTTTTGATGGCTTGCTAGCCTAAAATTGAAAAAAAAAATTCGTGACTTCTGGGAGAAATGTTAATCGAGGAAAATCATGGAACACCAACATTTTATTTTCTTTGACCCCTTTAACATATTGAAGTTATATGCTCTTACATATAGCTATTTATATGCAAATTGAATTCTTATTAATTATTGTGTTTGTCCTAGTGGCCACCCTTCCCATGTGAGAACGAGGAGGTAAGGGATTCGAATCTCTATCATTTCAAAGGAGGTTGGGGTGGGTGGGGACGATTTAGCTTCAGGTATAGGTTTCGACTCCCACGCTGTACAATGAGGCATGGCAAAAATCTGAGAATGAGAGTTAGATTAAAAATAGATAGGACCGATAAAATTTAAAAAAAAAAATACTTCTCGCTTTAGTATTTCATCAACATTTTATTGAATCGTATATTTATAGACGAAGAAAAAGGAAAACCACACCCTAGACACTATTATAATTGTCTCGTAGTGACCTAATGGATTAATTCAATACGCTATGCTCTAGTGCTAATGCTGGTTTTTGGACAATACTCCTCCTACAATTCGTCCATAAACTAACCAAGTAGCATAAAAAAGCACCCATTAGAGCACGAATTCTCCATTATTGTGTTGAGGTCTGACATAAACCCATGCCTCATCCCGTTGTAAAACTCTGGGAAATACATCATCACTTGTACCCATAGTTCAATCTAGAACTAGACCCTCTCATCAGCCATTACTGATGGCCATTCTGCCTTCAACTAGATGTAGTCGGCGATGTTTGTGATAAGGCCGACAGGGGTAGTCTTGTTGCCTGTCCATTGCCATACACGAGTGCTCCAATGGTATACAATTCCCGTGAACTTGATCTTCACATCACCAATGTATGTCTAGAGGTAGTCTGCATCTACTTAGATATTTCACTGTTATTGGTCGTGATGGTGGGGGATATCCATTGGTGACAAAGCTCTCAACAATCATGAGCATTGTCGAGTAGCCTCTGCCCCCACCATTGCTTTGATTGAATGTCTCCAAGACGAGGTTAAAAGCGGCTAATGAAGCATCTACAACATATTCAGATTCAATCTCGTCCCTAAATTTGGTGTCAAGGGTTCAGATCTATAATAATGCGTGTTCAACAAGAAAAAAGACAAAAATTGAAGAAATTGCTCCTGTAGACTATGCTTGAGCTTCTAGAAAATGTGCATAGAATATGAACAACATTTGCATGGGGCGTGCACATCGTGCGCATGATGTATGCATGGCGAGTACATCACATTACCATTCATCCAAGCTAAACAAATCGTATATTTATATACAAAGAAAAAGGAAAACCACCCCCTAGACACTATTATAGTTGTCTCCTAATGGCCTAATGGATTAATTCAATACGTCATGCTTTGGTGCTAATGCTGGTTTTTGGACAATACTCCTCCCACAATTCATCCATAAACTAACCAAGTAGCATAAAAAAGAACACATGAGAGCATGAATTCTCCATCATTGTGTTGAGGTCCGACACAAACCCATGCCTCATCCCGTTGCAAAACTCTGGGAAATACATCATCACTTGTACTCATAGTCCAATCTAGAACTGGACCCTCTCATCAGCCACAACTTTGATAGCTATTCTTCCTTCAACTAGATGTAGTCGGCGATGCTTGTGATAAGGCCGACGGGGGTAGTCTTGTTGCCTGTTCATTGCTATACATGAGTGCTTCGATGGTATACAATTCCCGTGAACTCGATCTTCACGCCACCAATGTACGTCTAGAGGTAGTCTGCGTCTACTTAGATAGGTCATCGTTATTGGTCGTGATGGTGGGGGATATCCATTGGTGATAAAGCTCTCAATGATTACGAGCACTGTCGAGTAGCCTCTGCCCCCACCATTGCTTTGATTGAATGTCACCAAGATGAGGTTAGAAGCGGCTAATGAAGCTTCTACGGCATATTCCGATCCCATCTCGTCCCTAAATTTGGTGTCAAGGGTTTAGACCTATAATAATGCGTGTTCAATAAGAAAAAAGACAAATTGAAGAAATTGCTCCTGTAGACTATGCTTGATCTTCTAGAAAATGTGCACGAAATATGCACAGCATGTGCACAAGGCGTGCGCGGTGCGTGTACATTGCATGCATGGTGTATGCATGTCGAGTACATCCCTTACCATTCATCCAAGCTAAACAAATCGTAAATTTATAGACAAAGAAAAAGGAAAACCACACCCTAGACACTGTTATAGTTGTCTCGTAGTGACCTAATGGATTAATTAAATATGCCATGCTCTGGTGCTAATGCTGGTTTTTGGACAATACTCCTCCCACAATTCGTCCGTAAACAAAACAAGTAGCATAAAAAAGAACGCATCAGAGTACGAATTCTCCATCATTGTGTTGAGGTCTGACACAAACCCATGCCTCATCTCGTTGCAAAACTCTAGAAAATACATCATCACTTGTACCCATAGTCCAATCTAGAACCGGACCCTCTTATCAGCCACTACTTTGATGGCCATTCTGCCTTCAACTAGATGTAGTCAGCGATGCTTGTGATAAGGCCGACGGGGACAGTCTTGTTGCCTGTCCAATGCCATACACGAGTGCTTCGATGGTATACAATTCCCGTGAACTCGATCTTCACGTCACCTATGTATGTCTAGAGGTAGTCCATGTATACTTAGATAGGTCACCATTATTCGTTGTGATGGTGGGGGATATCCATCGGTGAAAAAGCTCTCAACGATCACGAGCATTGTCGAGTAGCCTTTGCCCCCACCATTGCTTTGATTAAATGTCTCCAAGATGAGGTTAGAAGCGGCTAATGAAGCTTCTACAGCATATTCGGATCCAATCTCGTCGCTAAATTTGGTGTCAAGGGTTCAGACCTATAATAATGCATGTTCAACAAGAAAAAAGACAAAAATTGAAGAAATTGCTCTCGTAGACTATGCTTGAGCTTCTAGAAAATGTGCACGGGGTGAGCGCGGCGCGTGCATGGGGCATGCACATTGCGTGCATGGTGTATGCATGGCGAGTGCATCACCTTACCATTCATCCAAGCTAAACAAATCGTATATTTGTAGACCAAGAAAAAGGAAAACCACCCCCTAGACACTATTATAGTTGTCTTGTAGTGACCTAATGGATTAATTCAATACGCCATGCTCTAGTGCTAATGCTGGTTTTTGGACAATACTCCTCCCACGATTTGTCCATAAACAAACCAAGTAGCATCAAAAGAATGCATCAGAGCACGAATTCTCCATCATTGTGTTGAGGTTCAACACAAACCCATGCCTCATCCCGTTGTAAAACTCTTGTATTTGTACCCATAGTCTAATCTAGACCCGAACCCTCTCATTAGCCACTACTTTGATGGCCATTCTGCCTTCAACTAGATGTAGTCGGCGATGCTTGTGATAAGGCTGACGGAGGCAATCTTGTTGCCTGTCCATTGCCATACACGAGTGCTTCAATGGTATATAATTCTCGTGAACTTGATCTTCACGTCACCAATGTACATCTAGAGGTAGTCCGCATCTACTTAGATAGGTCACCGTTATTGGTCGTGATGGTGGGAGATATCCATTGGTGACAAAGCTCTCAACGATCACGAGCACTGTCGTGTAGCCTCTGCCCCCACCATTGCTTTGATTGAATGTCTCCAAGATGAGGTTAGAAGCGGCTAATGAAGCTTCTACGACATATTCAAATCCAATCTCATCCCTAAATTTGGCGTCAAGGGTTCCGACCTATAATAATGCGTGTTCAACAAGAAAAAAGGTAAAAATTGAAGAAATTGCTCCCCTAGACTATGCTGGAGTTTCTAGAAAATGTGCACGAAATATGCACATCATGTGCATGGGGCGTGTGTGGCGCATGCATGGGGCGTGCACATCGCGTGCATGGTGTATGCATGGCGAGTACATCACCTTACCATTCATCCAATCTAAATAAATCGTATATTTGTAGACGAAGAAAAAGGAAAACCACCCCCTAGACACTATTATAGTTGTCTCGTAGTGACCTAATGGATTAATTTAATACGCCATGCTCTGGTGCTAATGCTGGTTTTTGGACAATACTCCTCCCACCATTCGTCCATAAACTAACCAAGTAGCATAAAACTAACACATCAGAGCACGAATTCTCCATCATTGTGTTGAGGTCCGACACAAACCCATGCCTCATCCTGTTGCAAAACTCTGGGAAATACATCATCACTTGTACCCATAGTCCAATCTAGAACCAGATCCTCTCATCAGCCACTACTTTGATGGCCATTCTGCCTTCAATTAGGTGTAGTCGGCGATGTTTGTGATAAGGCCGATGGGGGTAGTCTTGTTGTCTGCCCATTGCCATACATGAGTGCTCCGATGGTATACATTGTCGATCACTTCGCAGATGAAGTCTCGAGCTGCTTGTGTTGGTTTCAGGGCAATGAGGACAGACATGATGAGAAGAATGAGCTTCGAAGGTCTCATTCTAAAAAGATCAAATGACGAAATGTATCAGAACTTGTGATGAGGTTTGTGTAATGGCTTGAGCTACTAGTTGTGTCTATAAATAAGGCATCTCGAGGATGAAATGAAGCATACACGAGATATATTCAATTAATGTATTTTGTGCTCGCACATGCTGTGGTGATCATGAAAATTTTTCGCCATCGTAGTCCGTATCTATCCAGAAGTGAGGTGCAAGCGCTTTTGTTAGGATTGCTTGGAATCACCAATATTTCCGAAAAGCGAAAAGGGTTTAATTACTTGTGAAAAGGGGAAAAGAATTAAAGTTGGCTCATGCGCTGTGATGACATAATAAGTTAAATGAGGGCCGAGTCAATGATCAAGGAGAATGAAACTGTCTACTTTTGCAACTTAAATCAATGAGATTTCATTCTTAGGAAAATTGAATTTTTCACGTCGAGACAGACATTAATGCAATCGATTAAAGCAACACGCTTGTCCTACAAAGAAAATCAACATGGCTCTAAATTGGTATGATTTGGATAAGCATTCAAGCTCGTGAGTTGGATCCAGTAGGAGCAGTTTTTCCTGTGAAGTTTGACGCCTTTTGGGAATTATAAACTTGAGAGGGCATCACTCTTTATTTTCTTCTTACCTTTGGAATTATGTATACAATTTCTTTACTTTTATTTTTTAGAATTTAGTTTAAGAGTCAAGGTACCCCCGATTACCAGAAAGTATGAAAAAAAGCAAAAACACTGGAAATACATGAGCAATCGCATTGAGAAGAAATAGTCCCTCTGTTCCAACGCGATCACGTTAGGGTAACCCAAGAAAAGCTTTTTTGCTTGATTCTTCATCCATATGATCATATGCTTCTTAGAGGCATTTTTTGTGTTTGAGGTTTGAATCATCTTTACTAACCTCATATGTTGTTACTTATAAATAAATTGTCAATAAATGGGGCGCGGAGCTATTCTTAATTTTTCTTTTAATTGAACGGTATTCTAAAGCAATTTTCATGAAAAGGGGCGTGAATCCATCTCCCTAATCCGTCAAAAAAATTGCCATCGTGTCGGGGGAGCTGGAATCATATATAGGAAATTACTTCGTCAAGAGAATATGCCGAGTACGAATTAAATATGAGACCGCATATTGAGCCCAACTTTAGAGCCGTTTCAGTTTCAAATTGAAAAAATCACTTGGAAAATGGGGTCATTTCGGCAGCAAAAGATTTGTTTTGTTACGAGGAACAAACATCACACGTATAGGTTGCATTAGCATTAAAGTGAGGTGCAAGCGTGTTTGTTAGGATTGCTTGGAATCACAAATATTTCTGAAAAGTGAAAAGGGTTTAATTACTTGTGGAAAGGAGAAAAGAACTAAAGTTGGCTCATGTGCTGTGATGACATAATAAGCTAAATGAGCGCCGAGTCAATGACCTAATAGAACGAAACTATCTACTTTCGCAACTTATATCAATGTGATTATATTCTTAGAAAAATTGAATTTAACACGTTGAGACAGACATTGAGCCAAACTTTAGAGCCGTTACAGTTTCAGATTCACAAAATTACTCGGAAAATGGGGTCGTTTACCAGCAAAAGATTTGTTTCGACTACACATGTGCAGGTTGCTTAGCATTAAATTAGTTTCTATAATTAAAAGATTCGAAATAAAAGATGCCTGCAGTTTTGGTGATCGAGCCTGACTTTCTTCAAACAAAAAAGCATTCTATTTGTAGAGTTTCAAAATTCTTACCCCACTCGATTAGTCGGATTCTGCGACGAATGTATAAGATAAAAGCACCGTATCTGACCCCGCTAAAAATAAAATAACAGGATTAAAATGGCAGCTTAGGAAATTTAGGGGTTGCTACTATATCATGTTGCAAATTAAATAATTTGTACACCGAGTTGAATTTTGAGTGCTTTTCCTAAGATAGTTAAGATTGTATTATATTCATAATCTCACTCACAAGAAAAAGCATTTGCCTAATGTTGGTGGACCAATTGACATTAAATGAAAGGGGAAAGATCCGGTTGGACGAAGCATCAACATTTCATTGGTGTTATCAATATAGCGAGCATAGGAGTAATTTTGGTCGTAAACCTTTTTTAATGTTCTTATTGTATCATATTATTATGAAATGATTTTATATAAATACAAAAACTAAAGCCATGATAATTTACATACTAGATGTCATAAGAATTTTTTTGTGCAAAAATAAAACTGTTAACTTTTATATATAATAATTGGATGTGTTTCTACAAAAAAAATCATCAGAATTTCTAAAATTTTTGTATGAAATGCAATCTAAGCAAAACTCATTAATTTGATACTATCTAGTGCAAAAAAAAAATATACAAGCCGCCTAAATCCACCATTGATTTAAAAGATCCATGGTGCAAAGTTTCCTTTACGTTGGTGGTGCATGCTCTTTTTTTCGTCCTTTTAAAATATGATGAAGTCTAATGGGTATTGGTGCTATAAATTGCTCCAGTGACAGTGCTAGAGATTTAATCGGAGGAGACAATGGAGAAGCGATAACCAAATTGGCTAGGCTGCTCTTTCAGAAAAAAAAAACTGGGATTTGGTTGCATCGCTTGAAAAGTTTGTAACTCATTGACAACAAAAAGGGCTTATCACATAACTGCATTCCACATATAAAAAATCCGAACTTCTAATATGCTTTAATCTATTTATCTTCTGAAAATACAAATGTACATTCTAAAGTCCTGTGCTTTCTTTGATGTCATTTGGTCTTTTCACTTTCAAAGAGGGTGACGTTTGTAATTTAAAAAATTTTGTGGGGACAAAGTCTAAAAAAGAGACAAATATATGCACCGTGTGAAAATTTATAGAATGTAGAATGAATTATACAAATTTAAGACCCATTCAAATAAGGGATGTCCTGTCCCTGGATCCAGTTCAAATGTTCATGCGTCAGTCAAGTTTAATCGGGTTTTAGTTGGGCTAAATCAGAAGCTTGTGTAGCTTTGGTCATGTTTGACGATATGTCGACTATCGTTACCACCACAGCCAGCATGGCATTGTCATTAGGTGGTGCAGAGTTCTAGCAATGGTGTGGCCACCATCGTGCAATGGCTTAGGCGCTACGAAGAGCGTCGGTTTAACGTTGTGGGCTCCATCAAAGAGGAAGTGCTAGAGCCTATGTGAAGCGTTGGGGGAGACAAAAGGGGCTTGTTGACATTAGTTGGTCGTGTTCATTTCGGTGAAGTAGGGAGGAGGATGAGGACTACTCGATCGAGCTATTTTCTATGAGATACTACCCATCGGGCGGTAAACTAGATAGTTGTGCTTGGGGATGTTGTATCCTTCAATTGAAGTATTAACTATTTCTCGTGGCCAATTGGATGCAATCACAAAGGTGGAATTTGATATGAGTGATCCCGATTGCACTTTGCAAATTACAAAAATACTTCCATGGCTGCTCGCCATTATAGATAAAGAAAAACATGTAACATTAGAAATTTTCGTTTATCAAAGAACTCATCCTGAAATTGCTAGTAAGATGTATTGACGTGAACTCTTTGTCATGATATTTATATGTTAAATTGTCCATTCAACTAATAACTTGCACTTTAAAATGGTTGACGATGGTTTATTAAAACTTTTCATGGTGCCAAAATAAGGAATTCGAAATTGTGTGTTCAAATCTCTTTGGGTCTCTTTCCAATTACATATTTCTATCCTTCAGTGTGAGATAAAATCAGAGCCTACGAGTAAGGGAGAGTATTACAACCTTTGAATATTTAAACATGTCTTCACTCACAAACTTCATCATGTTTGTATTAGATGTCATTCATCCATTCCGAGGCGATTCCTTTTTCTTCTTGATAGCAATTTCAATCATACTACTTTATAGAGCTTTCTATCTCACTGTTGATCTATTTGTTATCATACATACTTCTCATTATCGATCCATTCGTTCGTTATTGCAAATCTACTTACTGGCATAGAAAGTCTGAATTTTTTGAGTTCTCTTCCTGAGCTATTAAAATTGAATCAAATTCATAATCTCACTCACGGGGGAAAAAACATCCTAACAATTGTAGGGAAAAAAACAAACAAGAAGAACAAGCGATTGTCGTGGACACAATCAAAAGACAAACGTTGACGAACCGGTCCAATTGACATTAAAAAATGGGCAAAAGATCTGGTCGGACAAAGCACGAGTATTTCATCAGTGATGTCAATATAGCAAGAGTAGGAGTAATTTTAGCCATACAATTTTTTGTTTTCATAACATCATGCTATAATGAGACAAGCTTTTTTATAAATGAAATAACTAAAGCAAAACAATATGAAGTAATGTTTGGTATGATTGGATGTGTTTTAATGAAAATAATATCAGAGGAAGTTCGGGACCTTATATATAAAATTCAATCAATCATTAATCATTCATTTAAATACTATCAAGCTTTAGTGTTTTTAAGACTAATTATAGCATGCGCTTTGAGTGTAAATAAAAAAGTTTACACAAGCTTCCAATTCCACCATTGATTTAAAAGAGTGAGTCGCAATGACCTTCAAACCAATGGAAGATAAGGTCCTTAGTGTAACCTTCACACAGAAGTTCATTTTTCCTGTTTGTAAATGGGATGAAGCTGATTGGGTATTAGTAAAGTAATAATCTCCAGTAATAGTGTTAGAGATAAAAATATGCAAGAAATGGTGATGTGATGACCAGATAGTTGCATCCCTTGAAAAATTTTGTAACTCATTGGCAACAAAAAAGGCTCGTCCCTCGACCGCAATCCATGCATAAAAATTTCATGCTTTTAATATGCTTTCTATCTATTTCCTTTCAAAAAAAATTCAGACATAAATTTCAAATTCTTACATTTTTTCATGTCATTTGATATTTACAGATTTGGAGGGGTCAAGACTATAATATGAAAATTTTAGTGGGGCAGAAGTCTACAAAAGAGGCCAAACATACACTGCTTACAAAAATCCATAGGTGTATACTATAAAAACTAGAAATTCAAGACTTCACTCCAATAAGAGATGCTCGGTCCCTGGATCCAGTTTAGATGTTCCCATGTAAATCAAGTTTCATTGAGTTTTATTTGGGTTAAATCAGAAATTTGTGCGGCTGTGATTACGTTCGAAGATATGTCCATTATTGTTTCCTTGGTCGTGCGGTGGTTCAGGCGCTACGAAAAACGTTAGGGTAACATTGAGGGCTCCACCAAATAGGGATTTCTAGAGCCCAAGTTAAGCGTTGGGAGGCATCAGGAAGACTATGTTGACGTTAGTTTGGGTCTGTTCATTTCAGGGAGATAGGGAGGGATGGTAGTGGTGTATTATTGAGCTTGTTTTGAGGTGGGGCCTGCACGATCGGGCTTTCTTTTGCGAGATCCAACCCATCGAGTAGAGGACTGAAGTCGTGCTTGTTGATGTTGTATCCTTGAATTGAAATCCTAACTAGTGCTCCTGGCCAGGTGGACGAGGGTGAATTTGATGCGAGTTATTCTATTGCACTTTCAATTTACGTATGTACTAGGTTTGCTACCCGTGCCATGCATATTGCATAGAAAAAGAAAAGCATGAAACTTTACTGATTTTACTATAATGAACAACTTATTCTAAAATTCTGGTAAGATGTACTGATATGAGCTCTTTCTTACGATATTTAACTATTAAAATACCCATTCATTCGATAACTTACGTTTCTTCCATGATAGTTGACAATGATTTTCTAGAACTTTTCATGGTATTAAAGTAGGAAATCCAATATTGTATGCTCAAATCTCTTTTGAAGTACACGTTTCTACCCCTCAGTGTTAGGAAAAATCCAAGCCAGTGGGTAAGGGAGAGTGTTCCAACATTTAAAATTAAAATATGCCTTCATCCCCAAGATTCCTCTGATTTGTATAATATTTTTTGGTCAATTTCATGATATTTTAGTAAAGAGAGAGCGATTTGTTTTCATTTCTTTTTCTTCTTGATTGCATTTTGGATCATGCTATTTATTGAGTTCGACCTTTTACTTTCTAAAGATACTTAACTAGGTCAAATATGAAAAATACATCTTTTCATCATTATGATTATTTTAACACAACCTTTTGAAGGTGCAAATAAGACGCACGACATTTTTGGTCCATGAAAAGTTATTCATTCACAGACAGCTTTTTAGACCTGGGAAATCATTCGAACGAACGCAAAGAGAGAGAACGACGAAATGAAAATACAAGCTCCTGAACATTGAACCCTTAATAATATTTCACGCTTCGGAACTTTTTCGACATTTTATTGGATCATATATTTGTAGAGACGAAAAGGGAAAATAACCAACCCATAATCTCACTCACAAGAAAAAGCATTCGCGTAATGTTGATGGACCAATTGACATTAAATGAAAGGGGAAAGATCCGGTTGGACGAAGCATCAACATTTCATTGGTGTTATCAATATAGCAAGCATAGGAGCAATTTTGGCCAATCTCATCCCTAAATTTGGTGTCAAGGGTTCAGACCTATAATAATGCGTGTTCAACAAGAAAAAAAGACAAAAATTGAAGAAATTGCTCCTGTAGACTATGCTTGAGCTTCTAGAAAATGTGCACGGAATATGCACAGCATGTGCACGGGGCGTGCGCGGTGCGTGCATGGCGTGTGCACATCGCGTGCATGGTGTATGCATGACAAGTACATCACCTTACCATTCATCCAAGCTAAACAAATCGTATATTTATAGATGAAGAAAAAGGAAAACCACCCCCTAGACACTATTATAGTTGTCTCGTAGTGACCTAATGGATTAATTCAATACGCCATGCTCTGGTGCTAATGCTGGTTTTTGGACAATACTCCTCTCACAATTCGTCCTTAAACTAACCAAGTAGCATAAAAAAGAACGCATCAAAGCATGAATTCTCCATCATTGTGTTGAGGTCCGACACAAACACATGCCTCATCCTATTGCAAAACTCTAGGAAATACATCATCACTTGTACCCATAGTCCAATCTAGAACTGGACTCTCTCATTAGCCACTACTTTGATAGCCATTTTGCCATCAACTAGATGTAGTCAGTGATGGTTGTGATAAGGCCGACAGGGGCAGTCTTGTCACGCCCCGACCCTCGAGCACGCGGCAACCCTTGTTCACTTGCGGTCATTTGATTTGCGACTCCCCAGGATCCGTCGCCAACCGTTATTTTTATCTTTTGATTAAACGCATGCGGAAGCGAAATACAATCCCCGGTCAATTACAAAAACAGGGATAGCAGGAAAACCCAACAAGAACACATTCAAAAGTACTGCTTTATTAACTAACTGATTAACCCTAGGAAGTTTACAAATACAAGCCCTTACCACGGGCATCTTCCTAACGAGCCAATGAGACCAACAGGCCAGGGTTAATCTACTGCCTTCAAAGACGGCCACGAGCCGTAATACGCGTCGATCCTCCATCCTATGGACCTGAAAAATGTTAACCACGACGGGTTGAGATAAACTCAGCAAGTCAAAGTCCTAAGCCCCGGTTAGGAACTTCGCTCGCCTTGGGAGCAATCTAACCATGCAACCTAGTTCCGACAAACAACACATACCACACCTCAAGCAACATTATCGACGACAGTTCAATAAGCGATTGCAAACACAAGCAACCCTACCGGCCTTGGCACACGCAACCTGCGTAAACCGTCAATTCAATCATCACGACATTAAGAGCATGCGAATAATCGAGCATCTCACACAACTTTCTCATGTCTCACACCCATACATGCTCCGATTATTAACGCCCCCCTCCTGGGCCAACGGCACAACCTTATGGTTGGCGGTTTTCGGCTAAACCAGCTTCGTCCTCTTTACCTCGAGGCACGGCGACGTCGGGGTCATCCCTTCCCTCGACGGCATTCCCGAAGGAGCACAGACCCGCCCACTACCGCAGTCCCCCAAGAATCGACGGGAACATAGGACCCGCCCACTACCGCAGTCCCGTCACATGTCCCCCGTCGGGCATCCGACCGAAGTCGCGACCAAACGGCCACGGCACAACCCCATAAGGATTGGCGGTCTCAAGCAACGCCGGGTTCCCTCATTTAATGTGATCATGCAACACATCATCAAGCAATCCATTATGTCTTTGCTCGTCGTGAATGCAACATCGCTCATACTCATGCTCATGCGACATGCCAATAACCCACGCAATATGTCATACGATCTCACTCGACAATTTCCAAAATTCGATTTTCAATCGCATTCAATCACGCCCATTCCCTAACTCTTGGGAACAACCAACTCTTGTCATTTCGGATGACCAATCAACATCACGATACTTTCCGATATCCAACCACGTGTTTCAATATTTAAGAATAAATAAACACACGTCTCAATATTCAATAATAAATAAATACGTGTCATCACGACGATGCCAATCAACTATTTCCCAATAATACTTAATTATCCCAAAATAAGTATAAAATATAATTATATTCAAAGATACTCATTTAAGAAACATATAATACTATAGTCGATTTTTCCGATAAAATAATTCAAGTCCCACAAAATACTTATAATTATTTTTCAATCCCATAATTAATTATCCAACCCAAATAATTCCATTTAGTAAAACCCTTCTTCAATAAACCAATGTCATTTAATAAAATAGTATATAAATACTATTGACTTTGGAAAAATAGACCATAGTAATTTTCCCCCAAAATTACTCAATTAAAACAATTTCCAATAAATAATCACAATTAATTATTTTCTCCAAAAATAATTAATTTTCAGCAATGAATAGTAATAACAATATTACTATTAATAATTCGAAATTATAAATTAATTTAATTAATAATTCCGAAAATAATAAATTATTATTATTATTTCCAAAAATAATAATAATAATATTTATTAACACTAACCATGGTTAACACTAAGCAAACTTACTCAATAACATTAAAACACCAATAATCATCATCCAAAACACTAATCCATAATTAAACTAATTAAACTACTCCTAAGCAAGATTAACCCCTAACTAAGGGATTAGGAAATCGACTCACGGTTTAGCGATTCCGACGACACGAGCGCGACGGCGGCGGCGAGGGGAACGCCCGGGAATTTCCGGCGCGTCGGGACAAGGCGGCCCGGGACCGGGTCTCGGCCGAGGGCGGCTGTCCACGCGGCGACAAGCTGAGGATCAGAGGAACCAGCGGCTGTGGCGGCACGAGGCTGGCTGGTGGGCGGCCCGGCAGCTCCGGACGGCAGCCAGCAGCTCCGGCGACCAAGCCGCGGCTCCGGCGAAGGCTGGACAGAAGCTGGAAAGGGAGAAGGAGGCAGTCCAGCTGGCTCGGGGGATGGCAGCAGGTCGGGGGTGGCTCTGGCGCGGCGGAGGAGCTCAGGCACGGTCCCCCGGCGGGCCTACGGCGGTGACCGGCGGCGGCGGGCAGCGGCAAGGCTGCTGGCCGCGTGTCCAAGTCACGGCCAGAGGGCCAAGAGGGAGAGAGAGAGCATGGCGACGGTGGCGGCTGCTGGGACAGCTCCCGGACGGCTCCCAGCGGCGGTCTCGGGCGGCCGAACGGAGGCGGAAGGCAGCCGGACGGCAAGGGTGGCCATCCCGACTCCAACCCGAACAGAGAGAAGGAGAGACAGGCGGAGGCGGCGGTGGCTTGAGCTAGGGCGGTCGGGCGACGGCGAGGCAGCGGCCAGGGCGGAGGGATGACGGCGTGGGTGGCGGAGCTCGGGCGGAGACAGGCCGACTCAGTTGAAACCAGAGCCGAGAGTGAGAAAAGAGACAGCAGCGGTGGAAAGCAGCAGGGTGGTGGCTCGCAGCGGCGGCCGGCGTTGCAGCGGCGCCGGAGGAGCGACCAGAACCGAAGCAAGGCAGCGGCGACGAGGAGGTGGTTGCTGGTCTCGCCGGTGGGGAAGCAAGGCAGCAGCAACTCTGGCCGAGGGAAAACAGCAGAAAGAAGAAGAAGGAAGGAAGAAGAAGAAGAAGCTGGGAATGGGGGTGTCGTGCAGGGGAAGCTGCCGAAGAGAGAGAGAGAGAGAGAGAGAGAGAGAGAGAAGGGAGACCGGTCAAAGGGAAAAAGATAAGATAAGATGGGGACAAGTGGGGGGGGGGTTGCTGTCGACAAGGGGGGAAACGTGAAGAGGAAGAGAGAGAAAAGGGAGAGGGAGAGAAACGTGCGGAAGAAATGGGGAAAAGAAAAGAAAAAGAAAATTAAAAGAAGACAAGACAAAAATCTAAACAAACACCAGAAAGGGGTATTTTGGTCTTTTTTACCCCCCAAGACAAATTCCAAAGTATTTGGCTCCAAAACTCGGCCCATCAATCCTTTTCCAATAATTCGGGTTTACCGAAATTCGGGATGTTACAAGTCTTGTTGCTTGTTCGTTGCCATGCTATGGTGCGGGAAAATTGGCCTACTTGTCTTGGTTCCTTCACTCGAGCTAACTGCATCGGATATTGCATTTTCACTGCTAGACAATCAATGCTTTTGTCATTGTTGGCTAGTAACTGCATGTATTTGCTTATTCAAATTGCTAAAACGATGCCACTAATTTTTTTTCAAAGATGAGTCGGAGTTTATACAAAGAATTGTGACAGAAATCTCCACTCGCCTAGACCGAACACTTTTGCATGTTGCTTTGCATCCGATTGGGATAGATTCCCAAGTGGTTAAGTTGAAATCGATGTTAAACCTTGAGTCTAATGACAATGTTCTCATGGTGGGATTGTGGGGACGAGGCATTGGAAAAACAACTTTAGCCAAAGTTGTTTATAATGAGATTTTCAATCAGTTCAAGTATTCATGTTTTTTGGCAAATGTTCGAGAAGTTTCCAAAGATTGCAAGGATTTAGTCACTTTGCAAGAAAAATTACTACTTGAGATGTTAGCACTCAAAGAAAGATTAGTAGTGTCCAATGTTGATAGAGGTATAAATCTAATACAAGAAAGACTTTGTCGCAAAAGAGTTTTCCTCATCCTTGATGATGTGGATGACTTGAGACAGTTACATGCTTTAGTAGGAGAAGGTAAGTGGTTTTGTAATGGAAGTAGGATCATGATTACTACAAGAGATAGCCATTTGCTAACTTATCGCGGAATAGATCAAGATCATGTGTATGAAGTAAAAGAACTGGATGATAGTGATGCTCGTGAGCTATTTAGTAAGCATGCTTTTCCAACACACCAAAACTTTAAAATCAAGACATATCTAGTGGATAATGTTCTAAATCATGCTAAAGGTCTTCCTTTAGCACTTGAGGTGCTAGGTGCCTTCTTACGCGGTAGAAGAGAACATGAATGGGAAAGTGCGCTATATGAAATTTCTACAGCTCCTACAAAAGACATCAATGATGTGCTCAAAATAAGTTATGGTGGACTAGAGCCAAAAGTGAAAGAGATATTTCTTCACATTGCCTGCTTCTTTAAGGGGTGGAATAGAGAGTATGTAAAAAAAGTTCTTCATAGTTGCGATCTTAACGCAGTAATAGGTTTACAAATTCTCATGGAGAGATCCTTGATAAGAATTGAGTTCGAGGACATACAGATGCATGATATGATTCAATTGATGGGTATGGATATTGTGAACCAAGAAAGCGATGATCCTGGGAGACGTAGTAGACTATGGCTACATGATGACATTATCGATGTTCTGTCAAGCAACATGGTAAGACTTGTAAATACCATTGAAATTCTGCTCCATATCTTTTTTACTCTAATTACTTAACATGCATAACCTAAATAGCCTTGCATATACAGGGAACTTGTGCTATTAAAGCTATAGTGTTGGAGACAACTAAGCCGATAAAGATATGTGTAGATCCTGAGGCTTTTACAAAAATGAGGTGGTTGAGATTGCTCATTTTGCGTAATGTGCATAATACTTTCCAAGGTCCCATTTGTCTCCCTAATGAGCTAAGATGGCTTGAATGGGATGGAGATGCTCCTCATATTCCAAAATTTTCCTCTGGTCGAAAGAAATTAGTGGGACTTGATATGAGGAATTGCACTTTTCAAATAGTGCCAAGCCAATTTAAGGTGAGCATTTACCTACATTGACCTTTTCATTGTCCACCTCATTTGTGTATTTATATGCATAGTGTATGTACTAGTACACAAAAGGAAGTATTTTTCCTCTATTTTAGAAACCATTTCTCTATTTTCTTACTAAATGACGCTAACTACTCATGTCAAAAATATTTTTAAGTTTAGCAAAATTGGCATTTGAAAAATTAAGCGAAGAACTGAAATACTCAATGGAAACATTTTTGTTAATAAAATACACAATAAAATAATTTTTGTACATATATGTGTAAAGAGAAAGATATTTCAAGATCTGAAATTTATTTATGAAGGTCATTGCATCATTAAAAAATTAGACTTTTCATATTAAGATATGTGAGAGAAAAAAAATAAAATAATGAATTTCACGTATCTATCCGGGTATAAAATCTTTAAAATAAGTAATTGAGAAAAATTGGTGGAAGGAATATAAAAAAAAAAAAACAAGAAGATTGAAATCTTTTAATGTAGGAGTATAGATAAAGTTTACATACTTTTGAAACCTAATATCTCCAACTATTGACATAGATATTTTTCAAAATCAGATCATATCTAGCTAGTGAATAAATTGAAAATGCAATTTGTTGTCGGTTCTTTACATATAAACATTTTTATTTTATAGAAAAATTTGCATAGTGATTGAAAAAAGGGAAACAAAAATATGACAAACCTACTTGTTAACATGTGTATAGAAGTGAAAACACTAAAGGAGTAGCTGGTTGAGTGGTAGGCCACATAGTCATTAAGTGATAGAGGCTTACTCAATGCACATACCTAAATGGTGGGGACTTGTCCAGCATCAATAAAATTAGCCCAGTCGAAAGTTTGAATGTACCATTCCGTGAAACAAGGCATTTTTAATTGCTTAAATAATTTCTTAAGGAGTAGCACTTCTAAGTGGACATAATAGAGTATTCATTTGGAACTTTGCCAGTAGTGTGCGTAATGTCAATGTATGCACACCAAAAATCAGTATAAGTGATCCAGTAGGGCATCACTAGTTTCTTAATAGAAAGTCAGAGCCGGATTTTGAATTGAGTACATGAAATTTTTTATCTTCTTCCGAATTTTTTTCAAAGTTGGCTTCATTGTCTTTGCATGAGTTCAAAGAATTTTAAAGTTTGTTAATTTTTACACAATTACATAGTGATACTATTTACATACCCCATTCATCTATGATATACAATTAAAGCTAGAACTAGTAGAATCTTCATTCTTGTGCTTGCTACATGCCACTTCACTTTGCTTTTGACATCACATGACATGTGGAATAGTTTTGTCACGTGGTCTGCATCCGCACTAGCCATGTGGCACTTCACCATGCTTCTATGATTGTCACATGGCACTTCACGCATGTCTTAATTTTGTCATGTGGCCTATGTTCGTATGCTCGTGACATGACACTTCATTTGAATTTTGTGGTTGTTTGACACATGGCACAGTTTTAGCTCAAATTAATTTTGTTTGCTAATGGATGGTAACTAATTTTGTTTGCTAATGGACAGTAACTGTGGGTAAGGAGTACTAGTTTAGAATTCTCTTGTTAGAAGAAAATTAATTTGAGGTAACTGTGTTATAGTGGTGCCAATTTATTATGTTTGTGAAATGAAAATTAATTTGGAGTAAATCTACATAAAGATTTCGGGATTTTCAATGGTATTAATTTTAATTTTTTAAATAATTGTCTACACAGTTTTAAGTATGAAATTTTTTATGCTGTTTACCTATATATTATTCAATTCTTTCACGTGGTATATATACCATATAGTACGAAAGAAGAAGAAGAAGAAAAAGCTGTAAGAGTGAGTGGAAGTTAAACCAACAAGCACAATTATAGCTATACACGCAAACACAATTGTTATATATTATGTGATAAATTTAATTATGAGTATTGTCGTGTAGCACATATTTACTATTTTTAGGTTGCTAAAGACATATGAGGTGTCCCTAGTATGTTTTCTAAGGAAAAAATCATATTGCACGTAATTTTAAGCTCAAAGGTGCTTTTAGTTGTATAGACATTTTCGCCGCATATGACAAGATTGAGTAAAATAAAGATAGGATAGGATTTCAAATATCCTATACATTGCTTGACAAGTTTTTATATAAAATATGGATATAAATATATCATCCATATGAATGCTTGGTGTGCAAGGACAAAATTGAATTAACCATAGAGTATGAGAAAGAATTTTTAGATTTAGAAAAAAAAAAGGATAGCAATTTCTTGCATAACAATTTTTAAACAGGTCACTTCAATAAATAAGGATATCTTATTTTCTATATTTATACTGGTGTAACTCTTTCTTGCATTTCATAGTATGGGCATAAGAAAGAATTGTTTCGAAATTATTTATGAAAGAACTAGACATTAAATTGTGTGCATCAAGTGATAAGCCTACAATGGTCAAATGGCATGGACTTAACCGGCTCACAGACTAGAAGGGTCTTCAAACGGCTTTTGAACAATCGAGTCTTTATGCTTGTAACTCTAGATTATAGAAAGAAAAAAAAGAGGATTAGACATGAGTGATATAACTAGAGGCATGGTGACGAGTAATTTGAAAAGAATAGGGGGATACACAATGGAGAAAGTACGTAGGAGAAGTGAAAGGGAGAATGAGAGAAATGTTGTGTACCTATATATTATTCAACTCTTATCTAAAAGGTATAGCTTGGTCATGCATGTGCCATGTGACACCACTTCATGCAAGCTTTGCTGAAATATATAAACACACACGCACAAATAAAGAAAGAGATTTGTAATTACTGTAAAGTTTGGAAGTGTAGAGTCAATTCTCAATACAACATAGAATTTATAAGAAAAAAATTAAAAGTTAATTTATAGATTAATAAATTTTACTCAGACTGTGCAAAAAAAAAAAATTACTCAGAAATCTTAATAGTAAGTTCCAAGTTGCTTGATCTACCATTGCTCCTTGCTTCCTTCTGCATGAAGAGTTTTGTGGCCCAAGGCTATGTACTTATGAGATATTTAGCCAGTCAATATAGACTATATGTCAAGGTCCAAGGATATGTAATTATGATATATCCTTTCCTCGTAAACCCAATCTGCCCCATGCGTTGTGAAGCCAATTTTATAGCCCTTAATCAAACTAAGCCCCTACAAATAAATTATGATATTATTAATCATCAATATAATAGAATTTCAAAATAAGAGTTTGAAGTGCTCTCATTTTTTCAAATAATGGCTGAAGTAAACTTTGTTCCAAATAAGAGTTTGAAATGGTCATATTAATATCAAATAAAGGCTTGAAGTGGCCATGCTTGTTTCAAATAAGAGCCTAAACTCATCAATTATCAGCCGGATAAATATTTTGACCGATCAAGGGTACTTTCGTCAAAATACAATTTTAATTTTGAAATATTTTTCATATTTTCATATTTTCTCTTTTCTCTTTTTCATCTTTTCTTTTTCCCTTTCCAACAAGTGTCGGCAAGGGCCCGGCGACCATCCTTTGCATCCCTCGCCTGTGGCTGGCAAGGGCGATCCTCGCCTAGCCCTCTCCGAGCATCGCCGGTGGCTGGGCCACGAGCAAAGAAGAAAGGGAAAACCAGAAAAAAAAAGTTTAAAAAAAAGATAAAAGACAAAAATGCCCTTGACCAATTGGAAAGTCAAGTTTATCTTTGAAATTGACATAGTCATTTTAGACTTCAAACCTTTATTTAAAATAGAATCCACTTGAGGCCATTATTTGAAAAAATAAGGGCACTTGGGGGCTCTTATTTAAGAAAATGAGAGCATTTAAGGCCCTTATTTGAAGTTTTCGCTCATCAATAAACTATGGACAACGTGAATGACATCTGATATTAAATTACCGTCATTTCACGAGTTTGACTCCCCTATCTATGCACAACAACATACATAGGTCAATTTGTGGACTCTGCAACAGATCACCGCTACAATAAATAAATAAATTGCTTAGTATATATGATCAACAATCTAAAATATAATAATTTCTTGAAAGATCAATACTATATATGCTTCAGTAGCAACCTGTTCTCATAACGGGAATTCCATGGTTTAAATGTAAGGAAGCAACATCATCATACAAGCACCCCCTTTTTGTCCCTTTTAGAATGTTTAGCAAACACGATTTTGCCGTTTTTGCAGGACTTCCAAAATTTGAAGTACATTAATTTCAGTCAATGCGAGTCACTGGTTCGCATGCCCGACCTCTCGTGTACTCCAAATCTCAAGGAATTGAATCTCCAGAGCTGTAAAAACTTGATAGAAGCCCACGAGTCCATCGCATATCTTGACAAGCTACAAGTGTTGAATTTCCACGAGTGCTCTAAACTTAGTGTTTTTCCAAATGAGCTCAAGTCAAAAAGTCTCCGAACTCTCAATTTTGGAAAGTGCTCAAAGTTTGAAAGGTTCCCAAATATTCTTAATAAACTCGAAGCCCTAAAAGAGCTGCATTTAGAAGGAACCTCTATTAAAGGACTTCCTGCATCAATATAAAATCTTGTCTCTTTGAAGCGTATGTATCTATGGGGTTGCAAGAACTTGATGAGTCTTCCATCTAGCATTTACAAGCTACAAAACCTTAAAGCCTTGTATCTTGGTTCTTGCACAAATTTAATCGAGTTTCCAAAGTACGACGTTTCGGTTGATCCCTGCATGAATATTGGACTTTCAAATTTACATTATTTAAGCCTTTTCGGATGTAATTTGTCTGAAGTAAACTTTCTTGAGAATCTCTCATGTTCTCCATTCTTGACAACATTAAATCTATCATGGAACAATATTACAAGCCTTCCCACATCCATCAATAAACGTCATCGTTTGTCCTATTTGCATGTTAAAAATTGCCATCAATTGCAGGAGATTCCCAAGCTTCCACCATTTTTGAAATGTCTTCTTATGAAGAATTGCGAATCTCTGCAAAATTGTGGAGATTTAACATCAGTTCGTGATTTTGTCCATAGAGGGTTGACCATCGATGATATTGACCCATGTCACCCGGTTAGACTCTCTCTCTCTCACGCACACACATGCACACACACACATGCATATAGATGTGGAGCATTTGCCGGATACAATGTGTGGTTGTATATTGCAATAGCAGAAAATGCAAAGATCCGAGGCTTGAGAAATCGAACAAATATAAAGTGATTCTACACGTGTATGCATATGTAAAGGAATTGACTACCGTACTTTTATGGGAATGATTTTTATCACACGAGACTTGTATGTTAATGCAAGCAATGATTAATGGATACTTTCTAATGATCTATCTTTATTTCAGGCTCCAATATACTCTATTGTTCTCCCTCAAGGAGAGATGCCAGAGTGGGTTCTCCCAGTTGAAAAGGATTCCATATCTTTCATGGCTTCAAAACACTTGTATGACAAGTTTTTTGGATATGTCCTCTGTGTTGTTCTCAATGGGGTTAATTATGAGGAGAATCTAGAGACACATCGTATTGAGACCTATGTTAACGGCAAATTTAAGAGAAGTTGTAAATGGGCAACGGGATCGTTCGAGTTGGATATTATCCACCTTCATTATCTCACACCATCATGTTTGTGGGGATTTGATCCAATCGACGGGAGTCATGGACTATTTAGTGTTGCAGTATCCGGTAAATACATGAAAAAGTGGGGATTTCGAATATTTTGCAAGCAACTAGAAGACAATTTGAAAGTTGAGCTCCAAGAAAATCGGCTGATCGATTCAGCTTTGCTCTACGAGATTGATCCTGAATCAATATATTTAGGAGTCGAGAGTTTATTTATGCACGAAGATAGTCCGACCGAAACAGATCGACAGACTAAAAAACTGTATCAGAGACGATCAAAGAGGAAGCGAATCGAGACTATGTCGACTTCCAATTTGACCGATGGAGAAGAGACCGAAGAGACCGATGGAGAAGACGGAGTGAGTCGAAGAAAGACCAAATGTACAGAGTCGCTCCGGCTCTCTCTCTCGCCGGCCGCTGAATCCCACCGCTGACCGTGCGCTCCCCCCGAGGTGTTTCTCCGCGCCGTTGTTTGGTCAGGTGAGCTCCTCGTTTCTGCTCGCGCAGCTTCCGTCGTTTCTTCTCGCGCCCCCTTTTGGCCGAACCCTAGCTTCGCCCGCCAATTCGGTGTTGCCTTGGGTTATTCGGATTCGGGCGCGGGAGCTCGTTGAGCGTTGTCGAGTGGCGGGATTGGTGTTCTTTTGAGCTTTAATAGAGATGAACTGAGCGAGCGGACTGTTCATTTCCCTCTCTGCTCTGAGCTCCCATCCTCAGTAGCTTGGGTTGCTGGGCTCGCCTCGGGCGGAGCTGAAGGCGACTTACCTTAACTGCTCTGGTAAGACCTAATCCCTTGCGAATTTATTCTGAGATGAGGGGTTATTGCTGAGTTTAGGTAGCTGGAATTGTTGAACTATGGAAGGGCGTTCTGTTGTCCCGCAATCTCGAATGGGAATGGGTGGTGGGCGTCATCGCAGCCGAAGCAAAGCCCCTGCTGCTCGATATGCGTCTGGAGAACCGGTGCCAAGGGGTAAGTTTATTGCCCACAATGCTGCTGCTAGGGGGGGCCAATTTTGATCGTAGAACAGGTGGTGATGCTGGTTCTGGCCAAGTTCAAAACCCCACTTCAGCAGAGCAAAGATCAACATTGTTGCCTCAAGTTGCTGGAATTCCGGTCCCAGCTACTCGCACCTGGGCTAATGTAGCCAAAGCAGCTACGAAAGGGTACTCTCTTACTTATTTTGATCCTTGTTCTGAAGGAAAATATGAAGTTCATTGTTCGGATGAAGATCTGAATGCTGCTGATCCTATATGGCATGAGTGTCTAGTAGGCTACTTTGTTGGGAAGAAACTCCCGTTCAAATTAGTCGAGACAGCCCTTAAACATCTTTGGGGCCATAGATTACTAGAGGTCAAGGCTAATGACCAAGAATTCTTTTTTTTTCCATATATCGGACTCTGAATTTAGACGGGAGGTGATTGAAGGGGGTCCTTTGACGGTGGCGCGTGTGCCCTTAATTCTTCAACAATGGCAGCCCATGCTAGAGTTGAAAAAAGGAGATCATTCCTCAATACCGGTATGGATAAGACTAAAGAACCTCCCATATGGGTTATGGTCTCGCACACGGGGATTAGCAAAGTTGCTAGTGCCTTTGTAGGTAGACCACTTTATGTAGACCAGAGAACGGAGCAATTGAAAATGATTTCATTTGCTAGGGTATGTGTCGAACTAACGGTCTCCCAGTTCCGCTTTGTGATGCTATTACGGTCCACTTGAATGGGCAAACCCGTATAGTGGATGTTGAATATGAATGGAAACCAATTTCATGCCTTAAATGTGGAACTTTTGGTCATCGATGCCCTGCTCAAGACCCCTGTCCACCTGAGCCTGTACCGACTCTGGAATCTGTGCAACTGCTACTGGAAGTAATGGTCATGGCACCACTCTTAACAACGCTCCTGGCCCAGCATTATTGAATGGACTTCCTACTACTGTGGAATGGATACAAGTAAGAAGAAAGCACAATCTAGGAAAGAAACCAGCTCATGTGCAACATGAACCAGCCGTTCCACCCTCCTTTGACTCTGCGGATGACTTGGATGAGGACACTGAGGATGTTGCTGGTTTCGGAGCTATTGATGTCTGCTATGGTGATACAGATCAGCGGTTACCTGCTGTTGCTACTGCTTCAAGACTGACTGATGATAACCGTCCAGGACAGGGGACGATCCTTGCTGCTGGCCTCTCAGGAGCTGGTGTTGCTGCTGTCTATTCTGGCTCTGGTTTGGCTACTGGTTGCTCTACTTCTGGAGTACTTGACCCTTCCCCGACTGCTAGTTGTTATGGGGTTGTTGGTGCTGACGTTACCCCCTCCTTGGCTGATGATTTTTCTGGTTCAGTTGCTGAAGTTGATGCTGCAAATTTCTCCATGACCGGAATAGCTAACCCCCCTTTGTCTGCTGGCTGTTCTGGGCCTGTTATTGCTGCAATTCCTCCTCCTTTGGCTGTTGGTTGTTCTGTTTCTTCCTTGGCTGCTGGTTGTCCTGGGTATACTGCTGGTTCTCCTAGAGTTGCTGCCATGAATGACGCTGGATGTGTCACACCAGCATCTGCTGATGAGGGGCACCCTACTGCGACCAGCCCACTTGCTGGGGTCGCTGTTTACTCAGGACAAAAGACAAGTCCAACTTCTGGTATCTTGGAGACAATTGCACCTGACCTCCAACTGACTGATGTGAGGATTGAACAAACAAGTAGGTTGAAGCTTCCCCCTGTTACTCCTCTTACCAGGGCAAAAAACTCTAAGCAGATCTCCAGATCTGGATCCTCTTCCGGGAAAGTCTTCGCCAAGGCAAAATCGCGCTGACAAGCAAAGAGACGCTCAAAAAGAAATAGTCCACTTGCCCTCTCCTTTTATTTTCTTTTATGTCTTTTGGTTTTTGGAATGTTAGGGGTCTAATGAATCTGTCAAACAAGCTGAAGTTAGACGGTTTGTGCGCCATAACAATGTATCTTTGTGTGGGCCTTTTGGAAACCAAAGTCCCGACTACTAGTTTTCTTAATATTTCTTCTGGACTTATTCCTGGTTGGATGTGGGTATCTAATTATGAGCACTCTCCTAGAGGGCGTATATGGGTTGGTTGGAACCCGCTTTTGGTATGCTTCAGTACTCGCACCAGTTCTAACCAGATTATTCACGGTGATGTAGAATTTTTGAACTCGAGGTCTGTCCTTACTCTCTCGGTGGTTTATGGAGAACATACTTTTGTTGCTAGGAGACCTCTATGGAGTAAACTTGTCAGTTTGAGCTCTTCTCTAAAGGAATGCCCTTGGATGGTTGCCGGGGACTTCAATGCCATTAGGGATTCTTCAGATCGCATGGGGAGCCCAGATATTTGGATTCCTGCCTTTGATGATTTCAAGGAATGTCTGGATCAAGCTGAACTGATCGATCTTCGCTATGTGGGTTTCCGGTTTACTTGGTCCACCTCCTCCGGTACTCGAAGGAAGCAGCGGAAGATTGATCGGGTTTTGGTTAACAACTATTGGTGCACTACCTTCTCCTTCTCGGAAGCATCTTTCCTGGCCCCGGGCCTTTCTGACCATACACCTATGGCTGTCAGGATCCTTGCTCCTGGTACTCGTCGTACTCCTTTTAAATTTTTTAATATGTGGATGAGCCACCCTGATTTTTCCTCACTAGTTACCCAGGCATGGGAGACACAAGTTTCAGGCTCTCACATGTACAAACTCTATTCTAAACTCAAGCTGCTAAAAGGTCGGCTCAAGTGTCTCAATAGAGATGCCTATTCAGACATCTCCATGAGGGCGGCTACGGCAAAGAGGACACTTCTATCTACACAAGAGGCACTTCATCGGACCCGGGAGTAGCTCGGCGGCGATAGAGGAGCATTCCCAAGCGAAGGTCTATTATGAACTCCGAGCCCTTGAGGAGGCTTTTTTTCGAGGTAAATCTAGAATTCGCTGGCTCAAGGAAGGGGATCATAATACTAAGTTCTTTCACCACTCTGTCAATCACAGGAATCTCCGAAATCGCATCATCTCTGTGTTAGACAGCTCAGGCCAAATGGTAACGGATTCAAAGGAAGTACCGAAAGTCTTTGTCTCATACTTTCAGGACCTCCTTGCTCCAGTTGTTATGACTATGAGACCTTCTATACAAGAGATCAAAGACGTTATCCACTCCCCTCTTAAGGAAGATCAGATTAGCATGCTGTCCTAGCCTTTTCTTCCTTCTGAGATTCGTGAGGCCATGTTCTCATTGGCTGGAAATAAAGCCCCCGGCCCTGACGACTATAATGCAGATTTTTTTAAAAAGAACTGGGACAAGGTGGGGCCATCAGTCATTGAGGCGGTATTGGATTTCCTTGAATCTAGCTGTTTGCTTAAGGAAGTCAACAATACTATTATTGCCCTAGTACCAAAAATCCCCAATGCAACATCGGTATCTGACTTTCGTCCCATAGCCTGCTGTAATACAATTTACAAATGTATCACTAAGATATTCTCCTCTAGAATTGCCGCGGTTCTCCCTTCTTTGATCAGCCCGGCTCAAACAGCTTTTGTTAAAGGAAGGAGAATCAGTGATAATATCCTTCTCGCTCAAGAACTTTTTAGTGGGTTTCACAACAAGCCTAATGTACCAAAATGTGCTATAAAGGTGGACTTCAAGAAAGCCTATGACACACTTGACTGGGATTTTCTAGAGAAAACTTTACATGCATTTGGGTTTCCTGGCCATCTCACAAAGCTCATTATGGTATGCATTTGTACCCCAAAATTCTCCCTATCCATAAATGGAGAACTCCATGGTTTTTTTGCAAGTGGACGAGGTATAAGACAAGGTGACCCTATGTCTCCATACCTCTTCACCCTAGTCATGGAGGTTTTTACTGGGATTCTTGATGCACATACTCGGCATCCAGATTTTCGATATCATTGGAGGTGCAAAGCTACACGGCTTTCACATCTTTTTTTTGCGGATGATGTGCTTTTGTTTAGTAAAGCAAGCATGGCCTCTATTTCTTGCATCCAAGATGGGCTTAAATTATTCTCTTCATGGAGTGGGCTTGTCCCTAATGCCAGCAAGAGTGAAGTCTTTCTATCGATAGGTTCTGAGACTACTAAAAACCAGATTCTACAAGCTCTCGGCTTCAACCTCGGTTCCCTTCCGGTGCGATATTTGGGGGTGCCCATCATAACATCGCGACTGTCCAAAGTAGACTGTAATGCTTTAGTATGTTGTCTCACTGCTAGAGTCCAATCCTGGACGCACCGTTTCCTTTCCTTTGCAGGCCGATTACAACTTATTAAATCTGTGCTACATGCCATCCAAGCCTACTGGGCCTCCATATTTTGGTTCCCTTCTTCGGTAGTGGATAAAATAGAACAAATTTGTAGACAATTCCTCTGGAAGGGCCCAACCATGGGTACGGGAGGAGCAAAGGTGTCTTGGGATGATGTATGTCTCCCCTTCTCGGAAGGTGGCCTTGGTATAAGAAGAATCGAGACAAGAACAAAGCAGCCATGGCTAAACATATCTCAGGGGTGCTATTCAGCGACAAAGAATCCCTATGGTGCAAATGGATTCATGCTACATATCTCAAAAGAAAGAATTTTTGGACCTCTACGACTCCTTCCCTTTGTTCTTGGGCTTGGCGGAAGATCCTTGCTCTAAGAAAGGAATTTCAACCTCATTTCAGATGGAAATTAGGAGATGGGGATTCTATATCGCTTTGGTTTGATCCATGGCTAGAACTTGGTCCCCTAAACACAGTATTTTCAAACAGTGACATTGACCAATCGGATCTTATGAGACAAGCAAAGGCCAAGGACTTATATTCCCCTGATGGGTATCATTTACTCCAAGAGCTGATAATGTGGCAAATACCGATTCCCCTCCTCTCTACTGGTCAGGACATCTTTACATGGGTGGAGGACACCAGTGGAAAATTTTCTACGGCTTCGGCTTGGGCCAATATCCGACGCAAATCAAACCTGGTTCATTGGTCCTCTTTTATCTGGGATAAGGCATTGGCCCCTAGACACCAATTTCTTCTCTGGTTTATTACCAAGAATCGTCTCCCCACTCAGGTACTCCTTATGTCATTTGGCAGGATTCCTAATTCGGTCTGTGCCCTGTGCAAATCTAGGCCAGACTCAGTTGATCATCTGTTTTTTGACTGTTGTATTTCCAATTCTCTGGCTAATTTTTGAGCTGCGAAATGTAACCTTCCCTGGAGCAACTCCTCTTGGTCGGACAATCTCCAATGGGCTATAAATCATATGTCGAAAAGGACTTTATCCGAGATTGCTTCTCGGTTCGTTTGGTGCTCTATCTTTATATCATCCGGAAGACCAGGGAATGACATTCTTTTCCGTGATCACATCTTGTATGCTCCTTCCATGAAATCCTACCTCTATAAGGTGGTCAAAGACAAAGGTCTCACCTTCAAATCGGTTGTAGACAACCCGTAAATGAAGGATGCAGCGTGTGATGATAACACTCGATTTTTGGGAGACGCCTCGCCTTAGCGTAGGATGATATGGGTCTCTTGTAACCCTGTATCCCTAGTATGTAAGGTTTATTTTCTTTTAGCGACCGCGCGCATTCTCATACTCCAAATGACATGGCGTCGGTTGAGTGTTTGCGCATCAAGTGCTCCCCCTCTCTCGATGTATATTTCTCTGGTTAAATTTTACAATCTTACCTTACCAAAAAAAAAAAAAAAAAGAAGAGACCGATGGAGAAGACATCGATGGAAAAGAGAATGATGGAGAATATGGCTTAGGAAGGAAGCGAATCAAGACCATGTCGACTTCCAATTTGACCGATGGAGAAGAGACCGAAGAGACCGATGGAGAATAAGGCTTAGAAAGCAATTCGTAGGTAAGTGATCTCGCTCAAATTTTTTTTTTTTCTTGTTCTTCTCGTTTTCTTCTCTTTTTATCTCTTTTCTTTGTTTTTGCTGAATCCGCTTTTTCTCCGCGATAGGCAAACTTTTCGAACTGCACCGACGCCACTTTCAGCATCACGACCGATCATCTTCCGTCCGCACACCACCACCGGCGGAGGTGACGAGCAGAAGAAGTACGTCTTCCTGAAACAGAGTCCCCAGCGAATCGACGGCGGCGGAGACCGGCGAGCGGAGGTGACAGACCACCACCGCCGACCGAAGCCATGGAAACTGATAGAGCAGCTTGGGGCGAACGATTCTCTCCTGAGGTTCTGGGCTTCATGGAGATAGCTATAGATCGGCTCGATTTTGAATTCGATTCGTATGGTGTTGCAATTGCATGGGAACTCTTGAAGAATGTGTCCATGAATTTGTTCGAGTGACGTTGAATGAGGTGTTTCTTTGTAAGTGATGTCTGTGGATGCTTGGTGGTGAATTCATTGGCAATCGACATTACACGTTGCAAAATCAGCAACAATCCCTGCTACAAGGTATAGCTTTTCTTTCTTTCTTTTGATAAGTAGCAATCTATTCAAAGAAGTAGGTGAAGTCTATGTTCAATGGAAAAAATGAGCGAGGGAGAGGGAAACAATGGGAAGTAGCTAAGTGGTTTGGTTCAGTCTGCTTTTCAGGTGAAAACTGAGCCAATGCGGGTGTTTTGGTTGGGACTCCCCTTAGTGAAACCAGGCATTGCAGCGGACAGCCAGTCATGGTGGGGTTTGGGGAGGGGTGCTTTTAAGTATGTACAATTCATACAGATGTGCAGTGGGTGAAAGGTTTTCTAGGACTACTGAATTGTGAGAAACTTCGATTGCTGTGATAGGGCTCTGTCTCTGTCATGTGCAGTGCTTGAAGAGGTAAAACCATCCTGGAATGAAGAAGATGCAGTGAGATGGCAATCCACCAGGAAAGGTTGCTGGACAGTTGAGTCCTTCTACCACTTGTTGACTTTGGCATCTGCAGAACCAAATTTACTTGGCGCATGAGAGTAAGATGAACATCAGTTGTGCCCTTGAATAACTGGTTAGGTGGTTATTTTTGTTCTCCCCGTGGACTGTGGGTATGAATAAGGAAAAAAAAATCACAAGAAACATGGAGTTTACGTAAGTTATTCAGTAGAATAGAGACAAAAACGCAAGAAGCAGATTGTCAATTCTGATTTCTGAGGCCTTCGCAACAGTTTAGCATTCTCTTTTTATGCTTATGTGCCATAGCGTTTATGGAGGCAATTGACCTAGAAGCTTAAGCTCCTGGAAGCTTCTTGAATGTTTGAGTGAAACCTAATTAATGAAAGATATGCTTCTGAGGTACTGATGATAGGACACACTGGAATGAGCAACATGTAGTTTCTCAAATTAGTTGCTGTTTTTGCTTTAAAGCTATATCAGTTCAACAGTTAGGTGGGATTTGCATCTGAATTACAGGATGAGAATGTGGTAATAACCATTGCTTGGACCAGCAAGATCTTGATCACATAGCTATGAGACATGCACTCATTCCATCTGTAGTTATGAAACATGCTGAATATTTCAACTGGTAGCAACTTGATGCTGATTTCCTTCTGAATTGCCCATATGCTTGCGTGCCTGCACGAGAGAATTTTTGACTCTTATCCTCATGTTTTCTTCTCCTAACTAGTAATAAGATCTATTTGCTTTTCTTATATTAGGCAAAGCTTGCTTTAGACAGCCTTGAAGTTTCCAGTTGGGTAAGAAACTCATTTTCAGTAACTAGGTGCATTTCAGATATGTTACCTTATTTTCTAATCAAGATTATTAGTATTTTATTCTAAATTAGTGAATGGTTTTGCAATGTACTTATTTATTTATAATAATATACTTTGATTAGACAGCTGCATGATTGTTGAGGATGGGAGCATTATTGCGGCAGGAAAAAACTGAACTAATGAGCCACGAAATGTATGTTTATCATTGCTTCCCCACCCCCTTCTCTAAATTTTGGTCGACAGTACTTTGTCAGTGTTCTGAATTAATACCCTCGAGCTATCTACTTGTAGATTGTTGTTGATCATTTTATGTTTCTGCCTTAATTATTTCTTTAATAGATCATACAATAATATATCTGAAAAATCTGTTAATAGGGGGATATTCCATGCATAATTATGCTGTAAAGGGTCGTTCGGATTATTCTTTCATAAGATATGACTAAGGCCGACAATAGCAATATTCTTGCTTTATCATGCACAATGTAATGCATTTTTCATTTACCGTTGTGCTCTTTCTGGAGCCACTTTATGGTCTTGATCTGCTTTTGTGGAGTTCCTAACATTGTTTTCTTAGGCTTTTTGTTAGCTTGACTTTGGTATTCTTCCTTGGTATAAAAATGCATTATGAGCATTGTATTGCCTTTTGAGATTTACGAACCAACTCCCTGGGCACATTTCTTTGTACAATGGCCACATGTACACAAATAGTTTAAGCCTGGTCTCTGGTAGAGGTCATCTCCTATCTAACAGTCTATTGCTGCAATTATTTATAGTTTTATTGTGACAAAAATTTCTGCTATAAATGATATTGTGGACAGTAATGAATAGTCGATACAAAAAATATTTGGCCCTTTCAGTATCTTTTGGAGAATACTGAAAGAACAAAGGCACCTTGCTGCAGGGTATATCTAAAAATACTGTTCGAAAAGGTGGAGGTGGCTAATCCACTAAGAAGCCTCTTTTTCCAAGAGAACTTCAAGTGAGCAAAACTTGTTGAGTTCATGTTGTACATGCCTTAATCTATCTTATATATACTCTCAATTAGTTAACTTGAAGGAGAAAACATTTCTCATGAAATGCATTTCCTAAATTTATGCTAACCTACACTGCAAAAGACTTATCTTTCTGACAATGCTCCTAAATTTGATATGCTTGCTTTGTTTTTTCCCCTTGCTTTTTCATAGGCGACAAGGCATGTAGAGATGAAAGCTCTTGATGTCCTTCAGGAACAGTGGCAGATACTGAAGCTGCAGAGAAGTTTTCAGCATGCTCCCTTTATGTGACATGTGAACCATGTATATGCGTGCAGCAGCATTATCAATTGTTGGTACATCTGTCGGTCATACTGAAATAAAACTAAACTTTACTAAATTGATTTATTGATAAATGATTAGATTTCTCTTACCCCTTTTTAGGTATAAAGGAAGTATATTGCAGCTGTGCAAATAATAAATTTGGAGGCTGTGGCTCAATACTGACGTTGCATTCAAGTAGCTCCAAGGCTTGCATCTCTGAACTTGCTTTTGTTGCTGATTTTGTATCTACTTAGCTCCGCTTTGCAATTGTGACATATGGTGATTGACAACTAAAGCTTACCAGAGGTCTTCCTTATGTTGATTACTGATGGATGTGATTTCGTAGCGATTCTGTTTGTTGTCGCTATTTGAATATTTGAACACATAACCATGAAATTAAATAGAGGTTTATGGAACTAATTTTCCATCATTTCTGCCCTTTTCCTATCTAAATGGAAGAAAGTGGAGTTTCCGGAAGTGTCAATATATTAATTCTAAATTTCTCTGCTTTGTTTCCTTTTCCTTGAGTTCTTTGTGATTTGTTAGACATTTCTGTATTCTTTTTATATGCGCTAAAAGATGTCTAGTTCTGGGAAGTGCTACAAGTTAACCTAACATTAGTTTCTTCTTACCTGTTCCCTTTCCCCTTGTTTCTCATGTTCTCTCACTGCAGTGTGATTTTTGATGTCTTTAGTGTTGTCATAATTATATCTGGAAATCTGCAAAGAAATGTGATATTTTGAGAAAATTATGCTTTCTGGCACGCCATGGGCAATGGACTTGATGAAGAAACCTCCTTTTGTCTTTATTAGTTGTAAATGTCTCTTCTTGAATTCGTGAGAGCAGGTGCCTACTAAGTTGCAGTGTATGGCTTGTGTTTCCAGAACGATTTTTTTTCTGTCTGGCACTGCTATGATCTAACATTTCATGTTTTCTAAGCTTGTTTAGAACTCATCAAGGTTTTACTCAAACTTTGTGGACACAAAATTTAAAATGTAGTGAAACAGGATCTGTTTCATTGTGATTTATGTAGTACATGAAGTAGCTAAAGGACATTGTTTTTCTATTCAATTATTTTTTTTAACGAACAACAGCTCAAGTACAGGAGGAAGAAACAAGAGATGTACTAAGGATGCATTTTAACAAAAAAATTTAGTGAAAAGAAAATAAACCATGAAGACTCTTTGACTTTGAGAGATTGAAATTTATTGTTATGCTGCTCTTAATAATCTGATTATGATTCACAAGTAGTGTGGGAAACATAAATTAGCTCATTGCCTTTCTGAATACGGCATCAAGCAAGAGGGCTCATCTTGCAGATAAAGGACTGGCTTGCTCAATTTCCTCCCACTGGAGCTCAAAAACTAGCATGATGGACAGCATGAGACTGTTGTTATAATGGTGAGCATGGTTTCTATGCAAAGTTTGGATGACAGCTGATTGAAATCCATCCTAGCCAGTACTAGTATACAAATCATCCACACATTTTCTCTCAATCAGATCACTGGTGCCAACATTTCTCTGAAGAGAAGTTGCCCATCCGAATTGAAAGCCTCTAGATATCACTGTGTTTGCAGCATGTTATTTGTTCTCCATGGACATTGAGTTTTATATAGAAGAGAAAATATAGAATGGCCCAAAGGCATTGTTAAAGTAAAATTTCAAGCCATAGCTACCCTAAACACACATCTTTTTAGATTTGATCCAAGAATTTTGCCAAGGTCAATGCCACTAATAGAGCCTAGTTACAGTGAATTGAATCAATTGGTACACTTCAGAGATAATTTGCTTGCATGAAAACTTATTTTATAGAGTACAGTACAGACATTTCTTTCTTAAACAAAACATACTCCCCTATTGGCAAACTTGCTTTTGCTTAGATATTACCTTCTTTTGCAAAGCGCCTTGTCAATTAGTCTGCTAAATTATCTCTGCCATGAAATCTGGACACGTTTTACAATTGGAATCTGTTCCGGGTTTCAAGCTGATGAACTAGGTAAAAATGCAGAATCATTGGGACCATTGGTTGGTTTTCATAGAAATTTCATATATCTTCCCCTTTCAAGTGTCTGCCTGATTGATGAATGTTTCCAACTCTTCTCTTGTTTCTCTTGCAGTAATGGGAATTCTGGATCAAAGGGTTTCAAATGTTGTGGAGGGATAGTGGCATCAGAAGTGGTTTCTCTTCTACGAGATTTTTATGAACAATGTAAATATAGTGGTAAGAATGGCAATCAACCATTTTTACCAGTTGAATTGTCTATTTGAAAGAAAGTTATAATACTGAGGTTGGCACCTACTTACATTAAATATCCTAAGGGAAATGATACTTCTTTTTCAATGGACCCATTGTTAAATACATTTTTTTAATAGGCTTTTATGAGCATGTTAGTGCAATTCTACTTTTTAAACTAAGGTTTACTTTATCAACCATTGAAGTTGAAGCAACCTCTCCTAATTTCCTTGCACTCATCCCCTCTATATTGATTAAGAAGAATTGAGAAAGCCTCTTTCCATCCTACTTTTCAATCAATTCTTTTGTCAAGCTAGATAAAGAACTATAGCTGGGGCTCTCTCTCTCTCTCTCTCTCTCTCTCTCTCGCATGTTCTTATGTGAACCATTAACTACAGTAAAGATATCATGCTGTATACTTGGTCTGTAGAATTATCTGCACATCCCAAGTAAATGATGCTGGCCAGTGGAATGTTTTGTGATGACAAAGGGTAAATGAAATTTCAAGTATGGAACTAGCATGTCATTGGTTGGATAAGAACCCATTCGCAAGTTTTTTCCATCAAATATAAGGTGCTCATTTTGAGATGGTAGGTGCACTTTTTCAAACTGACAAAATATAGTTGCCTGAGTGGAGCGGTTTTCAGCTATGTGATGATTTCTATGAATAGGTGTAGAACATGCCCAGTAAACAAAGGTTAAGAGTTTCAGATGGCCAGTCATTTTTTTTTGGCCAATTTTCAGATGGCCTGTTTATCAAATATAGCTTTCATCTAGATTGGGTACTCTTAGCCAGATTGCCATTTGAGAAATGGGATGTGCGGTAAAAGACAGTGCAGTATCTTAATAGTTGATAATCCATTGGTTTGACTCGTTGAGAGAAATATTAATTCCTGATACCTATCGTGAATTACTAAACATATATGGTTCTTAGTTGTGCAATTCTCCAATTTGAGCTCTTCAGTTGCAAATATTTGAAGAGACTAACCAGCCAGAACCTTTTCATGCTTCTGAGATCATTAGAAAGCATTGGAAACTCATTACATACAGAAAAGATGGCGTTGAAATAATTTGTCTACACAATGATGATATGAATTTGTTTTTCTTTTCTGTTCTAAAGAACTCTGTAACGTGGATGTCATTCTTGTTCGCCATTTTTTCCCCTACTTTTCCATTCATTTGCTGTGTACGGCATTGTGAAATCTATTTTTTGTTTGTGTATTACAGATATATGCTGAATGCCAATATTTTGATTTCAGCTCCAAAGCTTCACAGGCCACAGGTTACCCAGGCTTCTCAATCTCTGTGCATTGATTCTTCCTGTTGAATCCTCTCGTGCCTTTGCACAACTAGGTAAGACCTTTGAATTTGTGATTCCTTGGTTTTCTGAAAATCATGTTCATGGATAGTTATATGATGCACCTTTGCTGTGTATCGAATGATTATCAATTCCTTCTGCATATAACAAGTGGGCTGCATTGTGTGACCTTTATATATTATAACCTGTTAACAATGGAATGGCATTGATTAGCGCACCGTGGCAATGTTTCTTGCTTTGGCAGTATGATATGATTCTCATACTGAGATTGAGTGTACTTATGGCTTTAGATTTCCTTGTATGATGGGAGTCAATAACAACATGGACAATATAAAGGTCTTCAAGATGAAGTTAGACAACATTCTTGCTTTTCATTCTTGATTCTTGGTTTATTCTGATTTTATTGTTTATTGTTCTTATTCTTGTCGGTCAATCTCTTAATTTGACTATAACCCAAGTCAAACTTGCAGTTCAAGGTAGTTCCCATTCTTGAGTTAATCTCACTGTAAAATAACTCTTGAACTATAGTGTTGTAACTCTTCGTAATCTACATGTAAGGCACAAATCTAGATGTGACATCATCGGTACTTGTTCTGGCATAATAAGATTGTCTCCCGTTTGTGTATGATGTCAGAAACAGTTAATTATTTTGTCACAGGATGTCAAAAACATTTCGTAATCATAGTCTGTTCAAACATCTCTTTTAATACAGAGATCTGTTGAATGTTACTGACGATGATTAGCATTCTATTTTGTGGTAAGAGGATGTCGTTAAATATCTGGCATTCCATGGAGTGACTTTAAAGATTTTGTGAATTCTAGCTGACAATGCATGCGCCATTTACTACTTTTTCAATCACAGAATTTCCACAAGGGACCTGAGAGAAGAAGCTCAATTCTTGTCCAGATCAGTTTTTGCTCGGATGGTCATGTGTTCATTGAGGATTGCAGCTACAAGCACAAGTTCATTACGTGCTTTAACTTGATTATTAAATCATTAAAATAATTTACAGCATAATCCTTTGTAGGCCTCACTTTTCTGATGCTAATTTTTGTCATCAACATTATTCTGCAATCTGCTTGTTTTTTTCTTTTTCGAGTTTGAGCTTTGAGTTAATTCTCGGCATGTTATTGATGTGTTTGAACACCAGAGTTCTAGACCATGTTATGCATGATCCGTAATGATGATAAAAGGGGTAAATGATTTGCATGTGATTCACATGGATTTCTTGGCAAAGAATGCATTGACTGGATTTGTAGCTTCCTGTTTTCCTGGTTGTACCAATTATGTCCTAAATAGTTATATTTATATTTATAATATTGTAGAGTCAGTTAATGTCGTGATCATTGTTAACTTTGCCTAGCATATAATTGTCGGAAAATCTCGATGATTTGATTGGTCACGTGGTGACCATGATTAATTTTATTTCTTATTATATGTCCAAATTGGCTTCATTATCGTGCTACCGAACGGCAATTTTCGTCATTTTGTAGCTTTAATTTCAAATGAAATCCATCCAGGGCACTTAAAACGAGCTTTGCGTGTTTAAGGTTTGTAGTGTTAGACAAGATCGAGTGTTAATGGTACAAATTCCTAATAATTGGACTATCGTTAGGCTTATAGATGCATGAATAAGCTTGGCGACGCTATTTCCTATCTTAAAAGATAGTTTAAGCAGGTGTAATTTCACAGTTATTATGTATTTACTCGAGAATGCATTTGACCAAGGGAAAATTACCAAAAAATCATAAACCTACTGTAATTATGCCGATCCAGTCATAAATTTGTTTTTGGTCAATTGAGTCATAAACATTTTTGTTATTATGCCAATTGAATCCATCTGACCAAAATTTACTGGTTGGTGCCAACATGGCTGCTAGCTGATGCCTGCAACTATTTTTTATTAATATTTTTTTCGAATTTTATTATTTTATTATTTTCCCTCCTTCTCCCTCCTTCTTCCTTTGCTTCGACGACTGGCCAGAGGAGAGGGCTGGCCAATCATTGGACTGAGGTGATCGGGTGAGCCTTGCCAAATCCGACGAGGGCTTGCCCCTCCAGTCAATCGGCAAGGACGAGCTCGTCGGACTGAGGGGGTTGCCGCTGGTCGAGGGTGAGTTGGCCCCACTAGTGGCCAAGCGAGCTCACCTAGCCTCCTCAGTTTGGCAACCAGCTAGCCTTCCCCTCTAGCCGGTTGCTGGAGCAAAGGAAGAAGGAGGGAGGAGGAAAAAAAATAAAAAAATAAAAAAAATTGAAAAAATAAAATATTAATAAAAAATAGTTGTCAATGGCCACGTCAACTCCTGTTGGCTAATTTTGGCAGAATAGACTCAATTGGCACAATTTGCAAAATGTTTAAGACTCAATTGATTAAAAAAATAAGTTTATAACTGAATCGGTATGATCACAATAGGTTTAACATTTTTTTCGTAATTTTCTCATTTGACTGGCTATGGAGTTATTCACCAGCTTTTTGGTTATTGGTCAATCTCTCTTGATAAACCAGAGCCTCCATTTCGAATTAAAGCATTCAATATGGATTTTCAGTTATTAATGTATAGTAAAATCGAAATAGAGCTTTTAGTTTCCCTTTAAAAAGGATAGAATTTGCTGCGTTTTTAACGCCGGGTCGCTTGACCCGGCCGAAAACTTAAAAATACTATACGAGTGTGCGGGGCAAACCCATGCGGAAGAAGCGGCTTCGGCGCACGAATAATCTTTTGGTCTCCGTTTTCCATGTGGTATTTTTTTTGGCTTTGTGCTACTAGCATCATGTCCTATATTTCTATCAATCGTTACCTTTTAAATTGAAAAAAAAAAACGAAAGAAAAGAGTTTAGGTCGAATTAGCCAAATTCCGAAAAGAGAGAGAAAGAAACCTCCATTACCTTTTAAATCAAGGTATCTCCCTTACTCATGGTAGCTAGTTAAAGACCCAGATCATTACAGCATTAGTCTAGCCCTCACACTCGGTCTTTGCCGAATCAATTTCCTATTTTGGAAGATTGCATTAAGGTAATTAACGTGTTTCTTATTTTTCTCTCCCAAAATCCATTATAATTAACGTGTCTCGACTGTTTAGAGAGAAGTTTTTGAGTAGACAAATTATTATTATGACTTAATTAAGCATGTCAAAAGGTTTAATTCGATTAGTAAAATCCAAATCAAGAACTTAAATTGTAAGGTAATTAAAGGGAACTACATCAGCAAGTACATGGTGCCTGCTTGAAATCCTATGTTCGAGTGATGCGAAACATTAATTTAATTAAATTATAAAAAAGCTTGAATCAATTATATTAAATTGTGAAACTGTTGGGAAGTTTGAGGTTAAAGATGTTATGTTGTAATCCTCCCCCATTGTCCACAAGTTCATAATGTTGTTTTTGGTGAATTATAAGTTTGAGCTTGATTATATATAGTAAATCTTCACCAATATTTCTTAAATGGCCTCATATTTTTTCAATTTCAATTTAATATGACTAGGCTTTAAGATGCAAGTTCCGTGGCCGAACAGTTTTTTCATAAACAGTTTGGGCCAGGGCTATTTGGTGCACACTTACCACGTACATGGGTCGTTTAAGACAAACTCAAGTTCATGACACTCTTTGAGAAAATGGCAGGCACATTGATAAAAACGGCCACATTTCAATAGACTAATTAGAAATTTCCGACTTTACTTCTATATAGAAATGTGATACCCATACAATTGGTCTCTGTTCATTTGTCATCGAAATTCTTTCGTAACAGTTGGAACTTCATCATTGAAAGCTGTGTCGATAGTGTTCTCATGTATCCGGACATATTTTTCATCCCATAGGCTTCTATCACGCATAAGTTGCTCAAGGCCTTTCTTTCAAAACTAGTTAGGAAATCACTTCATTGTCCGTTGGTCATACCATTACAACATTTATTTGATAGGAAAGCATTTACTTGATTTACATGGCTAGAGCATGTGTCAAACGGACCAAAGCATTAAGACCCATAGTATTGACTTTGCCATAATAATCATGCTTTAGCAGGGAACCAGTCCGTGTGGTTTTTTATTTTATATTTTTATTATGTTAGTGCATCCTCCCAATTGACAAGTACCGACGTAAGTGTTATGATTTTAAGTGAATGTCAAATAATTTATCTTCAATGTTTCGAGGGGAAATCAAGAGAGCTCTAGTTAGATTTGAAAGCCTGGCATACACAACAATTGGAAAGAATCTAGAAAACTCAAAAAGTCATATTAGATTAAATATATAATTGTTTGTACGATAATAAAATTTTATTTTGTTGTTGTTGTCATGATAATAAAGGATGAGATGAAGAATTTTATTAAAAAAAGATAATACGGTTTATAGATTGGCGGGTGAGAGAGCGATTTTCGTGTCACGAATAGGTAGGTGACGTGACGGAAGCAAAACCACCTCGAAAGAAGGTTGTAGAAGATGTTGCGTAGCTGGAGATCCGAGATTCTCTGTAACGGCATATGGGAGGACCACGTCACTTTACTTAAACCGAGAGCTTAACAGACTTCGGTTCGAGAAAGATAGAGAGAATCGGCTGAGGACGCTGAAGACGATCGAGATACTGCTCCGTCGCCGCCGTCCGCAGCCGTCCGCCGCCGTTCCTGATCTTGGCTGCGTTCGATATAGAGTCGGATTCGCGTTGGTCCCGGTTTGGCTCTGTTCTTGGCCGAGCTGATTCGAAAGGGAATAAGATCTCGTTCCGGAATTCTCTGCGAAGCCGAGATTTTGTCCGTCGGTTGTATCGTGAAAGGTCCTGTTGCTGATTCGAGCGTTCGTCGCAATTCAAGCGTCCCGGGCCAGGTTAATATCTATTATCCTTTGCTTTCGATAGATTTCAATCGAGATCGACATTCTCTCTTTTGGGATCAAAGCACGCGTTGGGCGCGATTGGATTGTTGCCTTGTTCCGAACGTTGCTGGTTGATCAACTTCGAATCAGGCCATGAATTGGAGCCTGAGACAGCGAAATTTTTACTTCGCGATTTGTTGACCACCAGATGTTTGATAATATGCCTCTTAGTCTCACAGACATTGAATAGATTGCAATTTTGTTCGAACTGAACATGCGCAGACATAGACCATCGTTTTCTTAGCGCATTGATTCAATTTGGGTTATGTTTCATCATCATCAAGATTGATTCTGAACGTGTTCTGTTTGTTCTGCTCGTCTCTTCTTTGCATTTGGCATGTTTCTTTGCTGCGTTCAACGACAATGGCCGCTGGCGAGGGGAATTGGCCTTCAAACTGATGGTCCAAGCATATCCGTCTCTTAAGCTCAGAGGCACTGGTTTGATTGCGGCGCTTGTTTATCCAAGTATGTTTCTGTTCCTATGCTCTGCGTTCGAGTGATTATGGGCTGCGTGTGAGTGACAGTGATCGGTAGGGAATGGAGAGGCATATAATGAATTTGAATTGGTTCCATGGCCAACCGAGACTGTTGTGAGGGGGATCTGGAGATGGTTGCCGACATCAACAGCAGATGTCGAGGGGAAGGAGGTTTCCGGCGAGAGTTCGTCTGAAGAAGAAGCTCTCGGTTAAAAAAAAAAGAAAAAAAAAAAAGGAAGAAGTTCTCTCGGTGAAGAAAAGGAGCGAACCAGAAAAGAAAATGAAAAGAACAATAAAAAGGAAAAGAATATAAATGGGCGGAAATAAATAAAAGATATAAAAGAAAGAGAGACGGGCCGAATATTATCAAGTGAGGTTGGGTTAGACTAAAGTTGGATTTGGTTTTGGGCTTAAAGAAGAAGGAATGACCCGGAGTGAGACCCACATTCGGACCGAGTCTTTTGACCCGATCAGAGTCCTATTTTCTGGAATTAAAATTAAAAATTAAAAAGTAAAAAATCAAAAATTTAACACATAATAAAAAACTTTAGAAAATTTTAGAGGTTCATTTATAACTAGTTTCATTATATTTTTAGCATTAGTTCTAGTTTAGCCTTAAAAAATGGGTGAAAATCCTTTGAAAAATTAAACCCAAAATTGAATAAGCCTTAGGCTTTACAATAAGGTTGTTTTTTTTTTTTTTTTAATCTTTTGAATGCTTTCGTTTTTAGAGACATTGTTAGGTTGCTATTTGATCACTTTCATTTTTTATTTTAGTTGATTGTGTTCATTCAATAAATTGATTGTTTCTTTTTTTTTATTTTTTCTTATTTTTAGAATGGTTAGGATGAATTTTAGGATCTTTAGGTAAAGGCTACCTTGACAATTTGGTTAGCAAATAGTCAAGTTTAAGTGCAGAAATGGCACTAGTTAGATATTAGTATAATCAAGTTTTCGATCCCCAAATCTCTGATTCGTGGGAATTGAGATGACTCTCCTATGTCTCAACCGGTTTCTCGTCGACTCCTAATGATGACTCCTAAATATGTTAAGCTGTTAAGAACTCAAAATTAAATATCCTGACATCACGCAAGTTATGAGCTTGAGAGAGCTCACGTTCGAAATCGATGGATCATATGGTGTGTTCGAGCCCTTTTATGACCACCAATTCGACTGGTCTTTTGAGTATTTACTTATAAATGTGTTCCTCGAGGACAGCCCCTCAAGGATAGGTCACGATGGCTAGACAAAACAAGTAAAGATTTTACAATGCAAATTTTTAGTGAATCCTTTACTTAAATTTTGGAAACTTTAATTCAGAATCATCTTAACAAAACATTAACAATATATGGACATACTACTAGAAACGATCAATCCCATCTCTTTTCTATAATCTCACTAAAAAATGTGAAACTATGATACAGCTTCGATGTGAAATCAAAACGAGGAAATAGAAAAGACCACGCCATTGATTTTTCCCATGAAAAACCAATCGTTTATTTTTTATAATAGCTTAAGCTTATTTTGGTATGGGTTCAAAATATAGCTGAATTTTTTTACATATAATTCCCTTCCCAACCTTTCCAATTTACATCAGATATCTTGTTTACAAGAGATAAAATCAACACTAGGCTCATATCGACAATAGGCATTCAAACAAGAAGTATGATGCACAACATAATAACTCTGGTATATCAAATTTTAAAATTGACAAAGAATTTCGATACATCGATCAATATGTTGTCTTGAAATGAAAGAAACCGTACCTTTTAGTCTCACCAGAGTACTGATTTGTCCTCTACAATGTAGAGATAACTATACAATCCATAGTTCAAAATTCCTTTAGTTAGAATTTAATTAGGTTTATATAGGATAAGAATTCACATAACTCATCCTACATTTAAATGATAGGTAGTTAACATGAAATGTCATAAATTCTATTATTTTTTTACTTTTCTGGATACATTTGATTAATTATTTTGACAGAGGAGACAATCTTTAAAATTCTTCATGTAAATGGTGGATGAGCTTTGATGGTAAATTAATCTAATCGAAACATAAAATTTGAAAATGTCGTGGAAGGAATACTTTTTGGTTGTGGAAATACCGTTTCGCTATGATAGAATGGCAGACAAAATATATAAATTAAGACAAGTTAGCTCAACAAACAAATGCCAAGGCAAAATAAATACAGTGCCACTTTCTTATTTTCTTTAGTAGTTCAATTTATTCATTGATAGAAATTTATGATTAATTTAAGTAGTAGAACATCAAATTACTTGAGTTTGCTTAATTGCCCAGCAGATATGCGTGTTCACCAAGGGCATCTTACATCTAAGGGGAGATCGCAATTAGTATCATATACGATTGATTAGGTGAATAAAAGCAGAATAAAATATTGATGCCGACGGAAGCTGCCATCACCCTACAAACTCCTCGTTGTGTTCTAATCCATAAGTCAATTCAATTATTTCATTGCATAATTCGTCAATATTGCAGTCTAATTCCTATCTAATTTAAATCCTTCAAGTGATAGCTACCATCCCAATTTAATTACTTTCCAAATCTATAACTGTATATGATCTTTAATTTGAATCTATAAACCTTTAGATAAAATTATTCATTGCACAGGTTTGAAATTGATATCTTGATCATTAAGGCCTAAGATTAGGATATCCATTTTATTTGTGACAAAAATTCAAGTTGATATGATATTGTTTCCTTTTTCAAATTGTGGATGATATCTTTTGGTTTTTGAGCATATCTTGTGTGTTCAAATGCTTATCTCATTTTGATTGCTTTTCTCATCTTAAAGATATAAAAAAGGTTGCCCGTATTATGATATAATTTTTCAGATAACATTGCTTGATAAATAAATTTCATTATCTAGATTATATTGCATGTTAGTATAATATCTATCTAGTTAGGGTAATTATCTGATAAAAATAGGATTTAATCTAAATTATTTCCTAACTAAAGATAATTATTTTTCCATTATTTATTAATTACGAATTTTTACTGAAAATCACAAAAATAATATCATGTGCATAGGATTAGATATCATGAATTCCACATCATATGCCACGTCATTTATTCGCGCCATGTCATCATGCCACATCATTCATACATGCCATGTCAATTTGCTACGTCACTAGTGTCGCGTCATCATCTATGTCATGTCACTGTTGCATGTCATTTAGTGATCGTGTGCTTAAGGTCATTTGATCCGTGTCATATTAGATAGATTCTGGTTGATTTTTGCCTATTAAGTCATATAGTTGAGTATTTGCATGTTAGAATCTCCATTTAATTGTCATTAGAAATAGGACATTTAGATAAATTGTACGTCACATATCATGTTAGATTAGTATCATACATTACATATAAATTAGTCTTTTTATTTAAATATAAGAAAACTGAAAAAAAAATATGAGTGGAGTTGGTGGTAATTAGAAATCATATTTAGGTTAAATATATGTTTCTCATTAATATTTGTCGCAGTTGTTTACGTTGGTTTGAGATAAGTAAATCATTCTCTATCTTTATAGTCTGTTCACTACTTTGATTATTTGAGTGTCATGTTAATGGTTGTGCCTGCATGATCACTTCACATGTTATTCACTAGGTTAAAATTAATCTAAGTTGCTTGACAAATATATTTTTGAAAATAAAGGAGAAATTGTACCAAAAGGGTGTTAGAGTAATTGAACATAATTAATTCACGAATTAAAAGTCTCTAGTTTGTAGAAGTAAAATAAATGTCCCAATACTTAGGTTTCAAATTGACCTACCAAAAAGTAGATTAGTGGCTACTTCTGAATGAAATTGATTTGCATTGAACCTTAAGTTGCGTGTTGGTATGAGCTTGAGAGAGTTTGAGCTAACTTTATGTTTAATAATCCATTAGCCCAATCCCTAGGTGATGCACCTTCAAGGAGGTGGCAATATTGATGAATCAAAACAATTTAGGGAAGTCCCTGAATTTTAATCAATCTGAAATGTGATCTATAATCATTCAATTTGTTCAATCTTGACCAAAACTTTATCTCAATATGCAATATGGTCTCTCAATATTATTAGTGTAATGGTACATCAACCTGCAAGTTCTTTTCCTGAGGCACAAATGGGAGAATTTATACTGGAACCACAAAAACTATTAGAAATGCGTGAAACCATCACAAGAATTTATGTACAAAGAATGGACAAACCCTTTTGCCGTATCTGAAGATATGGAAAGGGATGTTTTTATGTTAGCAATAGAAGCGCAAGCTCATGGAATTGTTGATCTTATAGCAAATGAATAAAAAAAATAGTAGTAAGTTTAAGCAAATCACTGATTTGAGATTTTTTTTCTTACTCATTACTGGGTTTAATAATATTCTATTCATCTATTAAATAAGGAAGCAATTCATAATCATCCGCTTAAGATCCGATCTAAACCAGCACATTCATTATGTATATGAGGCGAGGATATGCTTCGCGTCGCCTAGGTGGCCCTGCATGATGAGTCACTAGGGGATTTTAGCATGTCAAGGACGTTGATGACGAGTAGGGCTAAGGAGATTGCTCCCACATTGCGCATGACATGCTAGCTGAAGATGTAGCCATGAATGATACCGATATTGATGAACATCCAAACAACCAAAACGATGGATAAAAAAGCAAACACCTTTCTTATTTTAGTTTTTCTCATAATAAGAAAAACGCAGGTTCAACATGAAAAAAGGAAAAAATTGATGCTACAAAAATAGGGGGAAAATAGAAAGAAAAGTAATGAGTACTTCAAGGAATGAGGTTAAAGAGTTGCAGAAGAAGGTGGGGGAGACCTCAATGATTTAGATAGGGACGATTATGAGGGCATAGCCAATGCCAATGTTGTTGAGGAGGTGGCGTATCAGGGAAAAAAGTGTAGTTGGAGAAACCCGTGAGGATGGACCCCAAAAACAAGATCGCCCTTGCCAACACGGTCGTGTAGTGGCGGCCTTTTCAGTCGGCAATCCACCCTTCCATTATTGAGTCGAGGAGTGGTAACACCTCAAGGACCCTCGTTAGGGCCTTCAATTGAAAGTTGGTTATCTTCAGGTCCTTTTTTATGTGTATTGCCACATTGCTCGTCACTTTTATGTCTACCAAAATTTTAAAAAAAGGAAAATAGTATTTATCATCACAATGTTTTCTTGTAAATCATAATCAAATACAAGGAATTGAAAAAATAAAAAATAAATAAAATTAATTTGTTCCCAATTTTCCTCCTTGTTTCTTTGAATTGATTTTGCTCATATATCTTTTTATAATTTAATAATAATGACGAATATATATTACAACGGGCTTTATTTGAAATTAATTTGCATGACTAGAAAAAATTGATGATTTTATTCAAAATTAATTAATCTTTATTTCTTTTTACTTTTTTTTTCATTTCCCATGCATTAAATAATATTTTCTTTCTGAAAATGAATTTGACAAACATAAAAGTGACGAGTGGGTGGTAATACACATAAAAAAAATCTAAAGATTGCTAACTTTCAATCGAGGCCTCGAGGGGTTCCTTAAGGTTTTATCACTCCTTAGATCAATAATGGCGAGGTGGATTGTTAATTGGAAAGGCTATCGGTACATGATCATGTTGGCAGGTGCCATCTTGTTCATGGGGCTCCTTCTCACGGGTTTCCCCCTACTACGCCTTCTTTTTGCTAAGCTACTTCCTTGAAAATATTGGCATTGGCTAGGTCCTCATAACCGTTTCGGTTTACATCGCTAAGATCTTCCTCACCTTCTTTCACGACTCCCTAACTTCGTTCTCTTATGTACTTACTCCTTTTATTCTTTCTTTTTCTTTCCTTATCTTATAGCATCTTTCTTCTTCTTCTTTTTTATTTGTCATCAATTTTTTCCTTTTCATGTTGAACCTTATTCTTCTTGTTACATGAAAATAAAAACCGTTATGAAATCATTGTAACATCGATCATTGTTCACTATTCACTGTTCACCTAGTCAACTGTTCATTGTAGCATGAGGCATAAAATAACCGTTTATAGCTGTCACAGGATTTTTAGTGAATTCCTTATATTTGTAGCCCATAAGTGGCTAGTATGTTTCCATAATTGTGTCTGAGCATGGCCAACTTACATGCTCTTATCATTTGTATTCTCCTTTGTCTATATAAGCAATGAGTTTCCATTGTTAAATTAGAGAGTGAAATAAGAAGTGTGTTGTGTACTCTACTATCAACATGATCTTTTAAACACTCACATTCTTTTTTAGTTCTGAATGTTGGTTCTGAACAAACACTATTATCGAGAAAAATCTTAGAGCATGCTCTGCACTTGCCCTCTTAGGATCTTGTGCATCAGAAGATCCAATATATTCGAGACTACTATGATCTAAGTTCATAACTTGAGACGAAAACTCGGTGACTAACAGGCAGTCCCTATTAAGGCTATGAGAGCGGTGTGTGTGGGATATCATACTTACCATCAGTTTGCAAATCAAGTTATGAATTTAGATTTCTATGTTACTCGGAATAGTCATGAGTAAATTTGAATAGAAAAGGTTGTTGATATTCAATAATAAGCAAACAAAAATTGAGAAAATACTCATATTTTCTATAGGTAGTCTTTTCATCAATAATGAGCCAAAAGGTTTTTGTTAAATGTGGGACATAGCAATTGTCAAAACTTGATACGGATGGAAAACTTCTAAAATGTACATTTAAATGTCAAAATCGGAGAAAAAACACTTCAAAGTGCCAACAACGATAATTTTTGGCCAAACTGTTGATGCAACTTTTTCTAGCGACATTTTTTACTGGACATGGCAAGTCTTTTTTTTTTTTTTTCAATTATCCTTGTGGCGCTACCCAAAATTACATAATTTTTTTTAAACTTAGTTGTTTAATTTTTATATTATAAATAATTTTGGGAGTAAAACACCATCGTTTTGCACATTGATTGTTGAATAGACACTTCAACAAGCTACGTAAACCACCTTTATTATTAAAATAACACAACATCAGATTTTGAACTAGCCTCGCCGAAATTGGCACTTAAGAGTTCAATTTTTTTTTTAAAATGGAATTTAAGTGTATCTTTTGGAAATTTTAGCATTTAAGTGTCCATCCATACTAAGTTTTGACATTAGCTATGTACTTTTGCCAGTTTTTATCTGTTTGGTGACCATACAATATATATTATGATTATATGATCCATCCTAACCATTTTAAAAAGAAAAATAACAAGCGATGTATTCAAAATGGACAATCAAATAAAATTGAAATTGCACAAGCAGCCTAGAATTGTCTTTAAAAATAATGGTATTCAAAAATCCTAATTGTAAAGCCCTAAGTGTTTATTCAATTTTGAATCTAATTTTCATCAAAATATTTTCAATTTTTTTATGCTAAACTAATTCTAAACTAGAATTAATACTAAAATCTAGTAAAACTACTCAAAATCTAATTTCTCAACTTTTTCTTGAATTTTGGAATTTATTTATTTATTTATTTATTATAAAATGGGACTCAGATCGGGTCAGGGAACTCGGTCCACAGGTGGGTCTCGCTCAGACTCCGAATATGGTCATGGTCTTATGGGCTTGAGCTAAGGTAATGGCTCAAGTCCAAATTTCCCACTTTTGGTCTTCAGTCCACTTAAACCCAAACTCAAGGTCAGCCCAGACACACCAATATTCAGCAATATTCAGCCCATTTATCCAGCCTGGACTCCAGCCGAAAGCGCCCTTGGTTCGAACCAGCCTAAAACATGAACCAGCTCCACTAATTGGATCCAACTTATTTATTGTACCCTTTTTTTTTATACATCTTTATATTCTCTAGTTTTTTTTTTTTTTACATTTGTTTCTTTTCTTTTCTTTCTCTTTTTTTTTTTTTTAATTTTTCTTTCCAAGTCATCTTCTTCCTTGAGTTCCTCAACAAGACTTGTTTCTAGGATTTCTTTGTCAGTGGGCTCTAATCAAGCCGACATCAATGTCAACAACCGATGTCGACGCCAAATAAGCTTTGTTAGACCGTAACACCAACCGTCGTTGATCTATCACTAGCGACAACCGAGATAGACTCATTCTTGAGTAGCTATCGATTTTCGGCCCAAACAAAGATAAAATTCCTCAAACAATAACAATCAACACACGTGCATACTGAAGGAGGGAACTGACTATGGTGGCCTCTATCCGCGGGCTTCTCTAGCAAAAGGATCAGCGTCTCCAACGAACCAACATGCATTTATCCATGGCCGACTTAGTGATGTGTATATGCCATAACATCAAAGAAAATGATAGATTCAATCGCAATGTAACAACCTCTGGACAAATCAAGCATAAAACGAAACTCTAAGCCTCAATTTCATAGAATCTATTTCACTTAGCAATTTCATCAAATAGTCAGCATGCAACTCAAAGTATGAGATTTGTATTTGATTTCAGATCATCATAATTATACACTACAAATCAACTTCGGTAACACATGATTAAATCACAGATTCATTGAGTGAACTCGGCATTTCTGATTCCCAATAAGTGTCAACAACGGTTAGATTTGGCCATGTTAGTCCTCATTGGCCACCTTTGCGCAAAGAAGATGAATAGTAGCGACAAGGGGCAAAACTTGAAAATTAAAGATTTGGGTAGAGAGGGGGAGGTTGTTTTGGAAGTAAAAAAATCATTTAACCCTTATTTCAACATTCCAAAAATATTGAAAGCTGAAAGCAGGTCCACACCTACTTGAGTTTTCAACTTTCCCAATGCTAGCTGCCACCCCAAAGCCCCTTAGGAATAATGGCCAAACATCTTACATTTTCCCTAAGGGGCTTTTATAAAGCTAAAGCAAACACACCCTATCTATATTGAGGAAATGCGGCACATGTAGTGAGAGACACTAGCGTCAAATGCTCATTTGCCCAAAGGAGATAAGCTTTCTCGGACTGATATTATCTCATGATTAGCTTCACCGAGAGGCTCCAATTAAAGAGTTATTACTCGGTCATAAAGGGAAGTCTATTATAATTACATGGATAGTCATTTGGGAAATATTGATTCTTATTAGAGCTCACACTTGGCATGTTGAGTTTCTTAATGGTTTGTTTTTTTGGACATAGATTTCTATTAGTTAAAGATGGCAAGAAGTACACTAAAGTGTCAAAACTTAGCACGAGTTTAGCACGAGTGGACATAACTGCCAAAAATTCTAAAATGTACACTTAGGGCATGTTTGTTAACGCTCCAATTTTTTTGCTCTTTTATTCTTTAGTTCTCCAGAATAGAAAAAGAATAGAATTTTGTTTGATAATGTTAGCTAGTGTTTCCATTCTCTGGAATAGAAAGTTGTTCTAGGGAATAGATTCAAAACAAAAATAAAAAGTAGAAAAAAGTAGTTTCTTATTCTCAAGAACAATTTTTGGAATAAGTTTTTTTTCATTTTTTTCTTTTTCTTCCTCTTCTAATCAACCGCCACTATCTGCCTGCCGCTGCTCGCTTGCCGCCATCGCCGATCGCTACCCCTAGCTGCCTCTAAAAGAAGAAGAAAGGGAAAAAAGAAAAGGAAAAACAAGAAAATTCTCAAAAAATTATTAAAAAATTAAAAGAAAGTTTAGGTCACAAAAAAATTTGTGAAGGGGGTTGTTTTGGAAGTAAAATATTCATTTAATTCTTGTTTCAGCATTCCAAAAATATTGAAAGCTGAAAGTAGGTCCACATCTTTTTGAGTTTTCAACTTTCCCAATGCTAGCTGCCACCCCAAAGCCCCTTAGGAATAATTGCGAAATATCTTACCTTTTCCCTAAAGGGCATCTATAATGCCAAAGTAAATGCACCTTATATATATATATTGAGGAATTGCGGCACATGTAGTGAGACACACTAGCGTCAAATGCTCATTTGCCCAAAGGAGATAAGTTTTCTCGGACCAATATTGTCTTGTGATTAGCTTCACCAAGAGGCTCCAATTAAAGAGTTATTACTTGGTCATAAAGGGAAGTCTATTATAATTACATGGATAGTGATTTTTTTTTTTGGGGGGGGAATACTAGGAGTGCCACAACTTTCGTACGGCGCTTACTTTGCTGTAAAAAAAATTTTGTGCTCACTTAAGTGCCACAAGTTTGAAAAAATGTTCATCTGAGTGCCACTTCTAATTTGCCAGCCGGAAAAGCTGACGTGGCGGCCAGTGAACAATATTTTAATATTACAATAATTTTTTTTTTTGCTTTTTTTTTTAAGGGCCGACGAAGGCTACCATTGACCCTCGCTGGCCACTAAACCCTCACCCAAATTGGGTGAGGGCCCTTCGTCGTCGACCGCGAAGGCCCTAGGTAAGGGCGCCAAGGTCGTCATGGCCTTGCCCAAGGCCTTTGCAGTCAGATCTCAGCAAGGGCTTCTAGGCCCTCGCCGTAGCCACCATGGGTTAGGTCGTTGGGTCCTCGTCGACTGCTAGCGAAGGCCCTAGGTGAGGCCGTCAGTAGATTTCTTATTAGTTAAAGATGGCAAGAAGTACACTCAAGTGTTAAACCTTGGCACGGGTGGACATAAGTGCCAAAAGTTCTAAAATGTACACTTAGGGCGCATTTGTTAACACTCCAATTTTTTTGCTCTTTTATTCTTTAGTTCTCCGAAATAGAAAAATAATAGAGTTTCATTTGATAATGTTAGCTAGTGTTTCCATTCTCTGGAATAGAAAGTTATTATAGGAAATAGATTTGGAATAGAAACAAAGGTAGAAAAAAACAATTTCTTATTCTCAAAAACAATTTTTGGAATAATTTTTTTTCTTTTTTTTCTTTTTTTTCTTTTTCTTCCTCTTCTAATCAGCTGCCACCATTCGCCTACCACCTCCGCCAACCACTTGCCACCGTCGTCGATTGCTTCCCCTAGCTGCCTCTGAAAGAAGAAGAAAGGGAAAAAAGAAAAGGAAAAAAAAGAGAAAAATCTCAAAAATTATTAAAAAATTAAAAGAAATTATAGGTCACAAAAAAATTTGAGTCATACCAAACACATTTGTATTCTTTTTCTATTAATAGAAATTTTGTGCAATTATGAAACATGTTGTTTTACTATAAAGTTGTTCTAGGGAATAAAAATAGAAAATAACTATTTCTAAAAAGAAATTATTCCCAGGAATAGAAATGCTACAAAATGCGCCTTTAAGTGCCACTTTTTTTTTATAAAAAAAAATTGGACACTTAAATACCAATTCCAACAATGTTTGTTGGAAATCCAACATGGCACTATTTTATTAATATAATCGATCTACATGGCTACCGAAAATCCGACATGGTTCATTGTTGGCATTTAAGTGTTTCATTTCTTCTTCAATTTTGACACTTAAATATACTTTTTGGAAGTTTGGGCACTTATGTGTCCACTGTGCCAAGTTTTTGCACTTGGGGTGTCCGCACCTCGTTTAAGATGTGCCATTTTGATTGGTAATAGAGAGGACTTCTAGTTGTCTATTGCATTCTTTATCTAAGGACAAGTTTGTAAAAAATACACCAAAACTCTTAAAGGTTTTTAAAATTGTCTCCTTTGAAATGTTAAATTGAAATACTAAGGTCTTGGTTAATTTTGATAATATGAGATGGAAGTTTATAAATTTAGTGACATATATAATGTCTTTTTTGAGATGCTTAGGCTTGTATGCATGAATTCATTTTATGATGTGCATGTACTTGAGGCACAAGTGAAGGTTGATTGACATTTGATCAAACTCAATGGTATTGCAATTTTTCAAGTGTTATGCTTATCCAAAGTTACTAGGAGATTCTTTTATCGTCAAATTCAAAGATTTTGAGATCTTTATGCTATCAATATTTGATGTTAATGTTTGATGACAATATTATCTTTTCTATTCAAGAGTAGAATGCCTTTAAGAATCTTTGAAACTTCATTATACTTCTATAGTAAGCTAATTGATTCATATCAATTTGTGTTAAGTGGCATTATTAAGATAGCTCCTTTTATAACATCTTTTAGGAAAGGATTATAAGAAGGCCGGGTCTGCAAAGGACTCCTAGGCTTGAATTTTTTCCTAGTGCTAAAAAATTGTTTGCTAAGAGTCAGTTTGGGAGAGAAAATGTTTTCTTGATTATTTATATAATTTATCCCTGGTTTTATAAACCTTTTAAATTCCTTGTAAGTGATAAGTTAGTTCAAGTTACAATTTTGAGCAAAATCGAGCTTGACCTAAATGTGTTCGGCTAATGAATTTTCTATAAAGGCCGTCAAGTTAAAAGAAAATGTCACCTTTCATCTACTCTGTAAAGTTTGACAGCATATGAGTGGTTTCAAATATTGGAAGAGTTCCATTTGATACTCCCTTCATCCAACTTATTTACAACTTGTCAAGTAACAAATTATATTTGACACATTTCTCTAAATAGCATGGTATATTTATAAAGGATGATGTTTTTGAAATGAAACTCAGGTCGTTATAAAGAAACTTTGTTGGCTGACTACTTTCCCTAAAAGGTTTGATGTTTTGTGGAAAAATATTATAAGTTTAAAAGTTAACAGTACCTCTCAAAATTGAATTTGAATTTGGGTGAAAACCAGAAATAATGAATAATTGGGTTTAATGTGAATCACTAAATTCAACTTTTTGACAAACCTACATTTGGCATATTTTTAGTAGGCTCAACTTCCTAACTTGCATGTTTTGCAGTATGTTAAATATTTGATATATCAAGAGTCAGTATTTGAAGATTCTCAGAGGAAATTCACTCATATCTTGGGTAACGGTGGTGACCAATGTGGTGTAAAAATAAAGTAATTTCATATGAAAGTTGTGACATGCTTTTGAATCGAAAGCTTCAACACCATTGACGTTTTGGGCCGCTTCTTTTAACATTCTTTACAAGTATAGTAAAGCAGTTGTATGGAATTGTGTTTATCAGTGAGAGTTATTTATATTATCACGTCGGTTACTATGTTTTGACGTTTCATAGTCGATTCCATCTAGAAGGCATTGAAAAGCAATTGAAATCATTTTTTGGAATATTATCTCGTACAAAACAATGAGAAATCTTTGTAGGTGCATTACAATGTCTAAAGATTAGTGATCGGATAGCAAGAACCTGAGAATATTTTTTTGGGTTGAAGCTTTTGGAAATGTTAATTGATCTTGATTAAAGGATTGGAGCACATCATTGATTTTATGAGATTTTGTGGGACAATTGCACCATTACTAAGGTCTAGAAGATTTGAACTTATAAATTCCTACTCAAATACAATATGAGATTTTGTGAGACTATTGTAACTTTTCTAAAAATTTAAGTTATTAGATAAAGGGCTGATACCACGAAAAATTCCAAATTGGTATATCTATAATAAATTTATTTCAAACTAATTTTTTGACCATGAAAAATCTCAAATTGGTATACTCGTGACAAATTCACTTCAAATGATCACAAAAAAACCTAAACTAGTACATTTGTGACAAATTTACCTCCAAACTAATTTTTTGGTTGCCAAAAACGCCAAACCGATACACTTGTGACAAATATACCCTTCATTAAATTGGATTAATACCACAAAAAAATCATAAAATTGGTACAATTGTAACAAACAGAGAGTAAAATCCTGAATTGGTATATTAGCCAATTGTCATGTATCATCCAATTTAGCAATTTGACAGTAAAATTTAACAAAAACTAACAAATGGTAAGTTTATCATAAATGCACCAGTTTTGGGTAAATTTGTTAAAAACGTACTATTTTTGGGTTTTTATAATCAAAAAATTAGTTTAGGGAAAATTTATTACAAGTTTATCAATTTAGGATTTTTCGTGATATTAATCCTTAGATAAAGCTGTGGTTTAATATTTATTTATTTTATTAATTATTTTTTGGGAAACGTGTATAAGGTATTGCTAATTCTAGTAAGAAGTCTCAAGGTTGGATGGCCATCTTGTTATGATGGTTTTGCTAAAAGGATATCTTTCAAGGACAATAACATAGAATATTACCGTAAGGTTATATCATAAGAGACATATGGGGCATAAGTGTCAATTGAGTTTCTCTGACCTTTTTTGGATTATATAGTCTTACATAGAAATCATAGGAGGACCGGACTTACTATAGCATTAATGCATCACATGAAGAAATGATATTTTCAGCTACGTTGCGGCATTGACCCATCCCGATAGAATAGCATGTCACTTGTAGTCATGGTTGTCTGACATCGATTGAGAGAGGGGTTATAATGGCTATGGTTTGATGTTGGTGCCTTTGTTGGTTAAACAGCCTTCGAGTTGTTTTATAAAATTTAATTTTTTCAAAAAATGTCTTGCAATTAATGTTGCCCAAGTGAAAGAATGTTGGAAATGTAGGCTAACATCAATTGCACAATATTTCAGTTTGTGAAACATATTGTTATATAGTTAATAAAACATACGAGACAATGCTAAATCATCAAGTACGTTCATCTAAGTATATTATATCGGACTTAGCCCATCTTGGTTACGGTGATCGTGGTTGAACGGTCAATATAGGTCAATATTTTAACAATGACTTGTGATGGATGAGTTTCTTAGAATATGCCATGTAAATATGTTATAGTCCTCTCTCCACTACTGATTCCATACGCTTACTGTTCATCCAATGAGACCATCCAAAGGAGAAGAAGGACAGGAAGACCTCTTGAATTCGTACGATTTCATCTGTCTTGATCAATTTAAGAACAATGATTGGCTAAGCCAGCTACTTGTTTTTTAATTTAAGGAAAGGTATTTCTAAATTAGCTATACCAATTTTAGATTGTTGAATATCTTACATTATCAAAACCAAAACGTGCAGTGACACGGAAAACTGTTTTTTAAGGCCTAGCCCTCAAAAATATTTTGAGACCACCTTTCTACACATGAATATTCTAGAATTAAAAGAAAAAAATGGGGCTAAATTCTGATATGAAAAAGAAAAAACATTACATCACATATGGGCATAGTAACGTAAAACACCGCAACTTCTCTTTTGGTAATTATTTCCAGTCATATTTCGTTTTTATTTTTTGTGTCAATTAAACAAATAGATAAATATTGCGCATATAGGCAAGCTTCCGAAACTCATGTTCTTGCATTGGGCGGGCTTGGGCCTAGGGAAGGTCCCTAGAAAGTCCGAACACAAGTAGCTTCGGCCTGAGCCCGTCATGGTTCGCACCGTGATCAGGTCTAGTTCAAACTTTAAACCCACAGCACATCAAAGACAATTCCTAGGTTATTTAGCAAAGTTTGGTGATAGAGAATGTTTATGCGAAATTTTGACATGTTTTTTTAATGTTGCATTGTTTGCCAGTCCTCACATAAATTTGGGAACCCATTGTGATTTTTCACAAGCTAACTGACGTGGTGAATGGAACTATTTCTTGACTTTTTTGTGCATGTAAGAGGCGTGTGTTGTTCATTAGATTCGATGACTTGCTAGCCGAAAATAAAAAAAAAAGAAACAAAATTTTCGTCACTTTGAGAGAAATGCTAATCGTTGCAATCAGATGGAACGCTAGTTCCTTTTTTTTTTTTTTTTACCCTTTTAAAATTTTAATGCTATATGCTTTCACAGACAGTTTTCTAAGCCTGGGAGAAATTATTCGGGATTATGAGAGAGAGAGAGATCTACGCAAAGATGCAATGAAAATACAAGCTCCTGCACATTGAAGCATAAATAATGTTTCTTGCTTCAATACTATTTTATTGATTCATACATTTATAGATGAGGAAAAAGGAAAACCACTCACCCAGACACGTTTATTGTTGTTTCTAGTCACATGATTGATTGAATTAATACGCCATGCTTTTGTGCTAATGTTGGTTCTAGGACAATGATCTCATACTGTGACATAATATACGCCTCCCAAAGTTAATTGATAGACTGGCCAAGTTGGATCTCGAAGAGCGCACTGAAGTATGATTGCTCCATCATCGCATTGAGGTCCGACACGAACCTGCACCTCAGCCCACTGCAAAACTCCAGAAAATGCGCCGTCATGGCGTACCCATCGTTCCATCTAGAACGTGACCCTCACTGGTGGCCAATACTTCCTGCCTTTAATCAAATGTAATTCGCAACGCCTGTAATAAGGCCAATAGGGGCAGTATCATTGCTAGAGGATTCCCATGAAGTCGGCCTTCACATCACTATCGTAGGACTAGAGGTAGTTGAGTCCACTTGGAATTGGCTACCGTTGTTGGTCGTGATGGTGGGGTATATCCATTGGCAAGAAGCTCTCGACTATAACAAGCACCATTGGGTAGCCTCTTCCCCTACCTTCACTTTGATTGAACATCTCCAAGAAGAACTCAGAAGCGGCTAATAAAGCTTCCACACCATATCCAGATCCTATCTCAGTTCCTGAATCTGGTGTAATCGGCAGCTAAAATCTCGAGCTACTTGTGTTGGTTTCAGAGCAACGTGGACAAAGGTGAAGAGAAGAAAGAGCTTACAAGGATCTCATCCTGGAAAATGTAAAAGTACCCATGGCGAGGTTCGTGCAATCTCAAGTCTATTCGTGGAGCATATGCATAAGGTTTCATCAATCAATGGGTATTTTGGAGCGATTTTCAGGGAAAAACAAAAGTGAATCCACTTCCTAATCCTCGAAAAAATTGCCACTGTGTTGGAGTTGAACGAATAGTATGTAAGAAATTATTCCGACAAGGGATTACACTGAGTACGAATTGAATATGAGACTGCGCATTGAGCCTAGATTTATGACCATTTCAATTTCGGGTCGATGATAATCTCTTGGAAAATGGAGCCATTTCACCAGCAAAATTTTTATCTGCTTATAGGAACAAACATCACATATATATAGGTTGCATTAGTATTAAGTGAGTTTCTGTAAATTAAAGAGTCAAAATAAAAGATGCTTGCAGTTCTGGTGATAAAAGCTATGATGTTCCGGAAACTGACGCGCATTCCATTTGTAGTATTCAAAATTCTTATGCCCACTAGATTAGGTTGGAGGAGCTTTTGTCGATTTGTGCAATAATCGAGATCTGCGGACAAGCAGCTGTCCATACTAATCACTACTTTATTTCCAGCCACAAAGAAGTTTGTGTCAATAAAAAGTACTACCGAGGGCGGGTCTTATGTGAAAAAAAGTCCATGCGTTTGCACCTTTAGATGTCTTGGTCGATCCTTGAGCACCACCGTTTACTAAAGTACCAAAATAAGTCATGCATCTTTGTACTCTAGTATAAGAATAAATCAACAAGAAGGTGAATGAAGTGCCTGGTAAAACACTGGACCAAATCTTAAGCTGGTATTCGTTGCTGATTTGTTAAACTCCATTGCTACATTAAATAAAAAATTATCTAATGTTTGCCTGGTCAAATTAATCAATAATTTAGTAACAAAATCAGCATCAAACAAAGAAATACGTGTCAATGTGACCATCCGAATAATGCCATGTTATGTGGTCCTAAGTGAAGATAAGTCCTTGTGCTCTTACCTATTTGAAATCCAGGTCCATACTTAAGCACCATGATTTTCCAAAGTTGTAATATTATTAAATATGCCATGTTATACGATCTTGAGTGAAAATTACTCCATGTGTTCATATCTATTAGATTTCTTCATCCACCCTCAAGCACCATGATTTTCCAAAGTTCTAATATTATTAATAGAGCTAATACTATTTTATGCTGATATACTTACTTGTGATTATAATTAATCTCCTTTGAGTAGTTATGTGTTAACTAAGGCAAAAGTGTCAAAAAAAAATCATAAACCTATTGCATTTACACAAATTTAGTAAAACCTTTTGATTGTGCTAATTTGGTACTAAACCTATTGAACTAGTACCAATTTAATCATAAATATTTTGATTTGGTGTCACTTGGTCTTCCCACTAATTTTGACTAGATTTTGCTACATGGATGTCAGCGAGGCTTATGTGGCACTTGTCGACGCTAACGTAAACAATTTTCATAATTAATAATTAATAATTTTTTGATTTTATTTTATTTTTTATTATTTTTATTTTTTCTTTTTTCCTCTCTCCTTCCTTTCTTCTTCCTTTAGGCAATGACTAGCCGATATGCAATACCTAGGCAAGCTAACCTCACTTGGCCAAGGTAAGGCCAAGCCCCTACGAGGAGAGCACTCACCAAGGGGAGCCCTCGCCAAGGTTGCTTCACCTAGGCCAAAATCAAAGCTAGCCCGCTTGGCCATCGCCTAAAAGAACAAGAAAGGATGGAGAGAGAAAAAAGAAAGAAAAAAAGAAATTGATAAAAATCCAAAAATTATTAAAATATTATTAAAAATTATCTACGACAGTGCCATTAGTGTCACATAAGCCAGCTGGTGTTTACATTAGTAAAATATGGTAAAAATTAGCTAGAATGACTAAATTGGTATTAAGTCAAAAGGTTTAGGAAAAAAAAGGTTTAGGACTAAATTATAGTCCTTAGGCATCAAAGTTACTTCATGATCATGCAAATGATTTTGTTTGGTTCATTTTTATCAAAGCCTAAACTAATCCTAGCCTATTCTAGGAAAGTGATAAATAACCAATTTATTGAAAGACAAGTGCAGGAAGTAAACACGAAAGCAAATAGCTCTTAAAGTAAATGTGGAAAAATTAAACTCGATACAAGTCTAGTAAAGAATATACATGACCATGTTATAAGCCTCAGGACATGATCCCTCAAGAGCTAAATCCCAGTCACATTCAATTCCTTTCAAAAGGATACTCAGCTAGAACTAAGCTACAATTGTATTAATTAAATGAAATTAAACTAAATCCAATGCTAAAACTTAAAATATTCATGAAGACCTATTTCCAAGCATTTTTTTTTTATAAATATTTTTAATTTTGAATTTTAATAATTCTGAAAATGGTGAATCGAACTGGGTCCCTCATCCTAATCCGAATAAAGGTAGAATTCTGGCCTCGCCGAGATGGGCTAAAGGGCGCAAATTTAGTCCATCCCCAAACAAACTCCAACATTCGACCCAAAAAGCAAAAAAAAAAAAAAAAAAAAAAACCCACTCCAATTCTAACCTTCTCCAGCCCGATTTCATAAGACTCCCAAGTCAAGCCCATGTTCGTTTAACTTAAACCAAGCCCAAATTAAGACGAATTGCCACCAGCCTGCTCGTCCACTAAAGCGACGCCATACCCATTCTAAAGCCTACTTCAAACAAACCCAAGTCCATGTTAAACCCATTTATCATTGTAGAGCCCATACCCTAATTTTCCCTGCTTCTCGCTCCCCCTCTCTCCACAATCAACCCATGCACAGAAACAATTCCAGAACGTGAAACTTCCCTCCTTTTGGTCTCTCACCCTCCGTAATGTTTACTAAAGAGACGTCTGTTAACTTGTCAGTTTTTCTATCCTTTCGTTCTTTTATTCTTCGGAATAAAAAAAATAAAAATTCATTTGATAACGTCAACTAATAATTCTATTTTCTGATGTAAAAAGTTATTCAAGGGAATAAATTTAGAATAAAAACAAGACATATAAAAAAATAACTCCTTGTTTTCGAGAATAATTTTCAGAAAAAGTGTTTCTTTCTTTTTCTTCTTCCTCATCTTCTAACCGTATTTGATTGTTATCAGTTAATGGACTGAGAGCTCATTAAATTTTGTCCACTAACTCATGAACCTCCAGACTCACGGTTCAAGATCAACGCCCCAAAGGCTCAGGCCACAAACAAATGGACTTCACCACTAACTGCCCATCATCGTGTTGATCCATCATATACATTTCAGCCGTACACTCCATCCTCTTCGTTTCCGAGAAAATATCGAGTGCAGGTTTTGTGCCACGCTGGCAAATGGGAAGAGCCTTCTGATTGACATGTGTCCCGCGGGCCCACTCTTGTAAGTCCAGGCCAAAAAAGTTTCAAATCCCGCGCGTTCTTCTTCCGAGCCCCCAAAGACCCCATTCTCTCTTCTTCTCCTTCTCTCTCTTCGATTATTCAAAACTCTCTCTCCTCTCTCTCTCTTCTACATGTTTCAAAGAAAAAAGAAGCATGCCCTCTTTTTTTCAAAATACTCTCCCTCTCTCTCTCGCGCCCAAGCACCCCACCACCGCCAGTCGGCCCCTAAGCTCCAAAGTGCCGCCTCTGGCACGTTGCCTCCCACCTCCGCTATCGCCTTCAGAGTCACTTCCACTCTGTCGCTCCCAAAAGCCCCCCACCGATGGCATTCCGAGCTCAGATCCAACGCCTTCGCCACCAGCATGACACCTCTGCTGTCACCTTCAAGAACCACTCCCTCTCTCTCGCCCCTAGAAGCCTCCACAGGTTCCATCTGGAGCTCATATCCACCTTCGGCACGTCGCCTCTGCCTCCACCATCCTTCTTAGCGTTCTTTTTGCCTTGCTCTTCAAGTTTGGGGGTGAAGTGCAAAGGAAATGTCCAGACACGTTGGAAAATATACAAAGCAGATAGTGGGAACACAAAAAGGTGTATGTCCAGATTTGGTCCGATGATGCAAATGACGATCAACAAACAACAAGGGGTTTATAACATGTGAAACCTGTCCGATAATGCACGCGCCTAGGCTGGCTTAGACGTATTGTCAAACGTGTGGTGAGCATGGACTGGGGGAATGATATTTAACCATTTTTTAGGATTCGAACTCGGCGCCAGACTCAAAGGAATCATCAAAGAAGCATCCAAAATCAACCACGTCGGCTCATTTAAACCCAGCATGCGTTCATCAAAGAAGCATCCAAAAAGAACGAGTCTCGGCTTCCGATTGGACCAAAACAGGGCGGAGCAGCAAGGGTTCGCAGGGATAAGCGTTTAAAACAAATGGGTGCCTACTCGGCTTTGGAGACGGCGACTCGGGAGGGCGAGCTCAGGAGATGAATCAAGCAATGGCCGACCGCCTGGCGATGTTTCCGAGGCGAGATCCTCGGGAAAAGGGAGGTTTGAACCAGAAAAAGGAAACTCACCACGGGTTTGAGCACTGGGGTAGCGAGGGTGGGACAAGGATGACGACTGGGGTCATCGAACAGGACTCAGGCGCGCATGGCCTCTACCATCGCCAGTTTGCCGTGCTGGCCTGCCCCCGACCCGAAAATCTGTTTTTAATTAGTCTTTTCTCTTATTAATTTTTTTTCAAAGAAAACAAAGTTCCATTTCTATTAATGCTGATGCGCGTAATGTTCATATGCTACGCAATTTTAATGAAAACTATTTTCGTTAGGGAGTTAAAAATTAATCTATATTTTTTTATATAATTAATGAATGATTAATTAGGTAACCAAAATGTAAGTATCACTAATAACATTGAATGAAGAAAAACAAGAAAGTTCACAAACAAAGTTAATAGAAGACACAAATAAGCGCATTTGAAGACAAGCGAAGCATTCCAAGCAGAACTTTTCAATGACCTTCGTTGACCTTCTTTGTCTTCGTGCTTCAGTCGCTTTTCTGCGCTTAACTGCTTGTAGCCTTTTTTCCTTCATTCTTCTTCGGTTATGATGAATCGGGGCTTTCTTTGAAGAACACTGACAACCAAATCTAAAATCCAGCAAACAAACATGCTCAAACTTTCAAAAATCCGGCAATCAATTTCATATTGTTCAAACAGGCATGTCATTAGATAGAAGATAACATATGCAAGAAGAATAAAACACCATCATTTTGGAAACTATAGGCTAAATCATCTATTCAAGTGGAGGCGGAGGTTATCATCATGAGTGCCACCAGAAGATGTAGTAGCACGTCCTGCAATGCCACTCCCTGCAGTCATGCTGCCCGACATTGCCATGCCTGTGACAATAACTAAGTTGGTGAAGCGACGAACAAGAGGATTGCTGGACCCAAGCGAGATATACAACAGAAGGTGGAAACCCAAGATAATGAAGAGTGTGACAGATCCCAAGACCAAGACAATGATTGCGAGCCAAGCAAGTTTGGTTATAGTCACATAGACGCCTGCCATGATTATAGTCACATAGACGCCTGCCATGAATGCCAGAGGCATTGCGGCAAGAGGAACCAGCAATGGGAATCTCGCTTTCAAAAGAGCATACCGCACCGCATGTGGATCATTAATCTATGTCCAGAGGAGGATCATGAGTGCGATGATCAAGCTATACATGGTGATGGAGTTGGAAATCACAAAGGCATTGTACATGGCTTTGTGAAACAATATGGCAATTCCAGCATTGGGGTCAGAACCATTATATCCTCTAGGAATGGAAAAATCAGATGCGAAGGTCATAGCAGCCACGAGTGCTGCTACAACCATGCGAGTATTCACCTCCTCCCTAAGTCTACCCAATTCTGGTGGTTCCAGTTCTCTCCCTTTGCTCCGGCTTGTTGGCTTGCAGATAGATAATTTTCCACTTCTCGGTGTTCCAACAGATGCCAAAACTATCCGGGTTAACCTCTGCAAGAAGTGAGTCAAAGAATTAAATAGAAACCAAAAACGCTATGATTTTGAATTTACGCATCAGTAATGGAATCTGTTTAATTATTTATTGAGCTATATAGCTCTGCAGCATGAGGTAGCCATGACTCCTAGAGTGGCGCAAAGGACTTCATGGATGAATTGCTGTGGAATCTGCTTAATTGGGTCCAGGACATAATTTTCGGGTTCCGATTTTCCAGTCACCTGGAAAATTGTTATTATGGTTTCATGGAAAAGAACGGTATCCATTGCATTCTATAGTTGTAGAAGCTCGGCACATGTTTATTTAAGGAGTCTCTCTACTCTTTGATGTCTCAGTTGTTACTGTTGAGGCGAGGCTAGTTCCGAGGAACTCGACCATCGTCGAAAACTGTGAAATTCTCTTTTGCACATGCCACATGCTTAGACTCATCTTCCCTTCCCTATAGCTATAAACTCAGTTGTTACTTCCGGATATTTTGACATGCTTCCTAAATAAATGAACTTGTTACTTAGCTTGATCAACATTTTCAGGAACTATTGGTAGACCGCGAAAATCATACTTGCTGCTGAGATGCTCCTAGACTGCGAAGGTTAACAAATCGAACTTGCGAGTACCTCGGTTCTATTGGATGAGGTAAAGAGGAGTTCCTCTCAAATCACTTTTCTCGCTTGGAGATGCGAGTCACGGAAAGCAGCGTTAAGTCACTCGAACCAAGAAGTTAGCCGCAGCAGCAGTTTACTACGGCTGTTCTATACTTAGTTACTCCATATTATTTGCTCCGGCCAATGCGCTATCACCAGATCACGTGTTGATTCGTGTGGATTACCCTCTTCTCTATTGCTTTCAATAACTGTGTATATGTTGGCCAAAGGGAATGACAAACTTTTCAAAGAATATATGGCATTGGGACTGAGTATTTTCAGACTAGGACCCATGAAAACGTCCGGAGCTTCCTCCGAGCGTTAATTCGCAAGCGGGATTCCTTCTAATTGTCTTTCGGATGCAGAGAGAACTGGGAATCGGCTTTTAGTCGAAAGGCAGTGAGCTCAGTAAAGAACTGATAGTTTGCTTTTGGCCCTATGCGAATGGTATATAATCCTCAGATCTCGTGCACATAGCTCATGCGCAATTGCTTGTTGCGCAATTTGTTTTGAAATGATATATTTAAAATTGTAAATCGATGCGATTGATTGTAATTAACAGCTAGTGTAAAGTAGGAAACAGAACAAAAATGTGCCTAAACTCCATTAAATTCAAAGATTGTGATATTTTTTCTGAGAAAGAGAACTTGTTTATTGTGAAATTATTGTTGTGCTATGTACTCAAAATTACAATGCTTGCATTGCCAAAGTGATTTTTGCAGAACAATTTCACTCGTCACCGTTTTTGCGGAATGATCTCAATTACTCAAAAATTAATATCAACTTGAACAGTTTCACTCCAATCTCAACTATTTTTTGTGTAGCTTGATTGCCTTAGAAAACTATACAAGAAGTTGATAGGGGAAGACAGATAAAATTAATTACCTCGTGTGTGAAAGATTCTTCAAGAATATGTCCGTAGCCATCCATTGCATGCAAAACACTTTGATTTCTTAACCATTTTGAGAAAAATACTAAAACATATTTAGAAAAAAAAGGAATTCCAACATCAATATCCTAAACTTATTTTATATAACAAAAAACTCTAAATTTGAAGTGGTATGACAAAAATGCCCTCTATATATTGTAAAAAAGTGTACACTTTGCCTTCTGTGATACAATGCTCTAAACTCTTTTTCTTTCATCACAAAAATCTCAATTTATACAAGTGTGACAAAAAGATAGTATTGGTGAACTTAGGATTATTAGTAAAACAAGAAAAAGCCGGTGTTATAATAGGCATGGTTTATAATTTTTTTCTGTCATTAATCCAGAAAAAAATTGTAGAGTGTATTTACCTCAGAAATTCTACCAGAACTTGGCTGAAATTCTCATATAATCATGAGATGTGTCTCTGGGCAACCCAAGCAATCCACGAGGAACCTTACTTCATCAAAACATACCACATAGGGCTGGGCACCAGGCCGTGCCAGGCCCCAGAACAATTAATTAATTTTGTTAATGACAATAATTGAAAACTATTAATATTATTTCTTCAAATACTAAAACAATTAACTGAGAAAAATCATGAAAAATACTTAGCCAATCAAACCACATTACAAGTGCGTCTTCAAATAATTTTGTTTCATACTTAGTGGTGCATTGATGATGATTTCACACTGCATACAACCGTGTCCTTCACCATGATCCGGAGGATAAGCGTTTTCGCTGTCCTCTTGTTCATGTTGACAACATTCCTTTGGAGTCAATTTTTGCAAAAACCAATTATGAACTACGATAGTCATTTTTAAATTTTTCGTAGATAAAATGGACCTATTGTTTTAAAATACGGAACAAGAAGAGTTTCAAGAACCTTCAACTTGAACCTCAGTTTTAAGAGAACGATGAAAAAAATCAAAAAAGAACATAACGTCCTTGTAATATTTGAGAAATTTCACTTTCATAGCCACTATTGCTTCGTTGAGGAAGGGATCCCAATCCTTATTGGCCAATTTAATCGACATCAGGAATAGAAACGAAAGGGCTCTGTTGCTTGACGGGCAACTATTAACACTCAAAGAATCCATCGCATCGTTGAGAACATGCAAGAAGTCCCTAAAGACTTCAGCAACCTTCCACCTTTTGTGCCAACAACGGGAGATTCAAAGAGCTAGTCCATAAATCCTAGTCAAATAGACTCAAAAGCTAGCCTGTCGACAGCAGATGCACCAACTTTGGTCTTTCTCTTTGTATGAAGATTTACAACTTCTGGTGTTAGTTGCCCACTAAACAACTAAGGTTTTAGAGCTATCCACGTGTAGTGACGAAGAGACGATCTTTGGCAAAACCAAAGGATTACTCTGCAGTAAGATAATAATATGCAGGCTCCCGCAGATTACTCAGCTCGTCATTGTTGAATGGGCTTTCGTATTCGGCATTATACTCGAATAGCTTGCCCACCCCTCCACCTTGAACACCTCTTCCTCATGTCGGGGCCGATGCCTCCTTGTTACCACGTTAAGTACAAGTGGCCTGTCTCACTTGTCGTTTCAGCAACTAAATCTTTGCCACAGTAAGTATAAATGGCCTTCTTGTAACCACTAGCATTGATTTTGAGCCGAAATGCCCTTCAAACAACGGATATCTCTTCTTTGCGAAGCTAGTGCCTAGTTGTTTGGGACTCTTTGAGGGTAGGCGTATTGTCGTTGCAGTACTCATTGAAAGAGTCCCATGACAATTGTAAGGTGAAGTACAAATTATATTGGAATGATCAAACACGGTTGTTGTTGTAGTTGTTCACCATTGGCATCGGACAAAATTAAATCTTTTAAGAAAAAAAGGAAATGAATCAAATTGACAAAAGCTTTTAGAGACAAATGAAGTTTGATATTAATATATTATTTAAATTTGAGGAATGACGAAAAATGAGAAGAAATGGGTCAAATGATTACTGATCAGTGATAGTAGTAACCCAACTGTCGTAGAAATACATATTATGACTCAATAGCCGACCATTGTAGGCCACCCGTTAGTTAAATTGGTTACTAGAATAGTGACCCATGATTGCTAAACTAGTTGATAGAATTCTTGAAGGCTGTGCCCAACCATTAGATTAATAAGGAAAAATTAGCATATGGGCCGATTAGGGCCTATGGGCCTAACTCGGCCCAAACCCAAAATTGGCCATGGGATTTGGCTCTGTTTGAAATGTGCCAATGCCTGGACATTGGCCCAGCATGCCGGGCTGCCATGCCCCGCTGAAACTGCATCCTCTTTAATGTACGTGCAGTCCAAGAGCTTTCAGACAAACATGTGTTGACACTCAATTTTTTGGTCTATTTTGTTTTAAATTCTCATTTATTTTTGCATCTATAAATACATATTAATTTCTAGAAAAGATAAAATTTTTTGATAAAAAAAATTCAAAAAATTCAAAAAAATTCGGATGGGCTCAGCCCAGCCCGCTCCTCTACTCGCCCATCCCTTTTTCTTTTGTTTCCTTCAGCCCACCTCCCTTTGATTTTTGGGCCCGGCCCATTCTCCCTTCTATTCTCTCTTCTCCCACACGCAGGCGCAGGGACACACGGGGACGCACACAAAAAATCGGAGAGGAGGAGAAGGAACCCGGAGGCCGTTCGGACACGACTCCCCTCCAACGGCGGCGACGATTTTGAAAAAAAAAAAAAAAACACGGAGGAATCGGCTACAACAGGAGAACGGAGGCGCAGGAGCACAGGGGATCCCCGGGGGCCGTGCACAGGAGACAGAGGCGAGATCTGAGAGAGGGCTGAGCGACTAACAGAGGTAAGAAAGAATAGAAAAAAAAAGAAAAAAAGATGGCCTGAACTGAGAGTGCAGGGGTGGTTCTTCGGACAGAAGAGGAGCATCGGCGAGGGGCTGGCTGAACGGCGACGGTTTTTCGAACAGCAGGAGGAGAAAAAAAGAGGAGCGGAGGAGGAGCTGTTTTCCAGTTTTTGAGGGCAAGAGATCTGGGCAGAAGCGAAGAAAAACGGAGAGGAGATGGCTGCAGAGGAACAGAGGAGGCGAGAAGGAAAGGTGACGACTTTTCAGTGAGAGAGAGAAAAGTTTCAGGTTGGTTCAAGCTTTAGCAAAAAGAAGAACACAGGAGAAGAACGGAGTCTGTTTTTGTTGGTTTTGGAGAAGAAAAACGCAGAGGCTGGTTTCTGGGTTTTTGGAAGAGGATGAAGGGCTGTTTTCTGGGTTTTAGAAAAAAAAAAAAAAAAAAAACTCCGAGAGAGATTTGAGACAGGGAAGGAAAACCAGAAAACAAAAAGGGGCGAGCAGGAAAGGCGTGAGGAGGAGGGATGCCATCAGAGGTCGCACTGGTGACGCCCCTGCTCAGTCTTGCTCTTTAACCGTGTGGCCAAGCGAAGCATCCGCGCGACCGAAGCTCCGTTGCTAGTCCGCATCTCTCCGCCCGAGAGTTTGAAGGAGAAAGGAAGGCCAAGTCGAGAGATAGAGCGCTCCAAAGGGTTCTCCATCAGCCACCGTCAGTCGCAGTCTCCGAACGAACCAGGTTAGTCTCTTCTCTTCCCACCGAAATACCTTGTTTTTACAAGGTGTCGGGCCGGAGCTCGCGCCAACCAGTTCGCACGAGTTCCGGCCTCCGTCGCGCCTCCGTTAATGTTGTTCCGCATGCTGGAATTTTTGGTTAGAAGCTTAGGTCCGGTCTGAGCTCGGCTCGAGTCGAAAACCCTTTTGTTTCACTTGTGCACGCCGAATGTTCGATGAAATGCCTTATAGAGAACCGAAGGATGTTCATACCTTTTAGTTGGAGATCAATATGTTTTCATGCCTCGTTTATCTACAGAATCATTCCTTATTCGTTCATATTCGAGGTTTCACGATGATTCATGTAAAATAAATCCGTTAATCGTCGAATCGGAGAGGGTTTCCCGGTCCCGGTTAGGGTATTAGTGGCCATCGGAGCTTGTGGCCGGCGGCGGCCGACGCCGACGAAGGTGAGTGACTGATAAAGGGTGGTGTCTCGGTGAGGAGAGAGGAACCGTGGTGGTTTCGGCTGGAGTCGACGGACTTTCGAATAAAAAAATAAAAAAAAGGGGAAGAAGAAGTTGCAGGCGAGAAACTCACCGTCGGGAGGTTCAAGACGTGCATGGGGAAGAAGAAATCTGCAGCAGAAGAAGACAGAGTAAGGAAAAAGACAAAAATTGAAGAAAAAAATTAAAAAATAGAAAAAGCAAAGAAAATCAGAATTAAAAAAACAATACAAAAAGAAGTGGCCGAAAATAAAAAGAGACAAGGGCTGGGCTGAACAATTTTGAGTGGGCTTAGGCTAGGTGATTGGGCTGATTTTTGTAAAAAATAAATGGGCTGTTTTAATTTATTTTGTTAATGGGCCATTTTAAAAGAATTTTCGACCGGGCGGTTCGGCCAGCCCGGTCGCTAGCCCAGCCCGGACAGATAGGGTCCGGGTCGGTTTTAGTAGGGCCGGGTCTCCTGACCCGGTCCGAATTACTTTTTTTTAATAATTTCAGAAAACCAAAAAATTCAAAAAAAAATTCAGAAATTAAAAAAATCTTAAAAAATTCGAATCCCTAGAAATTTAAAAATATTTTTTTAAAACTCAGAAAAGTTTTCAAAGTTGTTTTTATTAAAAAATAATTTTGAAAATGCGAAAAATCCGAATATTCAAAAATTCCAAAAAATTAGAAAAAATCAGAAGATTCAAAAAAAATTAGTAAATGCTTTTTCTTAAATTTTCAGAAAAGTCAAAAAATATCAAAAAATCTTGAAATATTGTTTTCTTTAATTTCGGAAAATTCGAAAATATTAAAAATTCACAAAATTCTGAAAAAAATGAAAAAATTCAGAAAACCCTTAAAAAAGAAAAAGACCAAAATTGAATAAGCCTTTAATGCTTTACAATGGGTTTTTATTTTATGTTATATTTTTGCACCTTATTTTTGCGACGATATTTTGAACGTTATTTCCTTATTTTAAAAAACGGTTATGATGGACTTTAGATTTCTTGAATACATTGCCATGATCTCATTAATACATGATCAGGTTAGGTACCGAAAGGGAGTTAGTCGCGTGACTAACATAATCAAGTTTCCGATCCTAGATCCTCTGGTTACGTAAAAAGTGAGACACTCTCACTTGATTACTAGTTGACCTTAATAGACTATTGACGACTCCCTATTTAAGAACTTTTGTGAATATCCCAACGTCGCGCGGGATATGGGCTTAGGAGAGCTCGAGTTAATTAAGGTCCGTCGGCCCAAAATTGATAATACCTCTAAACTTATTTTGAAAATTTTTATTGGTCGCGACATCATGTCTCTTCCATGCTCCGCTACCAAGTGTTGTTTCGTTTATGATGATGGTAGATGGCTTCTTTCGATTTGGAAAAGTTGAGGGGGCAGAGAGATTTTTCAAATAGATACCTATATGTGATCTCGTTGCACGGAATGCCATGCTTCATGGTATTGTGAAGATGCAAGGGTGGACGATGCTGTGAAGTTGTTTGACCAAATGCCTTCTCGAAATGTGACTTCATGGACTTCCCTGATTGGCAGGCCTGACCAAAATGGTAAGAGTGAAGAAGCTTTAATTGTATTTATGAGAATGTTCAAGTCTAGTGTTATACCCAATCCGAGTACTTCGACTTGTGCAATGAGTGCCTATGCAAATGCGTTGTCTTTTCCTCTTGGTTTGCAGATTCGCGGTCATGTTTTCAATCAAGATTCTGCTTTAGTGGATTCGTATGTGCTTCTCTCATTACATTCTAAGCTAACTGGAAGTGAATTGAACCCAAGTCTTCAATGAAGCCATGTATAGGCATGTGGTCATAGGCACAGCTCTTATAACTGGTTGTGGCTTGAATGGTAGGCATGAAGATGTCCTGAAGGTGTTCAGTGACATGATGAGAACAAGTGTTCGTCCTAAGCAATATTCTTTTGTAAGCACTTTAAATTCTTGTTGTAGTTTAGAGTCTCTAGATTGAGGTAAGGAGGTCAATGCTTTTTATTTTTTAATAACTTTTCTTTTTTACCCCCTCTTTTTACGCATGGTGTGACGTTCTGAAATTCGAGCCATTCGAAGGAGGAATAAACGTTAATTTCGCCAATGCATTGTTGGTTTGATCTCACTCGGAACTGATCACTCTTGAGATACTGACCTTGAGGGGAAAGGTTAATGAGGACAGAACTCGTGCGACTAAAGAACTTGACCTGGGAAAACGACTTGACCGTGAGACTTGTGTAAGGACGATCTTGTAGTCATGCAGGGCAATTTCAGGGACGACTAGAAGTTGATTCGCGGACAGAGTATAATGGGACGACGGGTGATTCCGTCTACTGTTAATGAATCCGCGAACGACCCTTATGTCGATCCTTGATAATCGTGTACTTTGAAATAAGAATCGAATCTTCGTAATTTCATGCAGTCAAGGACATCCATGTGTCGAGAAATTTTGAACGTGAATTGGCACGAGTCGATTACGCGTGAGTCCTCGAAGCCGCCTGTTAGTCTGAGTAGTACCAAAATGGCCTTTGGGCGAAATTGACAAGGCATGAGAATCCAAGATTGGACTTCGAATTTTCGAGAACATTCGGGACGGACTTTTGGACGATGCTTTCTTGACAGTTGATAATGCCAGTCGAGCTGAGTATTTGGAAAAGGGATTTTCGGACCGAGGAAACGAGCCTATAAGGACGTGGGCTGGGTAAGATTAGTGTGGGCCTCATGCCCAAGGTGGGACAGCCACCGTGGAAGATCAAGACAAATGAGCGAGCTCGTTGGACCCAACCGACCCCTCATCCTTCCTATCCCGTTATCCAAACTTGAGCCAATTTGAGCCCAACAAATTCCCGAGCCCGTTCCTACCCATTTCCCAGCCCGTTTCCTAGGCCCACTTTTCTTTTTTAGCCCAAGGGCAGTTTGGGAATTGTGCAAGGTGGAAATGACCAAAATGCCCTTGGATATTTTGAAGAAAAGTCAAAAAGGAAGAGAGAGAAGATGAGGTCATGTGCATGGGGAGTTGAAGCAGCCATTAAGGCCATTAATGAAGGGTTTTGATCAGCTCATTGCACTCTCTCTCACTCCTCTTTATCACACAAAATCGCAGCCCTTCTTCCCCTTGCTTCCCTTGCCTTCCTGCAATTTCAACTTCTAACCTTCTATTGAAAATCGAGTTGTTCATGGTCTTCCCGTGTGAATCTCAGCCCACGCCACCCATTGTTATGTTCAGAAGACAAAAAAACGTTTAGATGGCGTCGGCCGTTTGCCGAACGGAGCCGCCGCCCATCCTGTACGGCGACCGGAAGCCAGCTGCTCACCGACCACCTATTGTTCACGCGGTACTACACAGTTTCGCTTTTGCTGCTGTTTTCCTCCATTTCTGACCAAACCACCGCCCATCCCGGCCACTAGCAATTGTCCCTCGAACCCTAGGTGCCGTTGGTTGCCGGCCTGCCGCTCACCGGAGCTCCGGCCAAGCCGTTTTGCTCCGACCAGCCCCTGTCCTCCTCCTACACTGCTGTTTTGTGAAGTTCAGTGGGGAATCTGAGTTTGTTGCTGCTATGTTAAGCCTGTGACCGCCTTGAAGTGTTGTGGGAGAGGTCCCCGGGTGTCGGGTCCGTCGCCACCGCCACGTCCGCGTCTCCGACCCATTTAACGAGTGAGTTTAGCTCTTAAACCCTATTTAGTGCCTAAAGTTGCTTAGGGTTGGGTTAATTAGTGCTAAGGGATGATTAGGGTGTTTAATTAAGTGCATTAGCCCTAAGATAGGTGGTTAGATAAATTATTAAGATTAACTTAGCTTAATCTTGCTTATTTATGCTTAATTAAGCTTAATTGAGTGTTTTGTGTTAATTAATCATGTTTTGCCTTAATTGCTTGATTAATGTGATTAATTGTTTAATTTATTGATTTAATTAATTTCTGCATTTAATTATTTAATTTTCGGAATTTATTTATTTAATTATTTTTAATTTCTGAATTTAATTATTTAATTATTAAATTCTAAAATTACTGTTCATCTGGAAATTAAAATGTGTAATTTCATGTGCATTGATCTTATGAAGTGAATTGGATGTGGCATTACATGAACATCCGCTTGAGTCGTGTGATTTTCACAAAAGAAAAGAAAAATGGTTTGTTCGAGGGACACCGGAAATGGACCACCTTTATGAGAAAGAAAATGGTTTGTCCGAGGGACTCTGGAAATGGACCGCTTTTGTGAGAAATGATTTAAGGTTTTATACGCAAGCATGTGTGCATTGGCTAATGCTCAAATTTAATAAGTGGGTTGTGATGGTATGCTTGTGTGATCACTAAATTGAAACCGCCGTCTCGGGAGAGTATCCCTTGACGTTCTATGAGCATGCAGTCTCGGGAGAATATCCCTCAACGTTCTGTGGGCATGCTTTCTTAGGAGAGTATCCCTTGACGTTCTATGAGCATGCCACCTCGGAAGAGTATCTCTTGACGTTCTGTGGGCATGCCGTCTCGGAAGAGTATCCCTTGACGTTCTTTGGGCATGCCATCTTGAGAGAGTATCCCTTAACATCTTTAAGGCACGAAAGGGGCATGGTTGCGCCTCTGCGGAGGAAGGGTGCCGTAGCGTCGTTGCGCCTCGGTTGTAGCTCTGTGGGGCAGTAATAATCGAAACACGTGTGGATGCAAGAGTGCATGAGAAAACATGACATCATTGGTTCCGATTATGCATAAGATGATCACATCATTTATGGCATGCACGCATGAATTGATAACGTGCAGGGTGTGGCAATGGCCATGTGAGATCGCTTATGACGCGACTCGCATGTGATTGATGAACTGCATCATCTAACGACCATGTGCATTGCATGTATTGTGCTAATATATAACGTGCATGGTATGGCATATCAGGTAAAGTTGCATGCAAACCGGCTTTTGATTGTTGGTTGACCCTACTTGTTGTTTACTTGCTAACTGCTGGTTCTTTATTGTTGGGTTGAGTGAGGGGTGGTTCTAAAGAGATGCCCCGAATTGAGTTAGTGTACTAACAGGGGCTTAGGGGAAGAACTCGCTGAGATTTTATCTCAACCCATCGTGGTTAACCTTTTTCAGGCCTTTAGAATGGCGCACCTGCAGTGGAGAAGCCTGCCCCCACTTCACCAGTGATCGACTTGGCGGAACCGAGTCCGATGGGTCCGAGTGACCGTGGTGCTGAATCCGAGGGTTCATTTTGTATAGCTGGATTAGCCTAGTTTCTTTTTGGCTTGGCTTAGAGAATGGATCGGCCCCTTTTGTCGGGCTTGTAATTCGAAAGCAATCATCCGTTGGTTAATCTAGTAATTGTATAAATGAGTAGTTGAGGTTTCTGCTGTTCATCCCTCTATCCCTGTTTGATTGTGTGATTGTCTGTTTGGACTGGGGATAGTTCGTCTTCTGCTTGCGCATAACGGAAGATAAAATGAATGGTCGTCGACGAGTCTTGGGACGTTGCTTTCAATTGACCATGGTAAGGGGTTGTCGCGAGCTCAAGGGTCGGGACGTGACACATGGCGCGCGGCTTTGCCAACCAGTGACCTTTGTTGGCCATTGAGAAAAGAAAAGAAAAATAAAAAAATTAATGAAAATCAGAATTTTTTTTAAAATTATAAATTTGTTCATGTAAGCGTTGGCTGCAGTATGTAGAGCAATTGGTGCAAGTTGTCAAAAAATTTAGCATTGAATTAGAAAAATTGAAAGGTTTAGATTTAATTGGCCACCGTGTAATGAGTTTAGGATTTTTTGGAAAATTTTGCCAAAATACTTTGGGAGTGTGATTTCGTATAATATGTACTACTACTACACAAAAGGAAGTGGTGTTTCTTTGTTTTAGGCACCGCTTTGCTATTTTTTTTCAAAATGACCCCAATTTCTCACGTTAGAGGTACTTTTACATACAGTAAAACGGGCATTTAATAAACACCTTCGGTAGAAATTTTAAACGGAAACCTTTTGTTGTAAAAATAGGCAATACCAAAGGAATCTTGTACATACATGAGGAAAGAGAAAGATACTTCAAGATTTGAAATTTCTTTATGAAGGTCATTGCCTCATATGAAAATTCAAATTTTAATATTAATTTGTGAGGGATAAAATGGAATAACCAATGTCATGTAATTGTCCATTGGTATAATAACTTCAATATAACTAATTGAGGATAAATGGATGGAAGGAATAAAAAAAGAATGAGATCCCTTTCAAAATGTTTATTAAAGTTGGTTTTTCTGTTTTTGCAGGATTTACAAAGTTTGAAGTACATTAATCTCAGTTTCTATGATTCCTTGGTAGTATGCCTGACCTCTTATATACTCCATGTCTTGAGGAATTGGATCTCCAATATTGCAAAAACTTGGTAGAAGTTCACGAGTCAGTTGCACATCATGAGAAGTTACAAGTGTTGACTTTAGAGGGATGCTCTAAACTTAGTGTTTTTCCAAATGTGCTCAAGTCAAAAAATCTCCTATATCTTGATCTCAAAGACTGCAAAAAATTTGAAAGGTTCCCTCATATTCCCCATAAACTTGGAAGCTTGAAATTTCTTTGTTTACAAGGGACTGCTATTCAAGAACTCCCCGCATCAATAGAAAATCTTGTTTCTTCGGAGAGAATAAATTTATGTAATTGCAAGAACTTGATAAGTCTTCCGTCTAGCATATACAAGTTACAAAACATTGAAGAATTGGAGCTTCAGAATTGCACAACCTTAATTGGGTTTCCAAATTACGAGGATTCTACTGATCCATTAGTGAAGACTAGACTTTCAAGTTTACAATATTTAGGTCTTTGGGGATGTAATATGTTTGAAGTGAAGTTTCTGAGAATCTTTCCTGTTTTCCCTTATTGAGACAATTAAATCTGTCGGGGAACAATATTACTGGGCTTCCAGCATCCATCAATAAATGTGACCATTTGTCCCTATTGGGAGTTGCACATTGCTATCATTTGCAGGAGATTCCTGAGCTTCCACCCTTTTTGAAGTACTTTTGGGCGGATAACTACAAATCACTACAAAATATTGGAGATTTCATTTCATCTCACAATTTTGCCCGTAGAGGGTTGACCATGGTTCATAATTTCACGCCTGGCCCGGTTAGACTCTCTCTCTCTCTCTCTCTCTCTCTCTCTCTCATAACACATTGTTGTAGAGTGTGTGTTGGATCCACTGTGTGCTTGTAGAAAAAGAAAGATTGGAGGCTTAAGAAAAGCAAATAAATTTAAGGATAAGTGCATTGGAAGTCCTAAAACTTGTTAACAAAATGCAATTTAGTCCTAAATCTTTTAAAAGTGTAATTAAGTTCTAAAATTTGTTACGAAAGTGTAATTAAGTCCTCAAATTTTCACAAAGTGTAATTAAATCCTAAAACTTGTCAAATTGGTCAAATCAAGTTTTAGATTCAATTGCATTTTTGTGACAAGTTTTAAGACTTATAATGTACTTATCCCATAAATTTAAAGTGGTTTTGCATGTGTATGTGTGTGTGTGTGTGTGTGTGTGTGTGTGTGCATAATGGAGGTAGCTACTGTTCTTTTATGGGAATGATTTTTGTTATGTGAGACTTGTATATTAATATAAGTAAGGATCAATGGATTTCTACTAATTTATAGAGCTCTAGTTAGAAGTGGAATTCACTAGGATTACTAACTAAACTCCAATTGAAATCTTCTCTTTGAGTACTAGTAAAAAATTTTGGTACTTTCCAATAGTTTTTTTTTCATAACAGCATGATTTTGATTACTCTATATATCTCCCTGGAGGAGAAATGCCAACATGGTTCCTCCCTATTGAAGAGAGTCATGTATCCTTTCGGGCTTCAGAGGACTTGTATGACAAGTTTCTTAGATTGGCTCTCTGTTTCGTTCTTAGTAATGATGAACAAACAAAGCCACTCGTGCATCACATAAAATCATATGTCAATGGCCAAAGGTGGTATGACATGAGATGGCAACCCATTTCATTGGATTCGGATCATATTTGGCTTCAGTTATATACACCATCTAAAATTTTGGGAGTAGTTGATTTTGGTCAAATTGATGGAAATTATGTACAATTTAGGCTTACATCATCAGGTGGAAATGTGAAAATGTGGGAATTCCGAATGATATGCAAGCAACTAGAGGATGATTTAAAGGTTATGCTTCAAGACAATCAGCTAATCGATCTAGCTTTACTCTATGAGGTTGCTCATGAATCAACAGATTCAATAGCCGAGACACTTATGCATGAAGATAGTTCAAATGAAGCAGATCCATAAGAAAACTTGGAAGATTGTCAAATGAGTGCTAAAGAACAAAGTCAAATGGTATTAAAGAGAAATCAAGAGGTTTTCTCCGTTGAGGCATGCGAACCAAGACCATGTGGACTTCTAATTCAATTGGTAGAGATGAGTATGACACTATATGGTCATTGCTTTTGTTGTTAGAATGACTCGAGAAACTTGCCAATTTGTCGGTAAATGGACTCAGCCGATCTTCATTACAACGCCCTCTTTTCTTTTTTTTGTTCTTTTTTTCTTCTCTTCATCTCTTTTCTTTGTTTTTAGTTTTCTCTCTACCCCTTCTTTCTTTGGGTATTATACCCAAGTATGACATCTTCTTTATTTTTTGGCTAAATACTCTTTTCTCCGCCATAGGCAAACTTTGAGCTCCACCGTTTAGCACCACGAATGATCATCTTCCATCAGGCTCCAGCGAGCTCTAACGAATGTAAGATCACCAACTGCCGACAGAGGTGACCAACAAAAGAAGTTTGTCTTCTTGAAACAGAGTCCCTAGCGAACCGAAGACGATGGACGCTGGCGAGCAGAGGCAATGGACTACCGCGACAGACTACCACTACCGACCGAAGCCATGTAAACTGATGACGTAAGTTCTGGGCATCATGCGGCTTGCTACAGATCAAGTAACGCTTTGCACATCCGAATTGTATTAAGTTGGTGCAATAATTGAGCTGGATTTTGAATTCGGTTGGTTTGGTGCTACAATTGCGCGGGAACTTGATGAATGTGTCGTTCAATATGTTGAAGAGACATTGACTTTATGTCTTCGCAAGTTTTGTCTGTGGATGCTTGGTAGTGAATTCACTGGCAATCGACGTTACACATTGCAAATTCAGCAACAATCCCTGAAACGGTGCCAAATTATTGAAAGAAGTGGGTCAAGCTAGATTCCCGAATCGCGGGATGAGTATGTGGTGATAATCATTTCTTGGAAGTTTGTGACTGGTATATTATACAAGACCTAATCATTTCTTGGAAGTTTGTGACCGCTATATTATACAAGACCTGCAAGATGTTGACCATATAGCTATGAGACATGCATTTATTCCATCCGTAGCTGCATATTGATGCTGAAATATTTCTACTGGTAGCAACTTGATGCTGATTTTCCTCTTGAATTGCCTGTACGCATGCATGCTTGAGAGAATTTCTGACTCTTATCCTTAATTTTTTTTTTTCTCTTAAGAAGCAATGAGACCAACTTGCTTTTCTTGTATAAGGCAAAGATTGCTCTGGACTGCCTTGGAGTTCCAATTGGTTGAGCGGGTGCATTTCGATATGATACTTTATTTTCTAGTCAAGATGATTAGTATCTCAGTCTTTATTAGTGAATGATCACAGATTGTACTTTGATTGACCGGCTGTGTGACTGTCGAGGATGGGAAAATTATTATGCAAGAAGAAACCGGACTAATGAAACACGAAATGTATTGTTATAATGCTTCTCCACCCCCTCCTATAAATTTTGGCAAACAGCGCTTTGTTATACCCTCGTAATTATTGTTGATCATTTCATGTTTCTACCTCAATTGTTTCTTTACTAAATGATAGAACAAAATATCTGAACAAATCTGTTAATAGAATTTTTCCATTCATTATTAGGCTGTAAAGGGTTTTGTTCCCATCATTCCCTCATAAAATATGTCTACGGCTAACAATAACAATAATCTTGCTTTATTAGAGACAATGTTTTACATTTTTCATTTGCCATTATGCTTTGTTAGGATCCATATGGCGGTCTCTATCTCCTTTGGGGAAAGTTCCTAACGATATCTCTAGGCCTTATGGTAGCTAGATTTTTTATATTGTTTTTTTGGTATGAAAATGCATTGTGACCATTGTCTTGCCTTTTAAGATCTAAGAACCTGCTTGATGCAGCCTGCATTGAAGACCAGCTCTCTCGACCAAGAAGATCGGCCTGCATTCAAGCTCGACGAAACCGAGGAGCCGTATCGATATCTTGATTCCATCCCGGAAGCTTGAAAGACACATTGGGAGCCCGCATAACGCTTTTACTAGTTTAAAGTTTCTATGCTCTTTACTATTTCTCCTAGTTTCAATGTTCTGTCTTTATTTCTCCTAATTTCAATGCTCTGTCTTCATTTCTTTGACGATATAAGCCATCCAATTTCTTGTAGAAGACAAACGACTTTTTATGAATGAAAAAAACTTTGCTTTGAAGCAAGTATCGTGAACCTTGTAGAGTTCATACCCTTGAAAACCTAGAAGAGTTTTCACTCTGTCTTTGAAGAGTCAGAGCTTTCGAAATCTGCATCCTTGAAGAGTTGCAGTCATCGATCTAGAAGAATCGGTGCCCCCTCAACTTCCTTGGAGGCCTAGAAGAGCAACCAACGAAGTTTCTATCTTTTCCTGTTCTGTTCGTTATTTCGAACCCGAATTCGATCATCCTACAGTGCTTATTTCGGATAACCCAAAACAGAGAAATTGTAGATCCAGAAGTCTTCGCTCATTTGGCTTTGGAATCAGGTCGATCCGATCTATATCGACAAAGATACGACTGTTCTCCTGAGCTTGTGCAGTGCTGAAATTTTTGTTCGTCTTGTTTTCCCGTGTGTGAGTCACTCTCCCAATCCTATTGGTTGAAAAAGCCTAACCTAGGCTTGCATCAATTAGTATCAGAGCTTTGGAGGAGAGGACAATGCCTCCAAGACAAGCTAGACGTCATGGCAGCAGAACCATTCCCCTCGATGAAGTGCATACACTCGCTGAGAATTTGCAACAACAAATTGACAAATTGACACCAGAAGTTCAGCATTTGAGGGCTGAAGCAAATAATTCTCCACCCCGTGCTAGGACTGAAGATTCCCATGGTGACTCTTCCTCTTCGGAGAGTGTTCAATCTAATCACGGTCGGAGGCATGTTCAACATCGTTTACAACATATTCGTGAGCCAAATTGGAAAAAAGAAGTCAAGAAAGATGTTCCAGAATTTATAGGTATTGAGTCTCCTGATGAAATTGTTGATTGGCTAACACTTGTGAATGAGGTGTTTGAGCATCGAAATGTTCTGGAGAATCGTCGAGTTGGGATCATTGCTATGCGATTCCAAGGCAAGGCGATTGCTTGGTGGAGACATGAAAAACAAACTCGCCAAGCCGTTGGCAAAGCATCAATCACTTTGTGGAGAAAGATGGAGGGCAAGATTCAAAAATATTTTCTTCCCAAAGGATATAAGAGAGAGCTCTACCAATGGTACCAAAATCTAAAACAAGGTATGTGAACGGTGGACCAATACACCAATGAATTCAATGAGTTGGTGATTCATAACAATATCCAGGACCTGGAGGAGGTGCTTGTGAACAAATACTTGAACAGTCTTCAATTTTACATTCAAGACGCCTTGGAAGTCCTCAACATTTGGGACTTAGGAGATGCACACCAACGAGCACTCAAAATGGAGCGCTCTTATTCTCGGAGACAACAATCAATTACCATGACAAGTTAGGCCACTAAGAGTACCACTAGCACTACTAAAGTTGCTGAGGCTACAACGCAATCTGCTAGTAAGCTTTTTACTCAGCCCCATGCTTTGAAGCAACCTGCTATGTCCGAAATATGTTGCTATTCTTGTGGGGAGTTGGGTCATCGTGCTAGCAATTGTTGAATCAATAAGAATCAACCAGCCGATAAAGCCTTCTTGGTGGATAATGATTCTGATGAGAATGCTAAGGACCCACTTGAAGAAGAGTTGAACAATGATGAAGAAGCTGCGGATGATGAACAAATAGTGCATGCTAACACTGGCGAACTTCTTATGGTAAGGAAAAATTTTCTTACTCCTCGAGATGACACTGGAGATAGGTGGCTGCGTACCAATATTTTTCATTCTGCTCGCACAATCATGGGAAAGGTATGTCAATTGATTATTGACTCTGGTTGTTATGAGAATATAATTTCTGAAGTAGCAGCAAACAAGTTGAAGTTGTTGTAGCTTGTAATAACACTTAGAGGGGGGGTGAATAGGTGTAAAGAAATTTTACGCGCAATTAAAATAAAGCTTTTGCAATCATTAAATTGAAATTAAATAAATAGTGTAGAGAAGATTGCAAACACAGTTTATAGTGGTTCAGCTTTAGGCTAGCCTACGTCCACTTTCCAGGCGATCAGCCAATAGGCTGGATTTCACTATATGATCAAAGGTGATTACACACTCTTGAGTGTTAGCACTCAGTGATGATGAGTCTCACAGAGTCACTCTTCTTGGTAATTCACTAGGATCACTTAAATTCTCACTTTAGACAACTGATGAAGAACATAATCGCACTTTGGAATATGTTTATCCTCTCTTATCTCCTAAGTCTTATCCTATCCTTATATACTCTCCAAGCCACACTCAACCGTTGGCTCTTTCCTTGAGAGTTTAGTTTTCCCTTTCCTAGACAGACTTTATAAGGCAAGTCTTTTTGACCGTTGAGAGTAGATTAGATCCCCTTAGATTCTGTTCGCCCATACAATCAGAATCTGGGCTTCCATAAGTATTCCATTCTTCTTTGGAAGTTGTCTTTTAATTGATCCTGCCAATCAAATTAATATAACAGAATCAACATAAACAAAGTAAGTGAAATACTTAACCGTTGGTGATCTGATCCTAAAGTTTCATTCTGAGTCTGATAGACTAGTATTCTGAGTCTGTTTAAGTTTTCCGTCTGGCACGGTCAAACTCAGAATCTGTGTCTTTTCGGGTCTTCCGTCTGGTACGGACAGACTCAGAAACACTTTATATTTTTCCTTATGCCACCAACAGATTCAAAAACATACGCCACCCTGTGGCTTATTCCTTATGAAGATATGTATAAATACTTACTTAAAATGATTTGTTAACATCAAAACTAAGAGTTTTCAACAATCTCCCCCTTTTTGATGGTGACAAAACTTTTTATGCTTATTGCTTGTTGTCCCCTGCAAAATATGGTTAGGCAGAACATACTTCCACATACAGTAAAATATGACAAAAATAATGATGCTCTTATCAATCCATATTAAACCAGTCAAATGATATTAGATGATTCATTCAGCAAACAACAATTCAGTTTACTCCCCCTTTTTTGTCACTATCAGAAAGATAATATCTTGGAAGATAAGCAGAGTCTGACAGAAAAACTTGACAAAAGTTTAAACAAAATAAACCGAAAGATGATTTCTTTAGGAAAATTTCTTTTTAGGGGTCCGAACAAGGGTGAAATCCTCCATATCCATGGCAGACTCCTCAATTCTGTTGAGATATTGATGAACTGTTTTCTCTAGAGTCTCCAGTCTGTTGTTGAGAGAGGTTTTCATAGCAACTTGGCAATCTCTTATTTCCATAAGTAAAGCCAATATCTTCTAAGATTCGGCATGATTAGATGAAGTTGCAGGGATTTCTGTTTCAACATTCTGAGACATAAGCTCCCCCTGAGTTGATGCTTCAGTTTGGCCTTGTTGTCCCAGTTGATTTCTGTCTTCCTCAGCTTCAGGGAGAGCACCCTCATTTGTTCTATGTCCTTCTTCCTCTTTTTCTTCTCCTTCTTCTGGTCCATCTTTGTCAGAATCAATTTCCTCTGGCTCAGACATTTCCACATTCTCATCAGGTTGAGATGCTGCATTAGGAAGATTTTCTTCTGTCACTACTGGTGGAGGCAGTTCTGTTTCTGTTTCTGTCACCCTCTGTACAGTTTGACCCATTTTCACCAAAATTTTAGAAATAGTCTCCTCTTCATCATTTTCATTATGTAGCAATAGTTGTCTTCTCTTCTTAGAACTAGGTTCTGCAGTAGTCATCTCCTTTCCCTTTCTCTTTGCTGTGGTTGATGCCTTGGCCAGTTCCTTCTCTTTTCGTCTCCATATCTCTGCAACGTCCTTTACCTCATCTTGTTTATCATCTTAAGATCGATGACCATGGTTGGAAGCTCTTTAGTGCAGAATCTGCTGGGTATATCGATCTTGAGATGTTCAAAGATCCTGGTCACCAAAGCTCCATAGGGCAACTATCCTTTATCTTTTGAAACTGTTCGATACATGTGCAGAAGAACAGTATGAGGAAGTGAGAATAAAACTCCCTTCTCAATTGCCCACATTAGTTTGGCCTCGAATCTTGACACATCAGTCTTTGATGAAGCCTTGGGACGGATGCAGCTTATGATGATCTTATGCAGAATAGTTCTTGCTAAAGTTAAAGAGGGATAAGTGATAGTAGGCCTAACAGACTTTGTAAGATACTTACAGACAGTCTCATAGGTGACTTCAATTGGCTTGAAGGGTCCCCTCTCAACTTTCATGATATCAGCCAGAACATCTGTATTGATATCATAAAACCTATCATTCACACTGAACTACATTCTATCTGGAGACAGAAATGTCAAATTTGAGTAAAAATATGCTGTTAGTTCTGGATAAACAACAGCAGAGTCAGTGCAAAATTGATCCATCTGCAATATTTCAAAATGTCCTCACAGATTTACATCAGCAGCATCCAAGAAATCAAAGTCCACAATCCTGTGATGCATAACTCCATGTTCCAACAATCTATTATAGAAAGTCTTATGCTCTTTCGACCAGAATAATTTCCCTGTGGTATTCCTAGCCACTGCAGCAATTCCCATTCTGACTTCAAAATTCCTATAGATTCGTTCATCATCCTCCTTCTCACCTAAGACATTCTCCCTACTCCTACTCACTTCACTTTCCCGTGCTCTTTGTCTAAAAGGTGGTTCTGTAGTTTGAACAGCTTGAACCAAACGAAGTTCATTTGCATACCCTTTTTGTTGCAAGAGGTAGAGTTTCATATCCTCAGTAGCATTTCTTCGCACTAAGTGTTAATACATTCTCATAACAGAATGAGGGTTTTCTGGTTTAGGCAAGGTTAATCTAGACATACCTCTTCTGGAGACATTTCTTTGCTCAAAACCTATTGGGGAATTTCTCTGAGGCTCCAAATTTTCATTTGCATCCATTTGAACCAATGCATTTTGAGATTGTCCTTGGGAATCGTCAGAGGTTTGCGTCAAATCGAAATGCGTCTGTCCTCCTTCTACATTCCTTGATCCTCTGCCAGCAATCCTGTTGGATCTTCTTTTGGGAGATGGAGACACAGACCTTAATCTGGACATGGAGGATCTCGAAGCCATTGTTCGGAGAAGATTTGGTTTGATTTAGAGAGAAGGATTAGTCTTTAGGGTTTTTGGAAGAAGGTTTCTGAAGAATGTCGTGAAAGACTCGTTCTTTTTGGGGGTTATAGACTATTCGAAGATGAAAAGACGCGACTTTTGACTAAAAATAGCAGTTATTCAAAAATTATTAAAAATGGCGGAAATAGATGCAGATAACTTAGGCATGTACCGAAATTATGCAAATCAATTATTTTGCTAATAACTTACCAAGATTAATCATATAAGACAATAACTTACGCAACAAAAAATTAAATTCAAAAATACCATCAAGTCCTTCTAGGTGCTTGGTCTAATTGCTTCTCCCAGACTATATCTTGTCTTCATGGATTTTATGCGAAAGGATTAATGATATTTAATCTGCTACATATTGAATCAAATGTACCTTTGTCCAGTGGCTTTGTGAAGATATCTGCCAATTGATTTTTTGAGTCGATAAATTCCACAAATATATCCCCATTTTGTATGTGATCTCTAATAAAATGATGCTTAATTTCAATGTGCTTTGCCCTGGAATGTAGGATTGGGTTCTTGGTGAGATTTATGGCACTTATATTGTCACACCTTATTTCAGTACATGTTTCTTCCTTTCCATAGTCCCTCAGTTGTTGTTTCATCCATAAAATCTGTGAACAGCAGCTTCCAAGGGCAACATATTCAGCTTCTGCAGTTGATAGAGCCACAATGTTCTGCTTTTTAGAGGACCATGAAACCAGCATCTATCCTAGTAGTTGACATGTTCCTGATGTGCTCTTTCTGTCCACTTTACATCCTGCTAGGTCAGCATCTGAGTAGCCAAGGAGAGTAAAGTATGTTCCCTTAGGATACCATATACCCAAATGTGGATAAGTAGCTATGTACTTTATTATACGCTTCACTACTGTAAGATGAGATTCTCTAGGGTCTGCTTGGAATCGAGCACATAAACACACACTGTATATAATATCTGGTCTAGATGCAGTAAGATAGAGAAGGGAACCAATCATGCTTTTATAGGTCTTTTGGTCAACTTTCTTCCCTGATTCATTCTGATCAAGTTTGATGGAGATTGATATTGGAGTTTCAGTCTTCTTGCAATTCTCCATTCCAAACTTCTTGATAAAGTCTTTGGTATATTTTTCTTGATAGATGAAAGTGCCATGTTTCGATTGGTTGATCTGAAGTCCTAAGAAGAATGTAAGTTCTCCCATCATGCTCATCTCAAATTCCTCCTACATAGACTTTGAAAAATTCTTGCACAAACGTTCATTAGATGAACCAAAGATAATATCATCTACGTAGATTTATACTAGCAGAATATCCTTACCTTCCTTCTTGATAAATAGAATTATATCAACCATACCTTTCTTGAATTTGTTGTCTAGTAGAAACTTACTTAGTCATTCATACTAGGCTCAAGATGCTTGTTTCATACCATACAGAGCCTTCTTCAGTCTGTATACGTGATCTGGCTTTCTTGGTTCCTCGAAACCTAGAGGTTGTTCCACATAGACTTCTTCTTTGATAAACCCATTCAGAAAGGCGCTCTTTGCATCCATCTGAAATAGCTTAAAGTTTTGATAGCAAGCATAGGCAAGTAACATTCTAATAGCTTCCAATCTTGCTACTGGTGCATAGGTTTCATCATAGTCTATTCCTTCTGATTGTGAATAGCCTTTGGCTACAAGTCTTGCCTTGTTTCTGGTCACCTTACCGTGTTCATTCACTTTATTCCTGAAGACCCACTTAGTACCTATGATGGTTCTTCCTTTGGGTTTGGGAACCAATTCCCACACATCATTCCTTTTAAAATGCTGGAGTTCTTCTTGCATTGCTTCTATCCAGCTTTCATTTGTAAGGGCCTCGTCTATTCCTTTGGGTTCAATCTTAAAGATGAGTGCCACAATACTTATTTCCCTTTTGTTCTTCGATCTGGTTCAAACTCCTTCACTGATATTTCCAATGACTAGCTCTTGAGGGTGACTGGACTTGTGCTTCCAGTTTTTGCTCTACACTACGCTGTCATCAGAATCTTCTGGTAATTGAGTAATGTCCAGTTGAGTGATTCTTTGTTCTTGAGTTCCCTCAGAGTCTATTTTCTGTGAAGAGTCAGCTTCTTTGTTGAGAGTTGAATTTTCAAGAGTAGCAGTTGGTTATGAATCTTCAATTTCCGTTCTGCTCTTGTTGGAGGCATCTTGCTCTAGAAACTTCACGTTCATAGATTCTTCCACTGTTTGAGTGCTCTTGTTGAACACTTGGTATGCTTTACTTATGGTTGAATATCCCATAAATATACCTTCATCGATCTGTCCTCAAATTTGCTTGGAAGATTGTTAGCATTTTTAAGAATGAAACATTGACAACCGAAAATTTTGAAATAGGAAACAATTGGTTTTCTTCCTTTGAAAATCTCATAGGGAGTTTTCTCAAGAATTGGTCTTAGAAAAACTCTGTTAATGATATGACAAAACGTGGAACCTGCCGCCCGTAAACGAGTTGCCACCTTACTTTCAATAAGCGAGTTCTGGCCATTTCTTGCAAAGATCTGTTCTTTCTTTCTACAACTCCATTTTGTTCTAGGGTGTAGGGAGAGGAGAACGTATGCTGAATACCATTTTCATTACAAAAGTCTGCAAAGTTTTGATTTTCAAACTCTCCTCCATGATCTGTTTTAATGTTAGAAATAGAATAACCTTTCTCATTTGAACCCTTTTTGCAAATATTGAAAAACAAGAAAAGGTTTCACTTTTATTGGCAAGAAAGAATACCCATGTAAAATGAAAGTAATCATCTATAATTACCAGACAATATTTCTTACCTCCAATGCTTTGAGTTCTAGTTGGGCCAAACAGATCCATATGAAGTAGCTATAATACACGTTTAGTAGAAACTTGATTCATAGATTTGAAGGAATTTATAACCTGTTTTCCCATAGTGCATGCGAAGCAAAGATCTGTCTTCTTATAGGTTAATGAGAGCAAGCCATGAACAAGCTTTTTGCTGTGTAGCTTAGAGATTTGATTCATGCTGACATATCCAAGTTTGCAATGCTAGAGATTTGCCTCATCATGGACTGAAATTAGACATTTGGCAGTGTCTTCATTTATGTCCAGAAGATAGATGTTCCCATGTCTTCGTCCAGTGAATGATTGAGAAGAATCATTGCTAGTTTCAGAACATAAATTTTCTTTGAAGTTAATTCTGAAACCAGCATTACATAACTGGCTAATGCTAAGAAGATTGTAGTTCAGTCCCTTAACCAGAGATACATTGTTGATAATTAGACTACCATTCTTGATTGTTTCTGATCCAACAATGTTTCCCTTGGTGTTTCCTCCAAAAGAGACTGTTCCTCCTTTAACCTTTTCTAAAACAACAAACATTCTTGAATCTCCAGTCATATGTCTTGAACATCCACTGTCTAAGTACCATTTCTTCTTGCTTTTGAAACTTACCTGCAATCAACATGCATATTCACTTCTTCTTTGGTACCCAGATTTTCTTGGGTCCTTCGGTGTTAGTATATGCTTTGTCTATCCATTTCTTCTGAACAAGTCTCCAAACTTTAGGACATTTGTTTTCAAAATGTTCTTTTTCTCCACAATTAGAGCATTTGAAATTATCTCGACCAATAAGTTTTGCAAAAGTCTTTTTGAAATGATTTTTATAGGCCTGTCGAGGAGGTCTCTTTTTAATTCTCTCCTTGACCTTAGGAAAATCAATTAAAGAATTACTTTCCTTATAAAACCCAAGTCCTGACTTATCATAATAGGGAATTTAAATGGAAAGTATATGCTGCAGGGTTTTTGATCCTTTAGAAAACTTTGTAGTAATGTTCAAAATTTCCTTTTTGAGAGATTCATGTTCATTTTGCAAAGAGTTTCTATTCTCTTTTGTCTCCAAAATTTCTTTTTGTGAGATTCATTTTCATTTAAGAGAAAATCTCGATTTTCCTTTATTTCTGAAAATTCCTTTTGGGATCATCAAATTTTCCATTTAAAGAGTGATTCATTTGACTCAACTTGCGATTTTCCTTTTTTAATCTGGAAATTTTTTTCATAGTAGATTTTAAATTTAAACAAAGCTCATTTATATAATCTGAAACTTTTGTAGGAATATCAGAATGACTAACCTCAAATTCTTTGTCTGAGTCTAAGTCTGATTCTGAATCTACTCCAGAGTCTAAATCTGAGTGTGTCATTAGACAGATGTTGCCATATTCATCTTCACTGTCTTCAACCTCAGTGGCACTCCAAGTTTAAGCTTTCAGGGCTTTCTTGTATTTTTCATATTTCCCTTTGTTTTTCTTGAGTTTAGGACAGTTCTGTTTTATGTGACCCTTCTTTTTGCATTCGAAGCAAACAACATCTTTGACATATTCTTCCTCATCCTCTGTCTTTCGTTGTCCAGTCTGCCTGTTTTGCTTCTTACTATAGAACTTTTTGCCTTTCTTGTTTAGCTTCTTTACCTTTCTGATTAGCAGTGCGAGTTCTTCATCGTCCAGCTCGTCCTCAGAATCTGTCACGCCCCGAACCCCGGGCACGCAACAACCCCTTACCATGGTCCATTGAAAACAACGTCCCAGGACTCGTCGACGACCATTCATTTTAATCTTTCGTTATACGCAAGCGGAAGACGAACCATCCCCAGTCCAAACAGACAATCAAGTAATCAATCAGGGATAGAGGGATGAACAGCAGAAACCTCAACTACTCATTTATACAAATTACTAGATTAACCAATGGAGGATCGTTTTCCGATTTACAATCCCGACAACGGGGGCCGATCCATCCTCTAAGCCAAACCAAAAAGGAACTAGGCTGGGCTAATCTAGCTGTACAAAATGAACCCTCGGGTTCAGCATCACGGTCACTCGGACCCATCAGACTCGACTCTGTCAGGTCGATCACTAGAGAAGCGGGAGCAGGATTCTCCATTGCGGGTGCGCCATTCTAGGGGCCTGAAAATGGTTAACCACGACGGGTTGAGATAAAATCTCAGCGAGTTCTTCCCCTAAGCCCCGGTTAGTACACCAACTCAACCCGGGGTATCTCTCCAGAACCACCCCTCACTCAATCCAACCACAAACAACCAGCAATCAGCAATCAAACCACAGACAGGGTCAACCAACAAACAAAAGTCGGTTCGCATGCAACCTTACCCGGTATGCCATACCCTGCACGTTATAAGTCAGCACAATACACGCAATGCACATGGCCGTTAGATGATGCAGTTCATCAATCACATGCGAGTCGCGTCACAAGCGATCTCACCTAGCCATTGCCACACCCTGCACGTTATCAATTCATGCGTGCGTGCCATAAATGATGTGATCATCTCATGCATAATCGGAACCAATGATGCCGTGTTTTCTCATGCACTCTCGCATCCACATGTGTTCCGATTATTACTGCCCCACAGGGCTACAACCAAGGCGCAACGGCGCTACGGCGCTCTTCCTCCGCAGAGGTGCAACCGTGCCCTTTCGTGCCCAAAAGACGTCAAGGGATACTCTCCCAAGACCGCATGCCCAATGAACGTCAAGGGATACTCTCCCGAGACCGCATGCCCAACAAACGTCAAGGGATACTCTCCCGAGACCGCATGCCCAAAGGATGTCAAGGGATACTCTCCCAAAACCGCATGCCCACAAAACGTCAAGGGATACTCTCCCAAGACGGCATGCCCAAAGAACGTCAAGGGATACTCTCCCGAGACAGCGGTTTCAATTTAGTGATCACGCAAGCAAACCATCACAACCCACTTATTATCTTTGAGCATTAGCCAATGCACACATGCTTGCATATGAAACCTCAAATCATTTCTCACAAAAGCGGTCCATTTCCGGTGTCCTCGGACAAACCATTTTTCCCACATTTCTCATAAAAGCGGTCCATTTCCAGTGTCCTTTGGATGAATCACTTTCTTTCTCATAAAGGCGGGTCCATTTCTGGTGTCCCTCGGACAAACCATTTTTCCCTTTTTGTGAAATTCACACTATTCATGCGAATGTTCATGCCACGACACATTAATTTCACTTCATATGATCAAGACACATGAAATTATGCACAATTTCACTTCCGGATGAACAGTGCCGTGAACAGTACCGTGAACAGTGCACGTGAACAGTGAAATTTCCGAATTTAATAATTAAATAATTTAATTCAGAAATCACATAATTTAATCAATAACTGCAGGAATTAAATAAATCAATTAATTAAAACAATTAATCAATTTAATCAAGCAAAGCATGCTTAATTAGCACATAACACACAATTAAGCATAATTAAACAAGATTAAGCTAATCTAATCTTAACCCTTAATCTAACCACCTATCTTAGGGCTAATGTACTTAATTAAACATCTTAATCAACCCTTAGCACTAATTAACCCAACCCTAAGCAAGTTTAGGCACTAAATAGGGATTAGGGGCTAAACTCACCCGTTAAGCGGGCCGGCGACACGGGCGCGGCGGCAGCGACGAACCCGACACCTGAGGACATCTCTCCCAACACTCCAAGGCGGTCCCGGGGCAGAAATCACAGCAGCAGCCTCTGCTCAAACTCTAAACTTCAAAAGACAGCACTGCAGTAGGAGGAAGCTGCTGGTCGGAGCAAAAACAAGCTGGCCGGAGCTCCGGCGAGCTGGTGGCCGGTGATCGGAGGCTCCTGGGGGTCGAGGGGGAGTTGTGGGTGGCTGGTGTGGCGGTGGTTTGGTCGAAAATGGAGAGAAACGGAGCAAAAGGCGGAGCTGCGCAGGGGGCGACGCTACAGTAGGCGGTCCGGCAACAGCCGACTTCCGGCCGCCGTACGGATCGGAAGGAAGCTTCGATCGACGAACGGCCGACGCCATCCGTACGTATTCTCTCTCCCGATCGTAACAGTGGGTGGAAAACCCCGAGATTCCACCGGGAAGGCAACGAACAACTCCAATTTCGGCAAGAGGTCAGAAACTGAAACTGCAGAAATGCAAGGAGAAGCAAGGGGAAGAAGGGCTGCGATTTTTGGAGAAGATGAAGGGGAGAGAGAGAGAGAGAGCTGGTCTTCAAGCCTCATTAATGCCATTAAATGGCTTGCTTCAACCCCCAACCAAATGACATCATCTTCTCTCTCTTCCTTTTGACTTTTCTTCAAAATATCCAAGGGCATTTTGGTCATTTCCACCTTGCACATTTTCCAATCTGTCCTTGGGCTAAAAATGAAAGGCGGGCCTAGGAAACGGGCTGAAAAATGAATAGGAATGGGCTCGGGAATTTCTTGGGCTCGAATTGGCTCAAGGTTAGGCAACGGGCTCAGAAGGGTAAATGCTCGGTTTGGCCCGACGGGCTCACTTGCTTATCTCGGTCTTCCACAATGGCTGTCCCTCCTTGGGCATAAGGCCCACACTGATTTTTCCCGGCCCACTTCCTCGTAAGCTCGATTCCTCGGTCCGTAAACCCTTTTCCCAAAACTCGGCTCAATCGACACCGTTGACTGTCAAGGAAGCATCGTCCAAAAGTTCGTCTCGAACGTTCCTGAAAATTCGAAGTCCAATTTTGGATTCTCATGTCTTGTCAATTTCGGCCGAATGCCATTTTGGTACTACTCGGGCGACGGGCGGCCGAGGATTCACGCGTAACCGACTCGTGCCAATTCACGTTCAAGACTTCTCGACACATGGACGTCCTTGACTACATGAAATTGCGAAGGATCGATTCTTATTTCTAAGTACACGATTATCAAGGATCGACATAGGGCCATTCACGGGTTCGATAACAGTAGACGGAATCACCCGTCATCCCATTATTTCTGTCCGCGAATCGACTTCTAGTCGTCCCTGAAATCGGCCTGCCTGACTACAGGATCGTCCTTACGCAAGTCTCACGGTCGAGTCGTTTTCCCAGGTCAAGTTCTTTAGTCGCACGAGTTCTGTCCTCATTAGCCTTTCCCCTCAAGGTCGGTATCTCAGGAGTGATCAGTTCCGAGTGAGATCAACCAACAATGCACTGGCGAAATTAACGTTCAGTCCTCCCTCAGAGGGCTCGAATTTCAGGACGTCACAGAATCTGTATCATCAGAATCGATATTAGACTTAAGAGCAATGGTTTTCTTACCTCTGGATTCCACTTATTCGTTCATTTGTTCTGCTTCATAGGATTACAGAGTACCAACGAGCTTATCGACTGTCGGTGGTGAAATACGCAAAGTTTCTCTAATAGAGGTCTTCACATTATTCCACTCTTTTGATAGTCCTCTTAAAAGCTTGTTGACTTTCATAGGACCAGGAATAGGCTGTCCTTGTTATGCCAGTCCATTTACAATTTCTGTAAATCGACTGAACATGTCTCCTATTAACTCTCCCTGCTTCATCTTGAAGGATTCATGTTGACCAAGTAAAATATTTACTTTGATCTCTTTAACACGATTAGTTCCTTCATAGGTTACGTGCAATCTATCCCATACTTCCTTTGTTGTATCACAAGAAAATATTTGATTATATTTATTAGGTGATAAAGCACAGTAAAGGGAGTAGATAGCCTTAGCATCAAGAGTTTGTCTCTTGATCAATTCTTCTGGAGAAGTGGTAGCTGATGTTTCTGTTGCTTTCCCATCATCTTTCTTTGAAGTTTCTTTGATTTCTGCGTTTGGATCAACTCCTCTTGCAACTACATCCCATTCCATCGGATCCTTTGATCTGAGGAAGGCCTTCATCTTGTTCTTCCATATATTGTACTCTTTACCATCAAAGTAGGGTGGTCGAGTATTGCTCTGTCCCTCGATCGGTCCTGGTGCAAGAATATTAGCCATAGAGGATCTTTAACTCTGAAATAACATATACTTCAAATACTGAGCACGAGGCTTTGATACCAATTGTTGTAGCTAGTAATAACACCTAGAGGGGGGTGAATAGGTGTAGAGAAATTTTACGCGCAATTAAAATAAAGCTTTTGCAATCATTAAACTGAAATTAAATAGATAGATTAGAGAAGATTGCAAACACAGTTTATAGTGGTTCGGCTTTAGACTAGCCTACGTCCACTCTCCAAGCGATCAGCCAATAGGTTGGATTTCACTATATGATCAAAGGTGATTACACACTCTTGAGTGTTAGCACTCGGTAATGATGAGTCTCACAAAGTCACTCTTCTTAATAATTCACTAGGATCACTCAAATTCGCACTTTAGACAACTGATGAAGAACAAAATCGCACTTTGGAATATGTTTATCCTCTCTTATCTCCTAGGTCTCATCCTATCCTTATATACTCTCCAAGCCACACTCAACCGTTGGCTCTTTCCTTGAGAGTTTAATTTTCCCTTTCTTGGACAGACTTTATAAGGTAAGTCTTTTTGACCGTTGAGAGTATATCAGATCCCCTTAGATTCTGTTCACCCATACAATCAGAATCCAAGCTTCCATAAGTACTCCATTCTTCTTTGGAAGTTGTCCTTTAATTGATCCTGCCAATCAAATTAATATAACAGAATCAGCATAAACAAAGTAAGTGAAATACTTGACCATTGGTGATCTAATCCTGAAGTTTCATTTTGAGTCTGATAGACTAGTATTCTGAGTTTGCTTAAGTTTTCCGTCTGGCACGGTCAGACTCAGAATCCGCGTCTCTTTGGATCTTCCGTCTGGTACGGACAGACTTAGAAACACTTTATGTTTTTCCTTCTGCCACCAGTAGATTCAAAAACATACGCCACCCTGTGGCTTATTCCTTCTGAAGATATGTATAAATACTTACTTAAAATGATTTGTTAACATCAAAACTAGGAGTTTTCAACAGAAGTTGGAACTAAAAACACACCCTACGCCTTATAAAATGTCGTGGTTCAAGAAAGGCGTTGAGGTAACTGTTTCAAAACGATGCCTTGTTAATCCGTCCATTGGTTCTGTTTATAATGACAAGATATGGTGTGATGTTCTGTCGATGGATGCTAGTCACATTATTCTTAGTGAACCATGGCAATTCGCTAGGAGGACTACGCATGATGGTTATCGAAATACATATTCTTTTGAATTTGGAGGCAAGAAGATTACGTTGGCACCTAGTAGGGAACCTTTGAAAACTCCTGTAGTTGAGAATTCCTTCTCCCCTACGTTGTTGACAATGAAAGATATGAAGGATGCTTTGAAAGGAGTTCGTATCTTGTATATTTTGCTTAATAAAACAGGTGAGAAGAATGAAGTTGCCTCTGTCGTACCTCATCGAGTTCAACCTTTTTTGGAAGAGTTCAAGGATGTCTACCCAACAGACTTACCCAGTGGTCTCCCTCCTATGAGAGATATTCAGCATCAAATTGACTTGATGCCCGGAGCCTCTTTGCCGAATCTCGCTCATTACCGAATGAGTCCGACTGAACATGAGGAATTGCATCGACAAGTTATGGAGCTATTAAATAAGGGTTTTATAAGGAAGAGCCTCAATCCGTGTGCCATTCCAACTCTTTTAGTGCCTAAGAAAAATGGTACTTGGAGAATGTGTGTCGATAGTAGAGTGATCAACAAGATCACCATCAAGTATCGATTTCCTATTCCTCGCCTTGATGATCTCTTAGATCAACTTTCTGGTGCAATTATATTCTCGAAGCTGGATTTGAAGAGTGGATATCATCAAATTAGAATCAAACCTAGAGATGAATGGAAGACAGCATTCAAAACGAAAGATGGGCTATATGAGTGGCTAGTCATGCCATTCGGTTGTCGAATGCACCATCGACATTCATGAGGTTTATGACTCAAGTATTGGAGTCTTTTCTTGGAAAGTTTGTTGTTGTTTATTTCGATGATATCTTGATTTTTAGCAAGTCTACTGATGAGCACATGCTACATCTTCAAGAAGTATTATATGTGTTGAGGTAGGAACAATTGTATGCGGCTCTCGACAAGTGCTATTTTATGGTACCACAAATCCTTTTCTTGGGGTTTCATATTTCAAAGAATGGCATTTCGGTGGATGATTCTAAGATCAAGGTGATTCGAGAATGGCCAACTCCAACAAATGTGCATGAAGTGCGAAGTTTTCATGGCCTTGCTTCGTTCTATCGACGGTTTATTGTGCATTTTAGCACCATTGCGGCCCCACTCACTTCTTGCATGAAGAAGGGGGGTTTTTGAAGGGATGAATGTAGCTCAGAAAAGTTTTGAATAGCTCAAAGAAAAATTGAGCACAGCCCCGATACTTGCATTGCCTAATTTTGATCTTGTTTTTGAAGTGCATTGTGATGCATCGGGTACTGGCATAGGAGGAGTTCTAAGTCAAGGAGGTCAACCCATCGCCTTCTTTAGTGAAAAATTGAATGGTGCCAAACTTCGTTACAGCACCTATGATCTAGAATTCTACGCATTATTTTGCACACTTGAGTATTGGCGACCATATCTTATTCATCGAGAGATTATTTTATATACTGATCATGAAGCTCTAAAGTATATTTCCGGACAGAAAAAACTTAACTCCAGGCGTGCAAAATGGGTTGAATACATCCAGGAGTTCACTTTCATTATTAAGCATAAGGCTGGAGCTTAGAATCAGGTTGCCGATGCCCTTAGTCGAAAGAAGAGCTTGCTCTCTACAATGCATTAGACTGTTCTTGGATTTGATTATTTTCAAGAGTTATATCAAGAAGACCCCTACTTTTCCAAGATCATTCCCGATGCACATGAAAAGAAGCTTGCTGATTTTACTGTATGTGATGGTTTTCTTTTCAAAGGAAACCGTTTATGTGTGCCGGATTGTTCTCTTCAGCAAAGGGTGATCGATGAAGTTCACCGTGAAGGACATTTTGGGCGCGATAAAACTGTACAACTTGTTTCAGCCAAATACTTTTGGCCTCATTTGAAACGTGATGTACATTGACATGTGATTAGGTGTCGACGTTGCCAAATTGGAAAGGGACAAGCTACTAATGCTGGCCTTTATTTGCCCTTGCCGATTCCACATGCCCCATGGGAGGATATCTCTATGGACTTTGTCCTTGGACTACCACGCACAAACAGAGGTATGGATTCGATTTTTGGTGTTGTCGATCGATTTTCAAAAATGGCACATTTTATTCCATGTCGAAAAACTATGGATGCTTCGCATATTGCCGACTTGTTTTTCAAGGAAGTTTATAAGTTGCATGGCATTCCAAAGACCATTACTTCGGATCGGGATACAAAATTTCTTAGTCATTTTTGGCGACAACTATGGAAGAATGTCGGTACTAAATTGCAATATAGTACTGTGTTTCATCCCCAAATGGATGGACAAATTGAGGTTGACAACCGAACACTGCTCTTGATCTTGCACCAATTCCTTTTGCTGAGAAGCCAAGCAGCAAAGTCGACGATATTGTTTCTCAAATGAGGACAATTCATGAAGATGTGCGCCAAAGACTAGAGAGCAAAACTGAATCCTATAAAATGGACATCGACAAGCGGCGGCGTGAAGTTATCTTTGAACCTGGAGATTTTGTTTGGGCTTATTTGCCACCGGAACGGCATCCTATCGGAACTTATAATAAGCTTAGTGATCGAAAGCTTAGACCTCTCGAAGTTCTTGAGCGCATCAATCCTAATGCGTATTGATTAAATCTTCCTTCTCATTTGAAGATTCACGACGTCTTCAACGTTTGACATTTAACACCTTATGTGGGAGATTCTTCTGATGATGATGGCGCGAATTTGAGGATGAATTCTTTTAATGATGGGGAGGATGATGCAGCCTGCATTGAAGACCAGCTAACCAAGAAGATCGGCCCGCATTCAAGCTCGACGAAACCGAAGAGCCGTATCGATATCTTGAGTCCATCTCGGAAGCTTAAAAGACACCTTGGGAGCTTGCATAACGCTTTTACTAGTTTATAGTTTCTATGCTCTTTACTATTTCTCCTAGTTTCAATGTTCTGTCTTTATTTATCCTAATTTCAATGCTTTGTCTTTATTTCTTTGACGATATAAGCCATCCAATTTCTTGTAGAAGACAGACGACTTTTGATGAATAAAAAAAACTTTGCTTTGAAGCAAGTATCGTGAACCTTGTAGAGTTCATACCTTTGAAAACCTAGAAGAGTTTTCACTCTATCTTTGAAGAGTCAGAGCTTTCGAAATCTGCATCCTTGAAGAGTTACAGTCATCGATCTAGAAGAATCGGTGCCCCCTCAACTTCCATGGAGGCCTAGAAGAGCAACCAACGAAGTTTCTATCTTTTCCTGTTATGTTCGTTATTTCAAACCCAAATTCGACTGTTCTACAGTGCTTATTTCAGAAAACCCAAAACAGAGAAATTGTAGATTTAGAAGTCTTCACTCATTTGGCTTTGGAATCAGATCGATCCGATCTGTATCGACAAAGATACGACTGTTCTCCTGAGCTTGTGCAGTGCTGAAATTTCTGTTTGTTTTGTTTTCCTATGTGTGAGTCACTCTCCCGGTCCTATTGGTTGAGAAAGCCTAACCTGGGCTTGCATCATTCTCCTTGGTCACATTTCGTCGTACAATGACCACATTTACACAAATAGTTTAAGCTGGGTTTCTGGTAGACATCTCTTATATAATATTCTATTGCTGTCACATTAATAGCTATGTGGTGACAAATAGTTGATGCGGAAATATATGGCTCGTTTAATATATTATGGAGCATAATGTAAAAACAAAGAAACCTTGCTACAGGGACCATCTTGCTACATATGAAAATACTGTTAGAAAAGGTGGAGGTGGCTAATCCAAAAAGAAGCCTCTTTCTACCTGTGAGATTCTCAGCAACTTCAAGTGACCATCTTGTTGAATTCATGTAGTATGCCTAGATCAATCTTATATATACTCTCAATTAGTTAACTTGAACGAGAAAACTTTTCTCATGAAATGCATTTCCTATTAATATTGTAACTACACTAAGAGCAACTGTCTCTCTGACAATGCTCCTAAATTTCATATGCTTATTCTGTTTTCCTCGTTCTTTCATAGGCAAAAAGACATGCATAATGTGTGCAGCATCATTATCAATCATTGTTGGTTATAGTTAAACAAAACTAAAATTTGCTAGACTTTGTTTATTCATATAATTAGACGATTCTTACCCATTTTTAGGTATAAAGGACGTATATTAAGGCTGTGCAAATGATAAATTTGGAGGCTTTGGCTCAATACTATCGTTGCATTCAAGTGGTGCTGAGGCATGCATTAGGTAAGTTTCTGAACTTGCTTTGTTGCTGGTTTTGTATCTTCATAGCTTTACTTCGAAATTGTGACATATGACAATTGACAACTAAAGCTTACTGGAGGTTCATGATTCTTTATGTTGAATACTGATGGATGTGGGTTTGTTGTGATTCTCTATGTTGTTGCACTTTGAATATTGCAACCAATGACCATGAAAATAAATGGAGGTTTAAGAAAAAAAATTTCATAAACCTTCTCCTTTCTGTCAATTCATTTGGTGGCAAATTTTCAATTTTGTTTGGTTCGGTAGATGTTTGCTCATTTGGCTGTGCGTGGCTAATCTGATTGCTTATCTTTCAAAAATTCCCAATCTTGATTTAGCTCGTAACTTTTTTAACTGTATGATGAGTATTTTTTTTCTTTTTTTGGGGTTTGGGGGTTGGATATTGGGCGATTTCTTCTACTCATTCGTTTCCTTTTCTCTGGACACTTTTGGGATTAGAAAATGGTGATCTGATGAGTGAAAACGAGAAGGATAGTGATGGTGGCGTCAAGATTAACTCCCCAACATCTGACGACCACCCTCACTCATTCAATGAGGACAATGAGGACTTAATGAGTGGACAATCGCCGTCTTCTCCGTTCACATCTAAATGAGCCTCTAGGGTCAAATGCGGTTGTTCAAATTGTTGAGGAAGTGGAAGCTGGAGATGTTTACAAATCGAACAGAGGGATGTTGAGGAAGCTGTTGGCGATGAAACTGATGGCCGAGGAACCGAGTTAAAGTGTAACAGTATTCTTATAGTTAAGGTTGTCAAGAAAGAGGAAACCGAGGAAGAGTTGGAGAACGTTAGTATTTACATCTAGGGCTCGAGTCCATGAAGGAATCGTACAATGGAGAGAGCAAGAGTTTGACCATGGCGAATTCAGCAGAACAGCTGGTATTTCGCTTGTTTTTGATCCATTGTAGCCTCCAAATTTGTGATTATTTTGAATTTATGCATCAGAAATGGAATCTGCTTAATTACTTCTTGAGCTGTTGCTCCGCAGCATGAGGTAGCAATGACTCTGAGAGTGGTGCAAAGGACTTCATGAATGAATTGCTGTGCATTGCTTGATGTCATAACTGGGTCCAGGACATAATTTCGCGGTTTGTACTTCCCAGTCACCTGGAAAATTGGTTTGACGGTTTCATGCCCGAGAAAGGTGTCTATTGCATTCTATAGCTGCATAAGCTGGGATTTGTAATAATGCAGCATTTACATTTGTATCAAGAGTGTCTCCACTCTTTGATGTCTCAGTCATTCCCTTTGAGGCTAGGCTAGTGCCGAAGAACTTGACCATTGTGTTCCCTTCCCTGTTCCTATAAATTCAGCAGTTATTTTCGGATACTTCTACATCTTACCTAATACAAATGAACTCGTTACTTAGCTCGGTCGACATTTTCTTGAACTATTAGAACCCTTATTGGGCTTTCATGGTCCTCAAGTCTGAAAATCACTCATGTTGCTTAGATGCACCCAGACTGTGAAGTTTACTAAATCCAACCTGCAAGTACTTGGGGTCTGTCGTACGTGGGACTGAGGAGTTCCTCTCAAATCCCTTTTCTCGCTCGAAGATACAAGTCACAGAAAGTGACGTTCAAAATTACTCGAACCAAGAAGCTAGCAGCAGCAGTTTACTATGGCTCCTCTATTCTTGGTTACTCCATATTATTTGCTCCGGCCAATGCACTTTCACTAAATCACGTTTTGATTCGTGCGGATATCTTGTTTGCCATTCTGTTTAACGACAGTACAGATGCTGGCCAAAGGGAATGACAGACTTGTCAAAAAATATATGGCTTTGGGACTGAATATTTTCAGAATTGGACCCATGAAAACATCCGGAGCTTCCTCTGATCGTGAACTCTCAAGCTTGATTCCTTCTAACTGTCTTTTGGATGCAGAGAGAACTGGGAATCGGTTTTGGTTGAAAGACAGTGGGCTCAGCAAAGAATTGATAGTTTGCTTTTGGCCCAATGTAAATGTTATCAGATCTCGTGCATGTGAAGCTCATGTGCGATTGCTTTTCATGCCATTAGGTTCGATATGGTATTTCTAAAATTGTAAAACGGTGCAATCGATTGTAATTAACAGCTATCGTGAAGTAGGAAACAGAATAGATGTACCTAAACTACATTAAATTCGAAGACTGATATTTTTCCTGAGAAAAAGAACTTGTTAATTGTGAAATTACTATTTTGCTATGTATTCAGAAATACGATGCTCGCGTTTTCAATGTGATTTTTGCTGAATGGTATCACTTTTCACCGTTTTTGTGGAATGATCTCAATTAGTAAAAAATTAGTATCAATTTCAACAATTTCACCCCAACTCAACTATTTTTTATGTAACTATTGGGATTTTTCTTAGTGACCACCCTTTCCACATGAGAAGAGGGAGGCGGGGGGTTCGAATCTCCACATTCTCAAGGAATTATGATAGGGACGATTTAGTTTCAAGTATGGATTTCAACTATCACGCCCTACAAGGTGTGACGTCCTAAAATTCGAGCGATTTGAGGAATGAATGAACGTGAATTTCATCAATGCATCGTTGATAGATCTCACTTGGAATTCATCACTCCCGAGATACTGACTTTGAAGGAAAAAGCTAATGAGGACAGAACTCGTGCAACTAAAGAACTTGATTTGGGAAAACGACTTGACCGTGAGACTTGCGTGAGGACGATCCTGTAGATATGCGGGCTGATTTCAGAGGCGACTAGAAGTCGATTCACGGACAAAACATGATGGGACAACAAGTGATTCCATTTATTGTTATCGAGCCCGCAAACGACCCTATGTTGATTCTCGGTAATTGTGTACTTTGAAATGAGAATCTATCTTTCGCAATTTCATGTAGTCAATGACGTCTATGTGTTGAGATGTCTTGAATGTGGTTTGGCACGAGTCGGTTACGTGTGAATCCTTGAAGCCGCATGTTAGTCTGAGACGTACCAAAATGGCATTCGGGCGAAATTGACAAAGCATAAGGATCCATTATTGGACTTCGAATTTTCGAGAACGTCCGGGACGGACTTTTGGACAATGCTTCTTCGATAGTCGACAGTGCCAGTTAAGCCGAGTATTTGGAAAAGGGATTTACGGATCAAGGAAACAGGCCTACGAGGACGTGTACCGGGCAAGACCAACGTGGGCCTCATGCCCAAGGTGGGACAGCCACCATGGTAGACCCGAGACAAGCAAGTGAACCTGTTGGACCCAATCGACCAATTTACCTTCCGAGCCCATTGTCTAACCTTGAGTCATTTCGAGCCCAACCGATTCTCGAGCCCAATCCTATTCACTTCTTAGCCCATTTCTTAGGCTTGCCCTTCATTTTCAACCCAAGGGTAGGTCGAGAAATGGGCAAGGTGGAAATGACCATTTTGCCCCTAGATGTTATGAGGAAAAAACAAAAAAAAAGAGAGCGAAGATGATGTCATGTGCATGGGGAATTGAAGCAAGCATCAATGGCCATAATGAGGAGTGCAGCCAGCCCTCACTTCACTCTCTCTCCTCTCTTTCAGCCCCTCACAAACCGCACACTCTCTCTCCCTTGTTTTCCTTCCCTTCCTTCTGCTTCTCCTTCAGACCCTCCTCCAAAAACTTGAGTTGTTCGTTTCTTTCCCATGCTGATCACCACCCATGCCACCCACCACCATGCTCAGAAGGTCCAAACCATATCCCCCACGACGACCGCTCGCTGGATAGAGCCATCGGCTGATTCACTTGTCGGCCGAAAGTCGCTGCCTCCTTGTTCGCCTGTCCCTACACTACTTTGCCCATTTCAGCCATTTTCCTCTTGCTCTGACTCAACCACTGCCCAGCCCAGCCACCAACTAGTCCCCCTTGACCCCTAGGAATCGTCGGCCAGCCGCTCGCCGAAGCTTCGGCCAGCCCGCCCAGCTCCTTTCTCACCTGTGCAGTTTAGTTTTTCTAGTGTTGCAGTGTGAGGCAGAGTTTGTTGCTGTTGTTTTAGCCTTGGGACTGCCTTGGATCGCTGTGGTCGGGGTTCCCGTGCATAGCCTCCGTCGTCATCGCCGCGTCTGTGTCTCTGACCCGCTTAATAGGTGAGTTTAGCCTCTAATCCCTTATTAGTGCCTAAACTTGCTTAGGGTGGTTTCATTAGGGTTAATTCTAGTTTAGGAGGTTTAATTAAATTGTATTAGTCTTAAGATAGGTGGTTAGATAGATGGTTAAGATTAGCTTAGCTTAATCTTGCTTTATGTTGCTTAATTGTGGTTTGTGTTTAATTAAGCATGTTTAGCCTTAATTAAGTGATTTTTGTTTTTAATTAATGTTTTTAATGATTTATGAATTTAATTTATTAATTATTAAATTATGGATTTTACTGTTCACGTTGCACTGTTCACAAATTGTTGTTCATGTGCACTGTTCACACGATACTATTCACACGCACTATTCACACACATTGTTCACACGGAAGTGAAAAATTGCCTTGTGTCATGTGTTTTGATCTTATGAGGTGAATTGGATGTGTAAAGGCATCGGCATCCGCATGAATCTTATGGTTTTCACAAAAAAGGGAAAAATGATTTATCTAAGGGACATCGAAAATGGATCGCTTTTATGAGAAAAGGATTTGGTGTCACGCCCCGACTCTCGAGCTCGCAGGAACCCCATTTCCATGGTCAATTGAAAGCAACATCCCAAGACCCATCGACGACCATTCATTTTATCTTTTGTTAAGCGCAAGCGGAAGACGAACCATCTCCAAACAAACAACAATCAAACAGGAATAGAGGAATGAACAGCAAGAACAACAACAACTACTCAATTATTCAATTTACTGGATTAACCAACGGAGGATCGTTTTTCGAATTACAAGCCCGACAAAAAGGCCGATCCATCCTCTAAGCCAAACGAAAAAGAAACTAGGCTAATCCAACAGTACACAAAGAACCCTCGGGTTTAACACCATGGTCATGCGGACCCATCGGACTCAAGCTCCGTCGAGTCAATCACTAGAGGAGCGGGGGCAGAATTCTCCACTGTGGGTACACCATTCTAGAGGCCTGAAAGTGGTTATACAACAACCAGTGAGATAAAATCTCAACGAGTTCTCCCCCTAAGCCTTGGTTAGTACGCCAACTTAACCCGGGGAATCTCTCCAAAACCACCCTTCACTCAACCCAACAACAGATAGCCAACAAACAGCGGACCAAACAATATACAAGGCAAACCAACAATCAACATTCGGTTCGCATGCAACCTTACCCGGTTTGTCATACCCTGCACGTCAAATCTCATACAATGCAGCAAAGCACATGGCCGTTGGACGATGTAGTTTATCAATCACATGCGAGTCGTGTCACAAGTGATCTCACATGGCACGACTATCAACTCATGCGTCAAATCATCACGACATTAAGAGCATGCGAATAATCAGAGCATCTCACACAACTTTCTCATGCCTCACATCCACACATATGCTCCGATTATTACAACCCTCTAGGTCACGACACAACCTTATGGTTGGCGGTTAACTAGTCGTAAATCAGGTATCGTCCTCTCTCATGAGGCATGGTGACGTCATGTGCTCTCCCTCACCGACGACATTCCCTATAGAGCATAGGGCACGCTCATTGCCGCAGCCCCGCATTTGACCACTATCAGGCGATCCAATGGTCACGGCATAACCCCAATGGGGATTGGCGGTCATCCGACTCAACCGGGCTATCAATTTTAATTTGACCATGAAACACATGTCACGCCCCAACCCTCGAGCATACGGCAACCCCTGTTCTCTTGCGGTCATTTGATTTGCGATTTCCCAGGATCCGTCGCCGACCGTTATTTTTATCTTTTAATTAAACGCATGCAGAAGCGAATCACAATCCCAAGTCAATTACAAAAGCAGGGATAGCAGGAAAACCCAACAAGAACATATTCCAAAGTATCGCTTTATTTATCTACTGATTAACCCTAGGAAGTTTACAAATACAAGCCCTTACCACGGGCATCTTCCTATTGAGCCAATGAAACTAACGAGCTAGGATTAATGTACTCCCTTCAAAAATGGCCACGAGCCGAAACACGCGTCGGTCCACCGTCCTACGGACCTGAAAAATGGTTATTTAACAACTAGTGAGATAAAATCTCAGTAAGTCAAAATCCTAAGCCTCGATTAGGAATTTCGCTCGCCTCGAGGGTAATCAACCATGCAACCTAGTTCCAGCAAGCAACACATACCACACCTCAAGCAGCATTATCAGACGACAGTTCAATAAGTAGATGCAAACACAAGCGACCCTACCTGGCCTTGGCACATGCAACCTGCATAAACTGTCATTTAAATCATCACGACATTAAGAGGCATGTGAATAATCAGAGCATTGCAGATAGCTTTCTCATATCTCATACCCACACATGCTCCGATTATTACGACCACTAGGGCTATGGCACAACCTTATGGTTGGCGGTCAACCGGTCATAGACTAGGCATCGTCCTCCCCCATGAGGCACGGCGACATCACGGGCTATCCCCCATCGACGACATTCCCTAAGAAGCATGGGTCCGGCCTCTACCGCGACTTCGCAACCAACCACTGTTAGGCAACTGACCGAAGTTAGGACGACCAAAAGGCCACGGCACAACCCCAAGGGTTAGCGGTCTACCGGCAGCGCTGAGCTCTCCTCTTAATGTGACCATGCAACACACCATCAAACAATCTGTTCATTTCTTTGCTCTGTCGTGAATGCACATACCATTCGTGCTCATGCAACATGCTATTATAGTTAACACACGTATAATGTCATGTAATAGTATTCAGTAGTCACGTACAACAGCAACAGTCCATTCACTCACGAAAGTTGCAACAATCAGCAATTCAAGTCAAAGTCTAACAATCAATTTCGGCTAATCAACATCACAGTACTTGCATACTTTTCCCAAAATCATCACGTACCTCAATAAATACGGTGCCCAACCACACGTCTCAATCTTCAATAATAAATAAGCTCGTGTCATCACAACTACGATAATCAGCTATTGCCATCAATACTCGATTATCCCAAAATAAGTATAAACTATAATTATACTCAAAAATACTCATTTAAGAAGTATGCTATAGTCAATTGTTCCCATAAAATAATTTACTCCCACAAAATACTTATAATTATTTTCCAATCCCATAATTAACTATCCAGCCCAAATAATTTCATTTAATAAAATCATTCTTTAATAAATCAATGTCATTTGATAACGTAGTACATGAATGCTATTGACATTAGAAAATTAGACCATAATAATTTTTCCACAAAATTACTCAGTTAAAAATCATTTCCCATAAATAATCACAATTAATTATTTTTCCCAAAAATAATTAATTTCATAAATGAATAGTAATAACAATATTAATAATAATAATTCGAAATTATAAATTAATTTAATTAATTAATAATTCCGAAAATAATAAATAATAATTATTTATTCCAAAAATAATAATAATATTTATTAATACTAACCACGGTTACTATTATAACCCAACTGCAGTTCATTAACCCAACTACGGTTAACTAACCTAACCACGGTTACTTTAATCTAACCTCAGTTACTTTAATCTAACCACGGTTACTTTAATCTAATCGCGATTACTTTATTCTAACCATGCTTAACACTAAGCAAGCTTAATCAAATAATATTTTAATGCTAATCAATCATCATCCAAAGCACTAATCAATAATTAAACTAATTAAACTACTCCTAAGCAAGACTAACCCCTAACTAAGGGATTAGGAAATCGACTCACGGTTTAGCTATTCCGACGACACGGGCACGACGGCGGTGGCGAGGGCGACGCGCGGCTACGTCCGAAACACCGAGACAAGCGGCGACAAAAATGGGTCTCGGCGACGGTGAGACCAAGAAGTGGATGGCGGCGAACGAGTGGCTTGGATGGCTCGAAACGGCATGGACGGGGACAACAGTGCGCGGTGGCTAGGCGTGGTGGACGGCACAACAACGGCAAGTGGTGGTGCGGCAATTTCGGACGATGGGCTGTCCGAAAGAAAAAGAGAGGGGAAGCTTCGGTTCTGGGGAGGGGGAAAGAGAAAAGGGCATGAGGGTTTCGGTGGTGGGGGAGGGGAAGGGAGAGAGAGAGAGAGAGAGAGAGAGAGAGAGAGAGAGAGAGAGAGAAGTCAACGAAAAGGGGGAGGGGAAAAGAAAACTTGCGGAGGAAGGAGGTGGCGGCCAACGTGGGGAGAAAGAAAAGAAAAAGAAAAGAAAAAGAAAAAGGAAATAGAATAGGACAAAACAAGCTTCTAGAAAAGGGTATTTTGGTCTTTTTATCCCTGAAGCACAAATTCCCAAATATTTGGCTCCAAAACTCGGCCCGTTGAATCCTTTTCCAATAATTCGGGCTTACCGATAAATCCGAGAATCAATGAGACAACGTCCAATATTTTAGTCTCGACATCCTTAAAAGTTCGATACTCGATACCGGATTGAAATTCGTGGTTAATATCGATCAATCGTGACTTTAGTACAACCTAACTTTCGGGTGGCGTTTAGGGGTTCTTACGCCTTTGACCCATAGTTGATAACTTTTCAATCCACGATCGTGCATATTCAAATCAGGGCGATCATCGATTGTCATGTAATCACGAGAGGTTAATTGCTCACACTGAGTACAGGGCCAAGAGGAAATCGGTTTAACATCAATCGCAATTAATATCGAAGTCGTGCGGAATCACCTGCAATCCAACCTCGTACTTTTGCCGAATCGATTTATTTCCGTTTGCTAATTGGCCTACAACAGTGTAGTATTATTCCTCTTTGATTTTTATGGTCGAGTGGTCTATTCCTGATTAAATTCACTAGTCATATGTGTATCGTTCCTTAATTACCTTGCCGAATAATTAGTTAACTCATGAGGGGCTAACTCAGAGTAAACGTAACTAACAGTGCATTGATAAAATAACCATTTCCTCTATCCTGGAATGGGTCGAAATTCAGAATATTACAACACATCAACAAACAGTTCATTCTTGTCTTTGCTTTTGCTTGGTCATGAATGCACATCATTCATGCTCATGCGACATGACATTGTAGTTAACACACGTATAATGTCATGCGGCAGTATCCAGCAGTCACGTACAATAGCAGCAGTTCAATCATTCACGAAAGTTGCAACAATCAACAGTTCAAGTCATACTCTGTCAATCAATTCTGACCAATCAACAAGACGATACTTGCACACTTTTCCAAAATAATCACGTACCTCAATAATTACCGGTGCCCAATCACGCGTCTCAATATTCAATAATAAATAAACATGTGTCCTTATGACTACAATAATCAACTATTCCCATAAATAATCAATTATCCCAAAATAAGTATAAACTATAATAATACTCAAAGATACTCATTTAAGAAGCACATAATACTATAGTCAATTATTCGTGCTTTGTGTTTCACCCTTGCTGTACAATTATTCTGGTTGAAAGTCTAAAATACTTACCTTACCAAAAAAAAAAATTCTATAGTCAATTGTTCCAATAAAATAATTTAAGTCCCACAAAATACTTATAATTATTTTCCAATCCCATAATTAATTTTCCAACCCAAAATTCCATTTAATAAAACCCTTCTTTAATAAACTAATGACATTTAATAATGTAGTATATAAATACTATTGACTTTAGAAAATTAAACCATAGTAATTTCCCACAAAATTACTCAATTAAAACCATTTCCCATAAATAATCACAATTAATTATTTTCCCCAAAATAATTAATTTTCAGAAATATTAATAATTCGAAATTATAAAATAATGTAATTAATTAATACATTAAATTCAGAAATTAAACAAAATATTAATTAAAATAATTAATCAAGCAATTTAAACTAAACATGCTTAATTAATCCACAAAAATCACATAACCCACCATTAAGCAATAATTAAGCACAATTAAGCTTAATAAGCAAAATTAAGCTAATCTAATCTTAATTAGCTATCTAATCACCTATCTTAGGGCTAATACAACTTAATTAAACCATTTAAACTAGCACTAACATTAACTAACTCAACCTTAAGCAAGTTTATGCACTAAATAGGGATTAGGGGCTAAACTCACACGTTAAGCGGACCGGCGACACTAACGCGGCAGCAGCGACGAACCCGACACCTGGGGACCTATAACATAGCGATCCAAGGCAATCCTAGGGCTGAGAACAACAACAACAAACACAGATTCCCTCTAAAAATCTGAAAACAGCACTGCAGGAGGAGAATAAGGGTTGGTCGGAGCAAAACAGCTTGGCTGGAGCTCCGGCGAGCGATTAGCCAGCGATCGGCAACACCTAGGGGTCGAGGGGGAACTGCTGGTGGTTGGTATGGGCGGTGGTTGGGTCAGAATGGGAGGAAAACAACTGAAAAGACGAAACTGTACAAAGCTGCTGCTACAGTAAGCGGTCAGTGACCAGCCGGGATACAGGTCGCCCGGCGGCTCCGACAGGTGAACGGCTGATGCAAGTGGTACGGAATTTCTGTCCTGAGAACAATGGCAGATGACACGAGCCATGATTCACATGGGAAGGGCATGAACAACTCAATTTTTCGGAGGAAAGTCAGACTGAAAAACAGAAGGAAGGAAAGGAAACTAGGGAGAGAAGTGGTGTGCGGTTTTGAGCTGAAAGGAGAGAGAGAGGGAGTGAAATGAAGGTTGGAGGATAAGCTCATTAAGGCCATTAATAGCTTGGTTCAAGTCCCCAAGAAACATGACATCATCTTCTCTCTCTTTTTTTGACTTTTCTTCAAAATATCCAAGGGCATTTTGGTCATTTCCACCTTGTACATTTCCCAATCCGCCCTTGGGCTGAAAATGAAGGACAAGCCTAAGAAATGGGCTTGAAAATGAATAGGAATGGGCTCGGGAATTCGTTCGGCTCAAAACGACTCAAGGTTAGATAACGGGCTTGGAAGGGTAAATGGTCGGTTTGGTCCAACGGGCTTACTTGCTTGCCTCAGGCCTTCCATGGCAGCTATCCCACCTTGGGCGTGAGGCCCACACTGATCTTGTACGACTCACGTCCTCGTAGGCTCGTTTCCTTAGTCCGAAAATCTCTTTTCTAAATACTTGGCTAAACTGGCACTGTCAACTGTCGAAAAAGCATTGTCCAAAAGTCCATCCTGAACGTTCCTGAAAATTCGAAGTCCAATCTTGGATTCTCATGCCATGTCAATTTCGGCCGAATGCCATTTTGGTATTACTCAGACTGACAAGCGGCTTTGAGGATTCACGCGTAACCGACTCATGCCAATTCATGTTCAAGACTTCTTGACACATGGACATCTTTGACTACATGAAATTGCGAAGGATTTATTCTTATTTCAAAGTACACGATTACCAAGGATTGACATAGGGTTGCTTGTGGGCTCGATAATAGTAAACGGAATCACCCGTCATCCCATTATGTTCTGTCCGTGAATCGACCTATATTCGTCCTTGGAATCAGCCTGCATATCTACAGGATCATCCTTACGCAAGTCTCACGGTTGAGTCGTTTTCCCAGGTCAAGTTCTTTAGTCGCACGAGTTCTGTCCTCATTAGCCTTTCCCCTCAAGGTCAGTATCTCAGAAGTGATCAGTTCCAAGTGAGATCAACCAACAATGCATTGGCGAAATTAACATTCATTTCTCCCTCAAAGAGCTCGAATTTCAGGATGTTACATTTAGGATCGTATATGCAAGCATGTGTGCATTGACTAATACTCAAAGATAAAAAGTGGATTATGGTGGTATGCTTGCGTGATCACTAAATTAAACCTGCCGCCTCGGCTGTAGTTCAGGGGGTGATAGTCCGACTTGTCAGAAACTCGACGGAGGTTTAGATGCAGAGTCGCGGTAGAGGCCGGGCCCATGCTTCTTAGGATATGCCGTCTTGGGAGAGAACTCTTGACGTCACCACGCCATACGGGGAGGGCGATGCCTAGCTATGCCAGTAGACACCGACAGGGGTTTAATTGTAGCCCTATGGGATAATAATAATCGGAAAACGTGTGGATGCAAGAGTGTATGATAAACATGGCATCATTGGTTCTAATTATACATGAGCTGATCACATTGTTTACGGCACGCACGCATGAATTCATTAACGTGCAAGGTATGACAATGGCCAGGTGAGATCGCTTGTGACGCAACTCGTATGTGATTAATGAATTGTATCATTTAATGGCCATGTGCATTGCGTGTATTGTGCTATAATATAACGTGCAGGATATGGCATACCAAGTAAGGTTACATGCAAACTGACTATTTGATTGTTGGTTGACCTGTATATTGTTTGGTTGCTGGTTGTTTGTTGTTGAGTTGTTCGAGGGGTTGGTTTTGGAGAGATACTTTAGGTTGAGTTGGTGTACTAACCGGAGCTTAGGGGGGACTTGCTGAGATTTTATCTCACTGGTTATTGTATAACCACTTTCAGGCCCTTAGAATGGCGCACCTACCGGTGCAATTCGGGATCCCTTAGGACTAGAAGACTGTCGTGATGCACCACCGCTTCACAGGTCAGGTGCATCTTTACGAGAAGTATCTCTCCACCATCTGGGTGGATGAGGGACTGGGGTAATGGATACCCCATTGGTTCCTGCCGTGGTACATTCGGGAGGACGTTATGCTGATCGGTCCTCTACGAGGTTTTGACAGGCTGCCTAGTCGAGGCCCTGAGGACACCAATTGGGACCCCATTGAGTTGGACCCTCTTGACAGCGCAGTGGAGAATTCTGCCCTCGCTCCACCAGTGATCAACCCGAACGCCTCTGACTACGACCCGATGGAGCCTGAGTTCAATAGGTTCGAGTGATAGTAGAGCTGAACCGGAGGGTGCTTTTTGTATAGTTGGATTAGCCTAATCTAGTTTCTTTTTGGTTTGGCTTAGAGGATGGATCAGTCCCTCTAATGGGCTTGTAAATCGGAAATGATCCTCTGTTGGTTAATTCAATGAAAATGTATATATGAGTAGTTGCTGTTGTTCTTGTTGTTCATCCCTTTATCCCTGATTGATTGCTTGATTGTCTGTTTGACTGGGGGATGGTTCGTCTTTTGTTTGCGTATAATGAAAAATTAAAATAAATGGTCGTTGACGAGTCCTAGGACGTCGCTTTCTATCGACCAAGGGAAAGGGTTGTTGCGTGCTTGGAGTTCGGGGCGTGACACAAGGTAAGACAAAAGTCTGAGAGTTAGAGTTAGAGTAAGAGTAGAGTATGACCGACAAAAAAAAAAACTGTTTTTTGTGTAGCTTGATTACCTAAGAAAACTATAGGAGTAGTTGATAGGGGAAGAAATAGACAAAACTAATCACCTTTCGCTATTCCTTTCAACAACAGTATATATGTTAGCCGAAAAGAATGACAGACTTGTCAAATAATGTATGACTGTGGGACTGAGTATTTTCAGACGTGGACCCATGAACATGAACTCCCGAGCTTGATTTCTTCTAATTGTCTTTCGGATGCAGAGAGAACCGGGAATCCGCTTCTTGTGTTTATCTATACACACATGATTTTCTAGATCCACCATTTCTCACAAGTTTGTCGGTCCAACGGCTAGTTGACGACCATGTTCGAGGTGGCAGAAATCCAAGTCGAATCACATATATGTACGAATATTAAGAGACGCTTCACGATAAAGACTGGAAGAGCCCACACAAGTGGCTCTTGATAAATGAAAGATTCTTGGTTTCAAAACCCAATGTCTTCGCACATGCTGCCACCACAGTTTGATAGCACCTTTTTGATAATGCCAAGAAATCAATTAGTTAATTAATGTCCAGTCCACGAAGCTAGTATGCGGTATTAAGAGAAAATAAGTCTATATGTTCATACCTATTAATTATCTTGGCCCATAAGCACCATGTTTTTCCAAAGTTCTACAATTATTAATAGATCTATTTATTTTTCCCGGTACACTTGACTTTGCGTGCGGTTATATATCTCTTGAGTGGCCATCTGGTAAATTATAAAGTAAGGAAAAAGCAACTTCTTGAAGGTTGGGGGATGAAATTTCAAGGAAGCCACCAAAGTTATTTTTATTTGTGAGCCTATGAACTAGATCACGAGAATCCAATGCCCTACACTACTCATTGCTTTTGCCAAATAACGCAGTGTTATACGGTCTTCGATAAAATAAGTCCATATATTCCCACCTTTAGATATTTTAGTCCATCCTTAAGCACTAATATTTTCCAAAATACTAAAAAAAAGTCATCCATCTCTGTTCTCCAATGGAAGAATAAATCAACGAGAAGATCGAGGGCTGAACGCGCCACTTGAAAGCACCATATCAAATCTTAAGCTAACAATCGTTGTTGATTGTTAAACTCCATCATCATATGGCTTCTTCATCAAAAACCAAAAGGATCTATCATGTGTTCTTGAGTTTTAGAGGCACAGATGTTCGCGACAACTTTCTTAGTCATCTCTACACAGCTCTTGACTTGAAAGGAATCTACACCTATGTTGATAGTGAGGAGCTTAGGAAAGGAGAGCAAATAGCACCAGCGCTTATGAAGGCAATTGAGGAATCTCACATCGCGGTCATCGTTTTCTCCAAGGATTATGCTTCCTCATCATGGTGTTTGGAAGAGCTGGCAAAAATCATGGAGGGCAAGGAGGAAAGAGACCTCATGGTCTTTCCGGTGTTTTACAAAGTGGAACTCAGAGAAGTGAGAACACCTAGAGAGAAGTACAGAGAAGCCATGGAAAAGCATGAGTCCAAATTCGGGGAGACTTCGGAAATAGTCAAGAGATGGAAGAAAGCTCTTTTCAATGCTGGTAGCTTATCTGGGTGGCATTTGAAGGATGGGTAAGTAGAGTGGAGTTCATACTTCATGTAAGACTAATATTTTGTAAAATAAATAAATCTACACACACAATTGTAAGTATAGACTTAATTTACCGAGTACTACATAAATTAGCAATATTTGTTTGTTTGACTTATCAAATTTTGTGTGAGTAAGTTTTCAACTATTCTTTCACTACCAACACTCAATTGGGCTACTTACCATCACTTAACTAAAAAAGGCCAACTTTTTATAGTTTCCTGGCTCACTGACTTCTTGAATTAGATACGTACTAACTAGCTTTGGGTTAGCCACTTTTATTTGAATTAGTTTTCAACGTTTATTTGTTTTTTAAAATTACCAAATTCTCTTTTGACAAAAAAAACCAATTAAAGATGGGTAACTAAGTCAAATAAGAATCAGTCCTCCAGAACTAATCGATAGCATAACCACGGAAAATTAGATAGTTGCTTAATTTTAAATTAGTAATTTCGTTAAAGTGTTTGCAAATAGAAAACATAATTAAGAATGATAAAAGAAATTTGACAAAAAAAGATAAGAAAAGTTGGTAACCAAAAGAAAAATAAAGTAGGCAAATAACTCTGATAAACAAAAAACTAGGGGAAAACTTAGTGTAGAAAAATTGGTAAGTCACTCCAATTAAGGCAAACAATTTCTTAAAAGAGTTGGCAAGTATGTCAAAGGAAGATTGGTAACCCAATTAGGAAAGTTGGTAAATTACATAACACCTAAACATTGCTAAGGTGCTTAAATGAGAATTTGAAAACCTAAAATTGGTAGGTAACTTTTTGATATGACAAAAGTTGGTAAGTCACTCTAAGTTAGATTGGTACATTTATATAAAAGTTAGTATATTTGGAGCAGTAAGTTACGCAAATCCAATTTGGTGAGCTAGTACAACAATTGATAATTCGCAAAAAGAAATTGGTAATATTTGGTAATTTTAATAAGTTATGTAAAATGAAAAGTTACTCATTTCATTTTTCGCCAACATTTTTTACACTTACCAAACTTGTTGAAAGTCACGGGCGCAGGAAAAAAAAAAAAAACCTATTTTTGGGCAAGGAACAATAGGATTCTGCCTTCGGATTTTGGTAAGCCCTGTTTCATCCCGGTATGGTCTGTGGCTCTTTATTTTGTATCCCTGTTGTCCTCCTCGATGTGCAACAAAAGTTATAAACGCTTTGCCTGTGGGCGATGTGAGTTCTTCACGATTCATTTTGGTCAATTCAGTTATGTAGATTTTCAGTTTTGGTCAATTGAGTCCTGAACTTGTTATTGATGGTATTTTGAGTTCAAAAATCACATGTGCCCAACCATAGAATAGACGCATGGCTTTTTCCAGTAACAACAAAATTTTAAAAGAGACTTCATCGGCTGAAAATTTTAATGACTCATTTGAACAAAAAAAAAATGTAAAAACTTGATCGACCACTAATGCACAAAATGTTAAAGTAGGAATAAGGAAGTTCGCAATGCTTGATATAGGATTAATTAGAGCGTAAGGCAATGACATCGCGTTTCAAGGTATCTAATAGTTTTCGAATTGAAATCTTAACAACCGTTCAAAGTCCTAAATAACTATTTTTGATTAAGCGTGCAACTAAATCACATGTGACAGTCACAAAGGAAAAAAGTAAATCATCATGTACAAATCAAAAGAAAATGAATCGCTTGGCTGATTTAAATTCGAACCCTGAACTTATTTTGATTGGTGTTGAGCTCTCAAAATTCTAATTCGACTCAATTGGAATACATTTTATTTTGTTGTGATTATCTGAAAATGGGACACACTGCTTTGTCATTGTTGGTTCGGGATTGCTTGGGGATTTCATGTTGTTTGCTTATTCAATTGCTGAGATAATGCTACAGCTTCTTTTTTCTATTTTTGTTAGAGATGACCTAGAGCATATACAAAGAATCGTGAAGGAGATCACTGCTCACCTAGGGCGAACACCTTTGCATGTTGCCAAGCATCCGGTTGGGATAAATTCCCGTGTGATTAAGCTGAAATCAATGTTAAACCTTGAGCTTGATGATGGTGTTCTCATGGTGGGGTTATGGGGACAAGGAGGCATTGGAAAGACGGCTTTAGCTAAAGCCATTTATAATGATATTTCGATACAATTTGAGGGTTCATGTTTCTTGGCAAATGTTCGAGAAGCTTCAAAAGATAGCAAGGATCTAGTTACTTTGCAAGAAAAATTACTATCTGAGATATTATTACGGAAACAAAGATTAGTAGTATCGAATGCCGATGCAGGTACTAATCTAGTACAAGAAAGACTTTGTCACAAAAAAGTTCTCCTTATCCTTGATGATGTGGATAACTTGCGCCAATTAAATGCTCTAGCAGGAGAAATCAAGTGGTTTGGTAGTGGGAGTAGAATCATCTTTACTACAAGAGATGAACATTTGCTAACGGTTCATGGGATAGATCAAGATCATGTGTATGAAGTTAAAGCATTGGATGACAGTGAAGCTCATGAGCTGCTTAGTAAGCATGCTTTTTCCAAGCACCAAACAATAGAAATTAGGACAGATCTAGTGGATGGTGTTTTGAATTATGCCAAAGGACTTCCTTTAGCACTTGAGGTGCTAGGTTCCTTCTTATGTGGTAGAAGAGAACATGAATGGGAAAGTACACTAAAGAAACTTTCTAGAATTCCTAACAAAGACATCAATGATGTGCTCAAAATAAGTTATGATGGACTAGAGGAAAATGAGAAAGAAATTTTTCTCCACATTGCCTGCTTCTTTAAGGGGAGGAATAGTGAGTATGTAAAGAAAGTTCTCGACAGTTGCGATCTTGAGGCAACAATAGGATTTGAAATTCTCATTGAGAGGTCCTTGATAAGAATTGAGTCAAAAATCCTAATGCATGACTTAATTCAATCAATGGGTATCGATATAGTGAACAAAGAATGTCGAGATGATCCCAGGAGACGTAGTAGGCTATGGCTCTATGACGATGTTCTTGATGTTCTACAACAGAACAAGGTAAGACTTCAAATAACATCAAAATTCTGCTCCTTGTCTTTGACTTTAATTACTTAATAGGCATAAGCTAAATAGTCTTGTATATACAGGGAGATTGTGCTGTAAAGGCTATAGTCTTGGTGCCACCTGAGTTGAAAGAGCTAAGCATCCATCCTAATGCTTTTATTAAAATGAGAAGGCTGAGATGTCTATGTGTCGAGATGTCTTGAACGTGGTTTGGCACAAGTCGGTTACGTGTGAATCCTTGAAGCCGCCTGTTAGTCTGAGACGTACCAAAATGGCATTTGGGCGAAATTGACAAGGCACGAATTTTCGAGAACGTTCGGGACGGACTTTTGGACAATGCTTCTTCGATAGTCGACAGTGCCAGTTAAGCTGAGTATTTAGAAAAGGGACTTACGAATCAAGGAAACAGGCCTACAAGGACGTGGAGCGGGCAAGACCAATGTGGGCCTCACGCCCAAGGTGGGATAGCCACCATGGTAGACCCGACACAAGCAAGTGAACCCGTTGGACCCAATCGACCAATTTACCTTCCGAGCCCATTGTCTAACCTTGAGTCATTTCAAACCCAACCGATTCCTGAGCCCGATCCTATTCACTTCTTAGCCGTTTCTTAAGCCCGCCATTCATTTTCAACCCAAGGGTAGGTTGGGAAATGTGCAAGGTGGAAATGACCATTTTGCCCCTAGATATTATGAGGAAAAAACAAAAAAAAGAGAGCGAAGATGATGTCGTGTTGCATGGGGAATTGAAGCAAGCATTAATGGCCATAATGAGGAGTGCAGCCAGCCCTCACTTCACTCTCTCTCCTCTCTTTCAGCCCCTCACAAACCGCACACTCTATCTCCCTTGTTTTCCTTCCCTTCCTTCTGCTTCTCCTTCAGACCCTCCTCCAAAAACTTGAGTTGTTCGTTGCTTTCCCGTGCTGATCACCACCCATGCCACCCACCACCATGCTCAGAAGGTCCAAACCGTATCCCCCACGGCGGCCACTCGCTGGACAAAGCCATCGGCCGATTCACTTGTCGGCCGAAAGTCGCTGCCTCCTTGTTCGCCTGTCCCTACACTGCTTTGCCCATTTCAGCCATTTTCCTCCTGCTCTGACCCAACCACCGCCCAGCCTAGCCACCAACTAGTCCCCTTTGACCCCCAGGAATCACCGGCCAGCCGCTTGCCGAAGCTTTGGCCAGCCGCTCGCCGAAGCTTCGGCCAGCCTGCCTAGCTCCTTTCCCGCCTGTGCAGTTTAGTTTTTCTAGTGCTGCAGTGTGAGGCAGAGTTTGTTGCTGTTGTTTTAGCCTTAGGACAACCTTGGATACCTGTGGTCGGGGTTCCCGTGCATAGCCTCCATCGTCACCGCCGTTACCGTCACGTCCGTGTCTCTGACCCGCTTAATGGGTGAGTTTAGCCTCTAATCCCTTATTAGTGCCTAAACTTGCTTAGGGTGGTTTCATTAGGGTTAATTCTAGTTTATGAGGTTTAATTAAATTGTATTAGCCCTAAGATAGGTGGTTAGATAGATGGTTAAGATTAACTTAGCTTAATATTGCTTTATGTTGCTTAATTGTGGTTTGTGTTTAATTAAGCATATTTAGCCTTAATTAAGTGATTTTTGTTTTTAATTAATATTTTTAATGATTTCTGAATTTAATTTATTAATTATTAAATTATGGATTTTACTGTTCACGTTGCACTATTCACAAATTACTGTTCATGTGCATTGTTCACACGATACTGTTCACACGCACTATTCACGCGCATTGTTCACACGGAAGTGAAAAATTGCCTTGTTTCATGTGTTTTGATCTCATGAGGTGAATTGGATGTGTAAATGTATAGGCATCCGCATGAATCTTATGATTTTCACAAAAAAAAGGAAAATGATTTGTCCGAGGGACACCAAAAATGGATCGCTTTTATGAGAAAACAATTTAGTGTCACGCCCCAACTCTCGAGCTCGTGGCAACCCCATTTCCATGGTCAATTGAAAGCAACATCCCAAGACCCATCGACGACCATTCATTTTATCTTTTGTTAAGCGCAAGCAGAAGACGAACCATCCCCAAACAAACAACAATCAAACAGGAATAGAGAAATGAACAGTAAGAACAACAGCAACTACTCAATTATTCAATTTACTGGATTAACCAATGGAGGATCGTTTTTCGAATTACAAGCCCGACAAAAGGGCCGATCCATCCTCTAAGCCAAACGAAAAAGAAACTAGGCTAATCCAACAGTATACAAAGAACCCTCGGGTTCAACACCACAGTCACTCGGACCCATCGGACTCAAGCTCCGTCGGGTCGATCACTAGAGGAGCGGGGGCAGGATTCTCCACTGCGGGTACACTATTCTAGAGGCCTGAAAGTGGTTATACAACAACCAGTGAGATAAAATCTCAGCGAGTTCTCCCCCTAAGCCTCGGTTAGTATGCCAACTCAACCCGGGGTATCTCTCCAAAACCACCCTTAACTCAACCCAACAACAGACAGCCAGCAAACAGCAGACCAAACAATAGACAGGGCAAACCAACAATCAACATTTGGTTCGCATGCAACCTTACCCGGTTTGTCATACCCTACACGTCAAATCTCATACAATGCAAGCAAGGCACATGGCCGTTAGACGATGCAGTTTATCAATCACATGCGAGTCGCGTCACAAGCGATCTCACCTAGCCATTGCCACACCCTGCACGACTATCAACTCATGCGTCAAATCATCACGATATGAAGAGCATGCGAATAATCAGAGTATCTTACACAACTTTCTCATGCCTCATATCCACACATATGCTTCGATTATTACAACCCTCTAGGCCACAGCACAACCTTATGGTCAACTAGTCATAAATCAGGCATCGTCCTCCCTCATGAAGCATGGTGACGTCATGGGCTCTCTCCCATCGACGACATTCTCTATGGAGCATAGGGCTCGCTCATTGCCGCAGCCCCACATCTGACCACTATCAGGCGATCCAATGGTCATGGCACAACCCCAATGGGGATTGGCAGTCATCCGACTCAACCGGGCTATCAACTTTAATTTGACCATGCAACACATCAGCAAACAGTTCATTCTTGTCTTTGCTTTTGCTTGATCATGAATGCACATCGTTTATGCCATGTGACATGCCATTGCAGTTAACACACGTATAATGTCATGCGGCAGAATCCAGCGGTCACGTACAATAGCAGCAGTTCAATCATTCACGAAAGTTGCAAAGTCATACTCTATCAATCAATTCTGACCAATCAACATGACGATACTTGCACACTTTTCCAAAATAATCACGTACCTCAATAATTACCAGTGCCTAATCACGCGTCTCAATATTCAATAATAAATAAACATGTGTCCTTATGACTACAACAATCAACTATTCCCTAAATAATCAATTATCCCAAAATAAGTATAAACTATAATAATACGCAAAGATACTCATTTAAGAAGCACATAATACTATAGTTGATTATTTTGGTGCCGTGTTTCACCCTTGCTGTACAATTATTCTAGTTGAAAGTCTAAAATACTTACCTTACCAAAAAAAAAATACTATAGTCGATTGTTCCGATAAAATAATTTAAGTCCCACAAAATACTTATAATTATTTTCCAATCCCATAATTAATTTTCCAACCCAAAATTCCATTTAATAAAACCCTTCTTTAATAAACTAATGACATTTAATAATGTAGTATATAAATACTATTGACTTTAGAAAATTAAACCATAGTAATTTTCCCACAAAATTACTCAATTAAAACCATTTCCCATAAATAATTACAATTAATTATTTTCCCCAAAATAATTAATTTTCAGAAATATTAATAATTCGAAATTATAAAATAATTTAATTAATTAATACATTAAATTCAGAAATTGAAAAAATATTAATTAAAATAATTAATCAAGCAATTTAAACTAAACATGCTTAATTAATCCACAAAAATCACATAACCCACCATTAAGCAATAATTAAGCACAATTAAGCTTAATAAGCAAAATTAAGCTAATCTAATCTTAATCAGCTATCTAACAACCTATCTTAGGGCTAATACAACTTAATTAAACCATCTAAACTAGCATTAACATTAACTAACTCAACCCTAAGTAAGTTTATGCACTAAATAGGGATTAGGAGCTAAACTCACATGTTAAGCGGACCGGCGACACGAACGCGACGGCAGCGACGAACCCAACACCTGGGGACCTATACCACAGCGATCCAAGGCAGTCCTAGGGCTGAGAACAATAGCAACAAACTCGGATTCCCTCTGAAAATCTAAAAACAACACTGCAGGAGGAGAATAAGGGCTGGTCGGAGCAAAACAGCTTGGCCGGAGCTTCGGCGAGCGATTAGCCAGCGATCGGTGGCACCTAGGGGTCGAGGGGGAACTGCTAGTGGCTAGTATGGGTGGTGGTTGGGTCGGAATGGGAGGAAAACGGCTGAAAAGACGAAACTGTGCAAAGTGCCGCTACAGTAGGCGGTCAGCCACCAGTCAGCTTTCGGCCGGCGTATAGGTTGGCCGGCGGCTCCGATAGGTGAACGGCCGACGCAAGTGGTATGGAATTTCTATCTTGAGAACAATGGCAAATGGCACGGGCCGTAATTCACACGGGAAGGGCATGAACAACTCAGTTTTTCGAAGGAAGGTCAGACTGAAAAACATAAGGAATGAAGGGAAACTAGGGAAAGAAGTGGTGTGCAGTTTTGAGCTGAAAGGAGAGAGAGGGGGAGTGAAATGAAGGCTGAAGGATAAGCTCATTAAGGCCATTAATAGCTAGGTTCAAATCCCTAAGAAACATGACATCATCTTCTCTCTCTTTTTTTGACTTTTCTTCAAAATATCCAAGGGCATTTTGGTCATTTTCACCTTGTACATTTCCCAATCCGCCATTGGGCTGAAAATGAAGGGCAAGCCTAAGAAACAGGCTTGAAAATGAATAGGAATGGGCTCGAGAATTTGTTGGGCTCGAAACGACTCAAGGTTAGACAATAGGCTTGGAAGGATAAATGGTCGTGTCCAACGGGCTTACTTGCTTGCCTCAGGCCTTCCAGGGCAGCTGTCCCACCTTGGGCGTGAGGCCACATTGATCTTGCACGGCTCACGTCCTCGTGGGCTCGTTTCCTCAGTCCGAAAATCTCTTTTCTAAATACTCGACTAAATTGGCACTGTCAACTGTCGAAAAAGCATTGTCCAAAAGTCCATCCCGAACGTTCCCAAAAATTCAAAGTCCAATATTCGATTCTCATGTCATGTCAATTTTGCCCGAATGCCATTTTGATATTACTCAGACTGACAAGCGGCTTTGAGGATTCACGCGTAACTGACTCATGCCAATTCACGTTCAAAACTTCTCGACACATGCACATCCTTGACTACGTGAAATTGCGAAGGATTGATTCTTATTTCAAAATACACGATTACCAAGGATTGACATAGGGTCGCTTGTGGGCTCGATAATAGTAAACGGAATCACCCGTCATCCCATTATGTTCTATTCGCGAATCGACTTATATTCGTCCTTGGAATCGGCCTACATATCTACAGGATTGTCCTTACGCAAGTCTCACGGTCGATTCGTTTTCCCAGATCAAGTTCTTTAGTCGCACGAGTTATGTCCTCATTAGTCTTTCCCCTCAAGGTCAGTATCTCAGAAGTGATCAGTTCCGAGTGAGATCAACCAATAATGCATTGACGAAATTAACGTTCATTCCTCCCTCAAATGGCTCGAATTTCAGATGTTACATTTAGGATCGTATATGCAAGCATGTGTGCATTGGCTAATACTCAAAGATAAAAAGTGGATTATGGTGGTATGCTGGGGTGATCACTAAATTGAACTTGCTGCCCCGGCTGTAGTTCAGGGGGTGATAGTCCAACTTGTCAGAAACTCGATGGGGGTTCAGATGCGGAGTCGCGGTAGAGGCCGGGCCCATGCTCCTTAGGGGATGTCGTCTTAGGAGAGAACCCTCGACGTCGCCACGCCTCATGGGGGAGGGCGATGCCTAGCTATGCCAGTAGACACCAGTGGGGGTTCGATTGTAGCCCTGTGGGGCAGTAATAATCGGAACACGTGTGGATGCAAGAGCGTGTGATAAACATGGCATCATTGGTTCCAATTATACATGAGCTCACATTGTTTATGGCATGCACGCATGAATTCATTAACGTGCAAGGTATGGTAATGGCTAGGTGAGATCGCTTGTGACACAACTCGTTTATGATTAATGAACTGTATCATCTAATGGCCATGTGCATTGCGTGTATTGTGCTATGATATAATGTACAAGGTATGACATACCGAGTAAGGTTACATGCAAACCGACTATTTGATTGTTGGTTGACCTGTATGTTGTTTGGTTGCTGGTTGCTTGTTGTTGAGTTGTTCAAGGGGGTGGTTCTGGAGAGATACCCCAGGTTGAGTTGGTGTACTAACCGGGGCTTAGGAGGGGGACTTGCTGAGATTTTATCTCACTAGTTATTGTATAACCACTTTCAGGCCCTTAGAATGGCGCACCTACCGGTGCAATTCGGGATCCCTTAGGACTAGAAGACTGTCGTGATGCACCACCACTTCTCAGGTCAAGTGCATCTTTACGAGAAGTATCTCTCTACCATCTGGGTGGATGAGGGACTGGGGCAATGGATGCCCCATTGGTTCCTGCCATGGTACATCCGGGAGGACGTTATGCCAATCAGTCCTCTACGAGGTTTTGACAGGCTGCCCAGTCGAGGCCCTGAGGACACTGATTAGGACCCCATGGAGTTGGACCCTCTTGACGGCGCAGTGGAGAATCCTGCCCCCGCTCCACCAGTGATCGACCCGAATGCCTCTAACTACGATCCGATGGAGCCTGAGTCCGATAGGTCCAAGTGATAGTAGAGCTGAACCAGAGGGTGCTTTTTGTATAGTTGGATTAGCCTAACCTAGTTTCTTTTTGGTTTGGCTTAGAGAATGGATCGATCTCTCTGATGGGCTTGTAAATCAGAAATGATCCTCTGTTGGTTAATTCAATGAAAATGTATATATGAGTAGTTGTTGTTGTTCTTGTTGTTCATCCCTCTATCCTTGATTGATTGCTTGATTGTCTGTTTGACTAGGGGATGGTTCGTCTTTTGCTTGCGTATAATGAAAGATTAAAATGAATTGTCGTTGGCGAGTCCTAGGACGTCACTTTCTATCGACCAAGGGAAAGGGTTGTTGCGTGCTTGGAGTTCGGGGCGTGACACAAGGTAAGACAAAAGTCTGAGAGTTAGAGTTAGAGTTAGAGTAAAAGTAGAGTATGACTGACAAAAAAAAAACTGTTTTTTGTGTAGCTTGATTATCTAAGAAAACTATAGGAGTAGTTGATAGGGGAAGAAATAGACAAAACTAATCACCTTTCGCTATTCCTTTCAACAACAGTATATATGTTAGCCGAAAAGAATGACAGACTTGTCAAATAATGTATGACTGTGGGACTGAGTATTTTCAGACGTGGACCCATGAACATGAACTCCCGAGCTTGATTTCTTCTAATTGTCTTTCGGATGCAGAGAGAACGGGAATCCGCTTTTTGTGTTTATCTATACACACATGATTTTCTAGATCCACCATTTCTCACAAGTTTGTCGGTCCAACGGCTAGTTGACGACCATGTTGTTCGAGGTGGCAGAAATCCAAGTCGAATCACATGTATGTACGAATATTAAGAGACGCTTCACGATAAAGACTGGAAGAGCCCACACAAGTGGCTCTTGATAAATGAAAGATTCTTGGTTTCAAAACCCAATATCTTCGCACATGCTGCCACCACAGTTTGATAGCACCTTTTTGATAATGCCAAGAAATCAATTAGTTAATTAATGTCCAGTCCACGAAGCTAGTATGCGGTATTAAGAGAAAATAAGTCTATATGTTCATACCTATTAATTATCTTGGCCCATAAGCACCATGTTTTTCCAAAGTTCTACAATTATTAATAGATCTATTTATTTTTCCTGGTACACTTGACTTTGCGTGCGGTTATATATCTCTTGAGTGGCCATCTGGTAAATTATAAAGTAAGGAAAAGCAACTTCTTGAAGGTTGGGGGATGAAATTTCGAGGAAGCCACCAAAGTTATTTTTATTTGTGAGCCTATGAACTAGATCACGAGAATCCAATGCCCTACACTACTCATTGCTTTTGCCAAATAACGCAGTGGTACACGGTCTTCGATAAAATAAGTCCATATGTTCCCACCTTTAGATATTTTAGTTCATCCTTAAGCACTGATATTTTCCAAAATACTAAAAAAAAGTCATCCATCTCTGTTCTCCAATGGAAGAATAAATCAACGAGAAGATCGAGGGCTGAACGAGCCACTTGAAAGCACCATATCAAATCTTAAGCTAACAATCGTTGTTGATTGTTAAACTCCATCATCATATGGCTTCTTCATCAAAAACCAAAAGGATCTATCATGTGTTCTTGAGTTTTAGAGGCACAGATGTTCGCGACAACTTTCTTAGTCATCTCTACACAGCTCTTGACTTGAAAGGAATCTACACCTATGTTGATAGTGAGGAGCTTAGGAAAGGAGAGCAAATAGCACCAGCGCTTATGAAGGCAATTGAGGAATCTCACATCGCGGTCATCGTTTTCTCCAAGGATTATGCTTCCTCATCATGGTGTTTGGAAGAGCTGGCAAAAATCATGGAGGGCAAGGAGGAAAGAGACCTCATGGTCTTTCCGGTGTTTTACAAAGTGGAACCCAGAGAAGTGAGAACACCTAGAGAGAAGTACAGAGAAGCCATGGAAAAGCATGAGTCCAAATTCGGGGAGACTTCGGAAATAGTCAAGAGATGGAAGAAAGCTCTTTTCAATGCTGGTAGCTTATCCGGGTGGCATTTGAAGGATGGGTAAGTAGAGTGGAGTTCATACTTCATGTAAGACTAATATTTTGTAAAATAAATAAATCTACACACAAGATTGTAAGTATAGACTTAATTTACCGAGTACTACATAAATTAGCAATATTCGTTTGTTTGACTTATCAAATTTTGCGTGAGTAAGTTTTCAACTATTCTTTTACTACCAACACTCGTTTGGGTTACTTACCATCACTTAACTAAAAAAGGCCAACTTTCTATAGTTTCCTAGCTCACTGACTTCTTGAATTAGATACGTATTAACTAGCTTTAGGTTAGCCACTTTTATTTGAATCAGTTTTCAACGTTTGTTTGTTTTTTAAAATTACCAAATTCTCTTTTGACAAAAAAAACCAATTAAAGATGGGTAACTAAGTCAAATAAGAATCAGTCCTCCAGAACTAATCGATAGCATAACCACGGAAAAGTAGATAGTTGCTTAATTTAAAATTTGTAATTTCGTTAAAGTGTTTGCAAATAGAAAACATAATTAAGAACGATAAAAGAAATTTGACAAAAAGATAAGAAAAGTTGGTAACCAAAAGAAAAATAAAGTAGGCAAATAACTCTGATAAACAAAAAACTAGGGGAAAACTTAGTGTAGAAAAATTGGTAAGTCACTCCAATTAAGGCAAACAATTTCTTAAAAGAGTTGGTAAGTATGTCAAAGGAGGATTGGTAACCCAATTAGGAAAGTTGGTAAATTACATAACACCTAAACATTGCTAAGGTGCTTAAATGAGAATTTGAAAACCTAAAATTGGTAGGTAACTTTTTGATATGACAAAAGTTGGTAAGTCACTCTAAGTTAGATTGGTACTTTTATATAAAAGTTAGTATATTTGGAGCAGTAAGTTACGCAAATCCAATTTGGTGAGCTAGTACAACAATTGATAATTCGCAAAAAGAAATTGGTAATTTTTGGTAATTTTAATAAGTTATGTAAAATGAAAAGTTACTCATTTCATTTTTCGCCAACATTTTTTACACTTACCAAACTTGTTGAAAGTCACGGGCGCAGGAAAAAAAAAAAACCTATTTTTGGGCATGGAACGACAGAATTCTGCCTTCGGATTTTGGTAAGCCCTGTTTCATCCCGGTATGGTCTGTGGCTCTTTATTTTGTATCCCTGTTGTCCTCCTCGATGTGCAACAAAAGTTATAAACGCTTTGCCTGTGGGCGATGTGAGTTCTTCACGATTCATTTTGGTCAATTCAGTTATGTAGATTTTCAGTTTTGGTCAATTGAGTCCTGAACTTGTTATTGATGGTATTTTAAGTTCAAAAATCACATGTGCCCAACCATAGAATAGACGCATGGCTTTTTCCCAGTAACAACAAAATTTTAAAAGAGACTTCATCGGCAGAAAATTTTAATAACTCATTTGAACAAAAAAAAACATGTAAAAACTTGATCGACCACAAATGCACAAAATGTTGAAGTAGGAATAAGAAAGTTCGCAATGCTTGATATAGGATTAATTAGAGCGTAAGGCAATGATATCGCGTTTCAAGGTATCTAATAGTTTTCGAATCGAAATCTTAACAACCGTTCAAAGTCCTAAATAACTATTTTTGATTAAGCGTGCAACTAAATCACATGTGACAGTCACAAAGGAAAAAAAGTAAATCATCATGTACAAATCAAAAGAAAATGAATCGCTTGGCTGATTTAAATTCGAACCCTGAACTTATTTTGATTGGTGTTGAGCTCTCAAAATTCTAATTCGACTCGATTGGAATACATTTTATTTTGTTGTGATTATCTGAAAATGGGACACACTGCTTTGTCATTGTTGGCTGGGGATTGCTTGGGGATTGCATGTTGTTTGCTTATTCAATTGCTGAGATAATGCTACAGCTTCTTTTTTCTATTTTTGTTAGAGATGACTTAGAGCATATACAAAGAATCGTGAAGGAGATCACCGCTCACCTAGGGCGAACACCTTTGCATGTTGCCAAGCATCCGGTTGGGATAAATTCCCGTGTGATTAAGCTGAAATCGATGTTAAACCTTGAGCTTGATGATGTTCTCATGGTGGGGTTATGGGGACAGGGAGGCATTGGAAAGACGGCTTTAGCTAAAGCCATTTATAATGATATTTCGATACAATTTGAGGGTTCATGTTTCTTGGCAAATGTTCGAGAAGCTTCAAAAGATAGCAAGGATCTAGTTACTTTGCAAGAAAAATTACTATCTGAGATATTATTACGGAAACAAAGATTAGTAGTATCCAATGCCGATGCAGGTACTAATCTAGTACAAGAAAGACTTTGTCACAAAAAGTTCTCCTTATCCTTGATGATGTGGATAACTTGCGCCAATTAAATGCTCTAGCAGGAGAAATCAAGTGGTTTGGTAGTGGGAGTAGAATCATCTTTACTACAAGAGATGAACATTTGCTAATGGTTCATGGGATAGATCAAGATCATGTGTATGAAGTTAAAGCATTGGATGACAGTGAAGCTCATGAGCTGCTTAGTAAGCATGCTTTTTCCAAGCACCAAACGATAGAAATTAGGACAGATCTAGTGGATGGTGTTTTGAATTATGCCAAAGGCCTTCCTTTAGCACTTGAGGTGCTAGGTTCCTTCTTATGTGGTAGAAGAGAACATGAATGGGAAAGTACACTAAAGAAACTTTCTAGAATTCCTAACAAAGACATCAATGATGTGCTCAAAATAAGTTATGATGGACTAGAGGAAAATGAGAAAGAAATTTTTCTCCACATTGCATGCTTCTTTAAGGGGAGGAATAGTGAGTATGTAAAGAAAGTTCTCGACAGTTGCGATCTTGAGGCAGCAATAGGATTTGAAATTCTCATTGAGAGGTCCTTGATAAGAATTGAGTCAAAAATCCTAATGCATGACTTAATTCAATCAATGGGTATCGATATAGTGAACAAAGAATGTCGAGATGATCCTAGGAGACGCAGTAGGCTATGGCTCTATGATGATGTTCTTGATGTTCTACAACAGAACAAGGTAAGACTTCAAATAACATCAAAATTCTGCTCCTTGTCTTTGACTTTAATTACTTAATAGGCATAAGCTAAATAGTCTTGTATATACAGGGAGATTGTGCTGTAAAGGCCATAGTGTTGGTGCCACCTGAGTTGAAAGAGCTAAGTATCCATCCTAATGCTTTTATAAAAATGAGAAGGCTGAGATTGCTCATTGTGCGTAATGTACATAATTCTTTCCAAGGCCCTGTATGGCTTCCTAATGAGCTAAGATGGTTTGAATGGGCTGGATGTGGTCCTTGGATTCCAAAGTTTTCTTCTGGTCCAAAGAAATTAGTGGGACTTGATATGAGCAAAGGCAGTATCACAGGAGTCATAAAACAATTTAAGGTAAGCATTTATCTACATACAACTTTTTATTATCTACTTCATTTGTATGGGCATATGCGTGTTATATGTATAGTATTCATAAGGAAATGGTGTTCCTCTATTTTAGAAACCACTTATGTATTTTCTTTTAGAATGACTTTAACTGCTAGCATTAGAAATAACGTGCAGCAAAATTGGCATTTGAAAAATTTAGTGAAACAACTTGATCAGAATTCTTCGATGGAAATATTTTGTTGATAAAATATACAAAACAAAGAAATTTTGTTAGCATATGCAGAAAGAGAAAGATATTTCAAGATTTGAAATTTTTCCTATGAAGGTCATTTCATCATGGGCAAATTCAAATTGAAATATATGAGAGATAAAATAGAACAACCAATTTCACAGATTTGTCCTTGAGTAAAATATTTATTTTTGAAATAGTTTGTTATCCTAAAAGAGGTGTCTCTTCATTAAAAGAAGACGTGACTCTTGATTAAGAGAGGACGTAACTTTTAGTTAACAAGACGTGACTCTTGATCAAAAGAAAATGTGACTCTTGGTTATAAAAAAAGGTGACTGTTCGTCGTAAAAAGAAGTTATCGGTAGTTATGAAAGGAAGTTATTATTGACATAAAAAGTGGTGATGGTTGAAAATAAGGTACCTACTATCAAGAGATGTGTTTATTGGTTGTCTATGAGTAGAAACCAATTCACATATTATTTATAATAACCACAAAAAATACTTCTCTTTTAGAATTCTCTTTTTCTTTTTTCTTCTCTTTTCATACATGCAACTTTAACACGTTCAAGGAGAAATTCCAAGAGAGAATCAAGTAATTGCTAAACTTGTTTCTTTGTAGCTTTGATGTACTTCCTAGAGTTATATTTGTTCTAAACCGAGCAGCAACAATAGTGGGGGCAAATAATACCTTAAGAACAGTGATCGTCATCATGCATCAAAGCATCAATGATCTACTAGTACTTCTCTATCTTCTTCGGCAATCAAATTTCCCCAACATTTATAAAATAAGTTATTGAGGATCATTAATGAAAGGAATAATAAGAGGTTGAAATCCCTCAAAAGTAGAAGGTTTTTATTACTTTATATGGTAGTATAGATGAAGGACAATAAAAAGTATAGATGGAGCTCAAATACTTTCTAGACCTAATATTTCTAGCTATTGACATAGTTATATTTCAAAATCAAATCTACCTAGTGAAGAAATTCAAAGTGCAAACCTGCTAGTATAAGCTGTTTAGCCTAATTCTAATTATGTCAACTGCTTACATATAAAGTTTTACATATACAAAAAAAAAAAAAAAAAAAAAGTGTAATGATCGAAGAAAAGGAAACAAAAATATGATGAACCATCCCGTTGACATGTATACAAGAAGTTAAAACACCTAAGGAATAACTGCCTGAGTGGTCAAGCATATGATTTAGATGTGGTAGATCAAATATATTATTCACAATATCTCCCACTCAAAATAACCTTAAAAGGCCACGTAGTTACCAAGTTATGGAGGCTTACCTTGTGTACGTCGTAAACGGTGCGAGTTATCCTGCAGTAAAAGAATTAGCTAAGTTGAAGGTTTGACTGCACTGTGCTGCAAAGAAAAAGGCATTGTTAATTCCTCAAAGGAGTTGTCCTGCATTAAAAGAATTAGCTAAGTTGAAGGTTTGACTACACTGTGCTGCAAAGAAAATGGCATTGTTAATTGCTCAAACTAGTTCTGAAAAAGCAGCATTTTTAAGTACACGTAATTAAATATTTATTACATATTTTGCTTATAATGCGTGTAATGCATGTCCAACTAATTCGATATAAGTGATCCTGTAAGGGCAACCACCAGGAATTGTCACCAATTATAAGGTGACATAAATTATGACTGATACATTCAAAAAGTTTCGGCAATTCTTAATTCCATATGTATTCTCACCAATTATAACGTGATATAAATGATCTCCATCAACTATAAAGTAATGGGTGGCCTTTAATTTTGTTAGGTCAGTTAACGTGCAATTCTTAAATACAAAATTTTAAAAAAAAAAAAAAATTATCTTAACATATATATATTAAAAAAATTCAATTTTAAAATTATGTATCAATACATCATATGGTATGATTTTATTATTTGCTAGACTTTTTTTGTTCAATATTTAGTGTTAAACTATTTTTAAAACTGGCAAGTAATTTTCTAATAGTCATCATATATATTTTATTCGTCAAGTATGGAGTATGATGTTATATATAATTGTTTTGATGATAGTCTAAAATAATTTACTTGTGAAATCTTTTCAATATTGTGTATTTATAGTTTATTCAACTCTTTCAAATACTATCTAAAAACTAAATTGGTAAGAGTTATCTCTTATTTGATAAAGTGATCATAATAATTGAATTGCCGGGTAAAACTTGCTCGTGAGCATGCACAAGCTTTACCATATGTAGTTATGTATTTATGTATGTCAAGGGTTTATTGATTTCTTAATACGATATATAATTTTCACATACCCAGTTTATAGTAACTTTGAATGAAAATTTATTAATAGGTTAAGAAATTTACTTAGAACCTTGAATTGTAGGTTCCAAGTTGCCTAATCTAGCGATGCTCCTTGCTTCCTTCCACATGAAGAGTGTTGTGGCCTAAGGAAATATCCTTAAAAGTGGCAGTGACATTGTACTAACACCTTTTCTCCCTTTTAGAACATTTATCAAAATTGGTTTCACTGAATAACCTTTTCTCCTTTTTAGAATATTTATCAAAGTTGGTTTCATTGTTTTTGCAGAGCTTTCAACAGTTGAAGTATGCTACATTAACTGACTGTAACTCGTTGGTTAGTACGCCCGACCTCTCATATACTCCAAATCTCGAGGAATTGTATCTTGTGAATTGCAAAAGTTTGGTAGAATCCCACCAATCAATTGCATATCATGACAAGTTACAAGTCTTGCATTTAAGTGGATGCTCTGAACTTAGTATTTTTCCAAATATGCTCAAATCAAAAAATCTCCGAGATCTTTGGATTGCTGATTGCACAAAGTTTGAAAGATTCCCTGATATTCCACATAAACTTGAAGGCCTGAAAAAGCTTTACTTGCGAGGGACTGCTATTAAAGAACTTCCTACATCAATAGAAAATCTTGTCTCTTTAGAAGGAATGGATTTACATTTTTGCAAGAACTTGGTTAGTCTACCATCAAATATTTACAAGTTACAAACCGTTAAAGCTTTGAGCATTTCTCATTGCCCAATAGGGTTTCCAAAGTATGAGAATTCAATTGATCCAAGCATGAAGACCGGCCTTCCAAATTTATACTGGCTAAACCTTGCGGGATGTAATTTGTCTGAAGTAGAGTTTCTTGAAAATCTTTCCTGCTTTCCTTTCTTGAGAGAGTTAAAATTACCGGGAAACAATATTACTAGCCTTCCTGCAACCATCAATAAGCGCGATTATTTGACTAGATTGGATGTTAGAGCTTGCCATCTATTACAAGAGATTCCCGAGCTTCCACCATTTTTCAATTCGCTTGAGGCAGATGATTGCGAATCTTTGCAAACAAATGGCCATTTAACTTCAATTGATCATTGGGTCCGTCGATGGTTGACCATGGTTGAGACTACCTCATCTGACTTGGTTAGACTCTCTCTCTCTCTCTCTCTCTCTCTCTCTCTCTCTCTCTCTCTCTCTCTCTCTCTCTCTCTCTCTCTCTCTCTCTCTCTCTCTCTCTCTCTCTCTCTCTCTCTCTCTCTCTCTCTCTCTCTCTCTCTCTCTCTCTCTCTCTCTCTCTCTCTATATATGTTAGATCTAAGGCATATTTGTATATTGCAACAGCAGAAAATGAAAAATCGGAGGCCAGAGAAAACCAACCAAATATAAAGTGAATTTGTATGCACATGCATGTGATAAAGGTGGCTACCGTACTTAAATGGCAATGATTTTTATCACATGAGACTTCTATATTAATGCAAGCCAGGACCAATGGATGTCTTCTCATTTATAGAGCTCTAGTTAGAAGTGGAATTACTCAGATTACTCACTAAACTCAAATTGAATTCTTCTATTTGAGCACTTTTTTACGATCTATCTTTGTAATAGGATCCTCCTGATTCCTCTGTTTCTCTTTTTGGCGGAGAGATGCCAAAGTGGGTCCAACCTGTTAGAGAGGGTTCCATATCTTTTATGGCTTCAAAAGACTTGTACGACAAGTTTCTTGGATTGGTTGTTTGTGCTGTTTTTAGTAAAAATGAATCGGATGAGGAACGCTCATTTGAGATTGTAGCACATTTTAATGGTGAAAGAAGGGATTTCTATGGAAAATATTTCCGTTGGTTGGATTCAGATCATATTTGGCTTCAGTATCTCATACCATTTGATCATATGGAAAGTAGTCGATTTTGGTCAAATTGATGGGAGTCATGCGCAATTTAGACTTACACAATTGAGTGGAGACGTGGAAAAGTGGGGATTCCGAATAGTATGCAAGCAATTAGAGGATGATTTAAAGGTTGTACTTCAAGACAATCAACTAATAAATCCAGCTTTACTCTACGAGGTTAATTATGACTCAACAGATTCAAGCACCGAGAGTTCACTTATGTACGAAGATAGTTCGGTTGAAATAGATCCACAGGATGACTTGCAAAATTGTCAAATGAGTAGTGAGAAATATAGTCAAATAGCATCAAAGAGAAATCATGAGTTTATTTTCTCTCGATGCATGCAAACACCAGTTCAGCCTCCTGAAGTTCAATCGCCGACCAACCCAGGGGAGCAGACCAATGCCAGTTCTAGCGTTGGTGATTCAGCTGCAGATGAATCTGAGCCAGAACCAATTAACGATCCGTCTGCCACAGGCTCAGGGACTGCACCAGCTATGACATCAACCGTGATGCTGACAACATCGGCAGAATCTATGCCCTCTAAGGGAGCAGCAGAAATTGATGATCTCCCAAGTGTGCAACCATCCACGATGGCTGAAGAGACAACTTCTGAAGTTTCGGATGTTGAGATATCTGATTTAGAAGCAATCGATGAAATCTTGGGAGTAGTAAAGCCAAGACGTGAAAGGCCCCTCCCATGTGGTTCTGACTCATCGACACCTGGAGAAGTCGATGGCGTGAGGGCTAAATGGGAGGAGTTTTACCAACTCACAAAAGGAGGATACTCCCAGAATGCTTCTAACTCAAGCGTTGAAGATAGAATAAAGAATCTGCTTGCCGAGTTGAGTTCCAGCGATGATTGCTTCACCAATACTCCCGAATTTCAGTACGAATGCAAAGAGTTTGCTACGCTCTTTGCTGATGACGTTGAAGTTTTTAGACAGAATTGCAACAAGATTGAGTCATCGACAGCTGTTGAAGAGAGCTTCAACAAACTGGAAGACAAACTGGAAGCCGGAAAGAAAATTCTGAAAGAACGTCGCAGTTCTTATCAGGCTGCCATTGACAAGAAGGGCGAGCTCACAGAAGAAAAGGAAAGGCTCGGAGCACTTCTTGCTGAAGTTGAACGCCAGATCGAACATAACAATATTCATATCCAGCGTGAAGGGAGGTCTATGAAGCAACAGCTTTCGGAAGTCCAAGCAACCATGCAGGAGTGCGATCGGCAACGAGCTGAAGTTGAGAGGCATTTATCCATCAAGCGGAAATGTATGGAGGATAACGAGACCTTGGATGAACACCTGTCAACTTTCAGGAGCAGCGTGAAGAGACGGTTGGATAGTGCTCGCCAAGATAGTTCGAGCAAAGCAGACCCTCAAGTTGACTTGCAAGATTGTCAAATGAGTATATGACATAGTCAAATAGTACCAAAGAGAACTCCTGAGCTTTTCTTTCCCGAGGCAAGTGAGCCTAGACCACGTGGGCTTCTAATTCGATTGGCAGAGATGAGTATGGCAGTGTTTGCTCGTTGCTTTTGTTGTTAAAATGAACGGGAAACTTGTTAGGGAAGCAATTCATAGGTAAGCGAACTCACTAATCTTGATTTAAGTGCCGTTTTTTTTTCTCCTTGTTCTTCTCGTTTTCTTTTCCCAATAAAACGCTGTTGCTGGTCACTTTTACCCATGTACTTCCACTGAGGCCTTTGAGGTGTCCATTTGAACTTTGCCAGCTACGACGATGGAAACGACTGGGCCCCGCAGAGACATCGACAAGGAGAGGAAAGCTCGACCAACTCCTCGACGAGGGTAGTGCTGGAGAGTCGCATGAGGAGGCTTGGGCGAATAATTTCATGTGTGGAGAGTACATATCATGCGAAGAAAAGTCGGACGAGAACAAGATCGCATGCTCTTACATGTGGCAAGCATGCGAACTTGGAAAGTGGTCGTGGTGGATGAAGATTGGGTCAAAACGTGGAGTGATTCTATCACATGGAAAAGAAGTGGGAAGTCATCGTGTGGTTTATCGACATGGGAATGTGCATGCGATGCTACGCTGATGGAGGTACGAAATTGGAAGGGAAAGGCACAAGCAACTTCCATGGAGCCACTTTCATTTCCGGGTAATTTCATTTCCGAATTTATTTCCTTTCAACGTGATTTCAATTTCAATGCATCTGTTTGTATTAGCACTTAGTTTCATGTAAATTCATTCCTCACTTCATCTCCCGTGCGTGTATTTTATACTTGAGTGTGAAACCACAAAATTATCTCAACTGTTCTCCCTTCACAACTACTACTATTAATGGTAAAAGTTATTAGAAACTTTGATTGTATAGCTCATTCATTATATTCTTTTTCTAAAAATGTTTTTTTGAAAATTATTAATATCGAATTTTTCGTGAAACTAAAAAGACCACGTCAACTCTCATCTAAAGTACCTTTTTTATGGTCGCTTGCTTAAAATAAACAATTACCTTTTTTTGGGGCTCAAATCCCTTTTTATTAACCCTAGTTTGTTAACTTTAATTCCCAAATAGAATTTCTGTAATTCTTTCTTCTCTTTAATCATTTTCTTTTGATTTTCCCGCTGCAAGCTCCTTCCTTTTCTCCGCCAAAGGCAAACTTTGAACTCCATCGATACGACGCCATTGAGCTCCGACGCATTCAACATCCGCCACCTGCCAACGGAGGCGTCGAGCAGAAGAAGAAGTTGGTCTTCCGGAAACAGAGTCCCTAGCGAGCCGACGGCTGTCGGAGACCGGCCAACGGAGGCGACGGACTACCACCGCCGACCGAAGCCATGGGAAAGATTCTCTCCTGAGGTTTCGGGCTTCTTGTAGCTTGCTATAGATCAGGTAACGCCTGGCACGTCCGTATTTGATTAAGTTGTTGGAATCATTGAGATGGATTTTGAATTCGATTCAATTGGTGCTGCAATTGCGCGGGAACTTGAAGGACGTGTCGTCGAATTGGTTCGAGAGACACTGAATCAGTGTTTCTTCGCAAGTTTTGTCTGTGGATGCTTGATCGTGAATTCATGGGTTATCGACATTACACGCTGCAAAATCAGCAAAAATCTCTGGAAGGTAAAGCTTTTCTTTCTTTGTTTTTCGTAGGTGGCAATTTTTTGAAAGAAGTAGGTGAAGTCTAGGCTCAAGGGAAAACAAGAGGGAGAGTGAAATGAAGGAACATGGGTTTTTTCAGTCCCTTTCCGGGTGCTGTAGGTTGGAAGGGAGGGAGGGAGGGATGGATGGATTTGGGTGCTTTTGAGGCGTCTAGGAAATGTGGATGTGGAGTATGTACTTATCATACAGATGTGTAGTGGGTGATACGTTTTCCAGGAGAATTGAATTCTGAGAAAATTTGATTACTGGAATAGGGCTCTGTCTCTATGTTTTGCGAGGCACTTTAAGGGGCAGAACCCCAGAGGAATGAAGAAGATGCAGTGAGATGGCAAGCCACCAGGAAATGGCTCAATATTTGAGTCCTTTAACTACATCTTGACTTTGGCAACTAGGGAGAATTGAAAACCAAATTTACTTGTAGTGTGAGAGTCATATGAAAATCGATTGTGCTCATGAATAACTGGTTAGGTGGTAGTTTTCTTTGTCCCTGTGGACTGTGGATTTGAAAAAGAAATAATTACCAGAAACACAAAGTTTACATAAGCTATTCAGTAGAATAGAGACAAATGCACAAGAGGCTGATTGTCAATTCTGATTTCTGAGGCCTTCCCATTAGTTTAGGATTCTCTTTTTATCCTTATGTGCCACGGCTTTTACGAAGGAAAATGATGAGAAGCTAAAAGTCCAGGATGCTTCTTGAATGTTTGAGTGAAACCTGATTAATGAAAGGTTAACTTCTGAGGTAACAATAATAAGACACATTGGAATGAGTAACATGTAATTTCTCAAATTAGTCACTGTTTTTGCTTTAGTGTTGTTAGAACCATATCAATTTGAGTGTTAGGTGGGATGTGCATCTGAATTTCAGGGTAAGTATGTGTTAATAATCATTACTTGGAAATTTGTGGTCAGCATATTATAATGGACCTGCAAGATCTTGATCTTATAGCTACAACATATAAATTCATTCCATTAGTGGCTGCATATTGATACTGAAATATTTCTACTGCTGGGAAACTTTATCCTGATTTCCCCTTGAGTTGCCTATTGTCCTCGTATTTTTTTTTCTCCTAACAAGTAACAAGACATATTTGCCTTTCTTGTATAGGGCAAAGCTTGCTCTGGACAGCCTTGAAGTACCAGTCATGTAAGAAACTGGTTTTCAGTAACTAGGTGCATTTCAGATATGCTACTTTATTTTCTATTGAGACAATTAGTATTTTAGTCTTCTGTAGTGAATGATCTCAAATTTATTCATGTTATAGTTTGATTGAACAGTTGGCAATTGTTGAGGATGCAAACAGTATTGCGGCAGGAAGAAACCGATTTAAATAGACACGAAATGTATGTTTATGATTGCTTCTCCACCCCCTTCTATAATTTTGGCCAACAGCACTTTGTTATTGTTCTGAATTGATACCCTCAAGAGTCCATTCGTAGTTTATTGTTGATCATTTTATGTTCCTCCCTTAATTATGTCTTTGAGATTAAATAACATATCTGCAGAAATCTGTTAATAATTGGAATTTCCATGCATTATTATGCTCTAAATAACATATCTGCAGAAATCTGTTAATAATTGGAATTTCCATGCATTATTATGCTCTATAGGGTTGTTTCCATTATTGTTTCATAAAATATGGCTACACAATAACAGTAATCTTGCTTCATTATTCCAATGTTTAACGTTTTTCATTTGACACTGCTCTGTCTAGAACCATATTAAGGTCTTTATTTGCTTTGGTGAAGTTCCTAATGTTGTTTTCTTAGTTTGTGTGGTAGCTAGACTTTTGGTTTACTTTTTTGGTGTGAAAATGCATTGTGAGCATTGTATTGCCTTTAATGATGTAAGAACCTACTCCTTGGTCACATTTTCTTCATACAATGACCACATTAACACAAACAGTTTGAAATTGGTTTCTGGTAGACATCGCTTATCTAATAGTCCATCGCTGTCATCATTTATAGTTATGTGGTGACAATACACTACTATAAATGACTTTGTGGAAAGACATGGATAGTTGATGCCAAAATATTTGGCCCTTTTAGTATCTCGGTGGAGAATTATTCAATACCAAAAGCACCTTGCTACAGGGATATATATTATATATCCAATAAGAAGCCTCTTTTTCCATGTGAGATTCTTGGCAACTTCAAGTGAGCATCTTGTTGACTTCATGTAGTATATGCCTGATCAATCTTATATACAGTCTCAAACAGTTAACTAAAAGAAGAAAAAATTTCTCATGAAATGCATTGCCTAAATTTATGTTTAAACTACAGTAAGAACAAGTGTCTCTCTAACATAGCTCCTAAATTTGATATGCTTGCTTTGTTTCCTCCTTGTGCTTTTGTGGGCAACAAGACATGCAGAGATGGAATCTCTTGATGTTCTTCTTGAACAGTGGCAGAGGACTGGATTTTCAGCTACGGAAGTTATAGAGAAGCTTTCAGCATGCTCCTTCATGTGACATGTGAACCATAATTTGTGTAACAGCATTATCGATCATAGGTACATCATTTGATCATACTGAAACAAAAATATACTTCCCTAGAATTTGTTTTTTCCTATGATTAGATGACTCTTAACCCTTTTTTAGGCATAAAGGAAGTCTATCATGGTTGTGCAAATGATAAATTTGGAGGCCTTTGCTCAATACTGTCGTCATTGCATTCAAGTAGCTTGAAGGCATGATTAGGTCAGTTTCTGCACTTGCTTATGCTGCTGATTTCGTATTTCCTTAGCTTCACTTTGAAATTGTGACATACAATAATTGACAACTAAAGCTTACTGGAGGTCTATGCTTCCTCATGTTGGTTACTGCTGGATGTGAATTCTTAGTGATTCTGTTTGTTGTTGCACTTTGAATATTGCAACACATGACCATGAAAATTAGTGGAGGTCTACAGAACTAATTTTTCATCTTTTATGTCATTTTCTGAGTCTAAGAGGAAGTAAGTTGCTGGAAGCATCAAGAAGTCAAGTTTATATCAATTCTTTCTTTCCTCGCTTTGTTTCCTTTTCTTAAATTTTTTGTGACTTGTTATATATTTCTTTATTCTTTTTATTTGGCCTAAAAATTTACAGTTGTAGGAAGAGCTACACGCTAAACTAACATTAGTGTTTTCTTTCCTTTTCGCTTTGCCCCCAATTTCTTGATCTCTTTTTCCTCACTTTTTTTTTCACTGCAGTGAGATTGTTTGATGTCTTTAATGCTCTTATCTTGTTTTTCTTTTTGGGAACAAATTAATATTATCATCTTTAAACCGAGAAATATTGTATCTTCAAAGAAATATTATATTTTAACTTTGAGGAAATTATGCTTTCCAATATGCCATGTGCAAAGTACTTGATGAAGAAATCTCGTTTCTGGTTTTTAAGTTGCAAGTGTCTATTCTTGTATACATGAGAGTATGTGCCCGGTGGTGTATATTTGGCTTTCCCGCATGATTTATTTATTTTTTTCTGTCTGATGCTGCCATGATTTAATATTTCATGTTTCCTAAGCTTGTTCATAAAAGTTTAAACATAGTGAAACGGGATCTGAACAAATTTTGCCAAACAGCACTTTGTTATACCCTCATAGCTTATTGTTGATCATTTCATGTTTCTCCCATTTTCTTTACTAAATGAAAGAAAAATATATCTGAACAAATCTGTCAATAAGTGGAATTTTCCATACATTATTAGGCCGTAAAGGGTTTTGTTCTCATCATTCTTTCATAAAATATGTCTACGACTAACGATTACAATAATCTTGCTCTATTATAGACTATTTTTAGGATTTTCATTTGCCATCGTGCTTTGTCTGGAACCAAATGGCGGTCTTTATCTGCTTTGGGGAAAGTTCCTGATGATATTTTCTTAGGCCATATGGTAGCTAGACTTTTGATATGCTTTTTTTGGTATGAAAATGCATTGGGAGCATTGTATAGACTTTCAAGATCTAAGAACCTACTTCTTGGCCACATTGTGTCATACAATGACCACATTTACACGAATAGAAAAGGTGGAGGTGGCTCATCCAAAAGGAAGCCACTTTTTTACATGTGAGATTCTCAGCAACTTCAAGTGAGCATCTTGTTGAATTCATGTAGTATGCCTGGATCAATATTATATGTACTCTCAATCAGTTAACTTGAAGGAAAAAACATTTCTCAAGAAATCCATTTCCTAAATTTATGTCAAAACTACACTAAGAGCAACTGTCTCTCTGACAATGCTCGTAAATTTGATATGTTGCTCTGTTTTCCTCCTTGTGCTTTCATAGGCAAGAAGACATGCAGAGATAGAAGCTCTTGATGTTCTTCTTGAACAGTGGGAGAGGACTGGATTTTCGAGTCAGAAGTTGCAGAGAAGTTTTCAGGATGCTGTATGCAATATGTGGACCATGCATAATGTGTGCAGCATCATTATCAGTCATTGTTGATTATACTTAAACAAAACTACAATTTGCTAGAATTTGTTTATTCATATGATTAGATGACTCTTGCCCATTTTTAGGTATAAAGGACGTATATTATGGCTGTACAAATAATAAAATTGGAGGCTGTGGCTTAATACAGTCGTTGCATTCAAGTGGCTATGAGGCTTGCACTAGGTCAGTTTCTGAACTTGCTTTGTTGCTAGTTTCGTATCTACATAGCTTTACTTTAAAATTGTGACATATGACAATTGACAACTAAAGCTTACTGGAGGTTCAGGTTCATGATTCTTTATGTTGATTACTGATGGATGTGGGTTTGTTGTGATTCTGTATACTGTTGCGCTTTGAATATTGCAACACATGACCATGAAAATAAATGCAGGTTTATAGAAAAAAAAAATTTCCATAAACCTTCTCTTTTCTGTCAATTTCATTTGGTGGATACTTGTCAATGTCGTTTGGTTTGCTAGATGTTTGTTCATTTGGCTGTGTGTGGCTAATCTAATGGCTTATCTTTCAAAAATTCCCAATCTTGATTCAGCTCGTAACCTTTTTAACCCATGTGATGATTATTATTATTATTATTATTATTATTATTATTATTATTATTATTATTATGATTATTATTATTTTGGTTTGGGGGTTAGATATTCAGCAATTTCTTTTACTGATTCGTTTCCTTTTCTCTGGTACTTTTGGGATTAGAAACTGGCGATCTGATAAGTGAAAACTAGAAGGATGGTGATGGTGGTGTGGAGATTAACTCCCCAACATCTGAGGACCACCCTCACTCATTCAATGAGGGCAATGAGGACTTAAAGAGTGGACAATCCCCGTCTGTTCACATCTATGAATGAGCCTGAAGGGTCAAATGGAGTTGTTCAAATTGTTGAGGAAATGGAAGCTGGAGATGTTTTACAGATCGAACAGAGGGATGTTGAGGAAGCTGTTGGCCATGAAATTGACAGCCAAGGAACTGAGATAAAGTCTAACGGTATTCTTATAGTTAAGGTTGTCAAGAAAGAGGAAACCAAGGAAGAGTGGGAGAACGTAAGTATCTATATTTAGGGGCTCAAGTCCGTGAAGGAATTGTACAATAGACAGAGTAAGAGTTTGGCCATGGCGAATTCGGCAGAACAGCTGGTATTTCGCCTGTTTTTGATCCATTGTAGCCTCCAAATTTATGATTATTTTGAATTTATGCATCAGAAATGGAATCTACTTAAATACTGAGCTGTTGCTCCGCAGCATGAGGTAGTGATGACTCTGAGAGTGGCGCAAAGCACTTCATGGTTGAGTTGCTGTGGATTGGTTGATGCCATAACTGGGTCCAGGACACAATTTCCAGGTTTGTATTTCCCAGTCACCTGGAAAATTGGAAAATTGTACGATGGTTTCCTGGCCGAGAATTTTGTCTATTGCATTCATTCTGTACCTGCATAAGCTAGGCTTTGGAATATAGCCGTGTTTACATTTTTATCAAAGGGGAGTCTCTACTCTGATGTCTCAGTTGTTACCTTTGAGGCTAGGCTAGTGCCGAAGAACTCGACCATCGTATTCCATTTCCTGTTTCTATAAACTCAGCAGTTATTTCCGGATACTTCTACATCGCAACTATATAAATGAATTTGTTACTTAGCTCGGTTGACATTTTCACGAACTACTAGAACCCTTATTAGGCTTTCATGTTCCCCAAGTCTGTAAATCGTTCTTGTTGCTTAGATGTACCCAGACTGTGAAGTTTACTAAATCCAACCTGCAACTACTTGAGGTCTGTCATATGCGGGACTGAGGAGTTTCCCTCAAATCCCTTTTCTAGCTTGAAGACGAGAGTCACAGAAAGAGACCTCAAAAATTACTCGAACCAAGAAGTTTGCAGCGGCAGTTTACTATGGCTCCTCTTTACTTAGTTACTCCATATCATTTGCTCCGGCCGGTGCACTTTCACCAGATCATGTGTTGATTCGCACAGATAACCTTGTTCGCTATTCCTTTCAACAACAGTTTATATGTTGGCCAAAGGGAATGACAGACCTGTCAAACAATGTATAACTTTGGGACTGAGTATTTTCAGACTTGGACCCATGAACATGAACTCTCAAGCTTGATTCCTTCTAATTGTCTTTCGGATGCAGAGATAACCGGGAATTGGTTTTAATTGAAAGACAGTGAGCTCAGCAAAGAACTGATAGTTTGCTTTTGGCCCGATATGAATGCTATGTAATCCTCAGATCTCACGTGCGTAGCTCATGTGCAATTGCTTCTCGTACGATTTGGTTTGAGATGGTATATCTGAAATTGTAAAACGATGTGACGGATTGTAATTAATTGCTAGCGTAAAGTAGGAAACAGAAAAGAAATGTACCTAAATTGCATTAAATTCGAATATTGTGATATTTTTTGTGAGAGCTTGTTAATTGTTAAATTACTGTTGTGCTATGTTCTCAAAATTACAGTGCTCGCATTGCCAGTGTGATTTTTGCTGAATGATTTCACTTTTCAAGACTATGTCCGTAGCATCCAACACATGTGGAACTCTTTGATTTTCTTAACCATTTTTTAAAGAAAGTACTATAATATATTAAAAAGAAAGAAAAAAATATCACCAAAGATCCAAAACTAATATCCCAAACTTTTCTTATATAATCTCTAAACTTGAACCAGTGCAACAAAAAATCATACACTTTGCCTATTATGATATAATATTTTGAACTCTTTTTTTTTTTATTGCTTTTATCACAAAATCCCCAAATTTGTATGAGTGAGACAAAAAGATAGTATTGGTGTTACAATTGGTATAATTTATGATTATTAGTGACACAAGAAAAAGTTGTTATAAGAGGCATAGTTTAAAATTTTTACTGGTATTAACTCAAGAAAAAAATTGTAGAGTGTATTTACCTCAGTAATTCTACCACAACTTGGCTGAAATCCTCATATAATCAAGAGATGTGTCTCGGACACATGCAAAAATCTATAGAGAACAAGATAATCTTACAAATAAGTGAAGCAATTTTTAGAATAGAAGAAAATGAGTCTCAATAGGTATGTTACTAGAGTCAAATTTGTAACTCAAATATGATGATCTTCCCCCAAATGAAGGTGTTATCAAAATTATGTGTATCGAGAAGAATATAGTTAATTTTATATGTATAAGGATAAAATAAATGTATTGAAATTTTCTAGGCATCTAGAATGTCACTTAACAAGCATAAGAGGACGTGTTTGGCAACTTGCAAATTTTTCACTCTTTTGTTCCTTCGAATAAAAAAAGAATAAAAATATGTTTGGTAACATTTGCTAATGTTTCTATTCCCAATAATAGAAAATTGTTCTGAGAAATAAATTTGGAATAAAATCAAAAAGTGAAAAAAAGTAGCTTTTCATTCCTAGGAACAATTTCTAAAAAAGTGTTTTTTGGTCGCCACTACTCGTCGCATCCGCCCGCCAATCAATGCCTCCACCAACTGCTGCTAGCCTGCGACTTGCAGCGGGCGAACAGCATCCCACTATCAGCGACGACAACCGACAATAGCAGCCAATGTTCAGCGACTAACGGCTGGCGGTCAAGGTCGTCACCGCCATAAAAAAAAAAAGAGAACAAAAATTTTCAAAGTCGGTACCAAATGCATTTCTATTCTTTTTCTATCCCGAAAATAGAAAATTTGTATAATTACCAAATACGTTGTTTTATTAAGAAATTGTTTCGGGGAGTAGAAATAGAAAATAACTATTTTTCAAAAAAATTTACTCTTAGAAATAAAAATATTATTAAATGCGCCCTTAACAACCATCAACATTTTTATATGATAGTTCATTACATTAGTTAGGTGACTACTTGACCCTATCTGCAAATAATTGTATGGAGAAATTAACCCATTTTCTTTATCGAGAATGAGGCTTGATAGTTTACCTCCGCACTTGCGGCAAAGTTTTTAATGGTAACGGGTGAATGGGGAGCCCATTCAATGGGAATAAGCTCTACGCATAGCCTCTTTTTTCTTGCTAAATAAGACAATTTTTTTTCCCACGGCTCATTGGAAATAAGTTAAATTCTTATATAAAAGTATTTTAATTCCTTTTAGCTGTATGTTAAAGCATTCTTGTAAGCTAACTGAATATATGTAATTAAAATAACATATTAATACCATAAAAAACTGCAAATTGTTATATCTATGACAAATTTATCTTTCGGGATTTTAGTTTTTCGTGATATTAATCAAATTTAACAAAACTAATAGAAAATAAATTTGTCATAAATATATCAATTTGAATTTTTTTATTGTCAAAAAATTAGTATCAAGTAAATTTCTTATAGATATACTAATTTGGAATTTTTCATGGTATTAATCCCTAAAATAACTCTCCACTTATCAAAACCCACTAACTATGTCTCCTTGGCACATTCATAATGTTTTCACCCTTCTTACTTCACTTTGGACTCATTTAAGATGTTGAAGCAAACGGAATGAGAAAATCTTCATTTCATTCATGAAGCTAAGTTATCATGTCATTCGAATTGATCAAACCATGTAAAACTTCAAACCGGTATATCTATCATTAGTTTACATTTCATCAATTTTTGTTAGATGTTATAATCAAATTGCTAAATTAAATGACATATGAGTTGTCACGCCCCGACTCTCGAGCTCGCGGCAACCCCATTTCACTTGAGGTCTAGTTGTACGACGTCCCAGGTACTGTCGTCGACCAATTCATTTTTATCTTGTAATTAGGCACATGCGGAAACGAATACTCCCAACAAATTAAACAACAGGGATAGAAACAACAACAACAACAGCGGCAGAGGAAATACAAACACCATTTTATATATATATGAAGGTTAGCCGAACTACAGCACATATACACACGCCTTACTACAGGCGAAAAGCTGAGGCCTACTCAAAAAGGGATCGGCCTGGCTAACCTAACACTGTACATGTGGGAGGGGGCTAGTCAAAAGGAGAATAGGCCACAGCAGCCTACTCGCTGGCCTCAGATGGATCACTCTCCTCAGAGGGATCACCCTCCTAAGAGGGATCACTCATCTCGATCCTCGGGTCACAGATCTCGCTGTCAGGGGGATCCAGATCCATGGGATCCCAAACCTCCTCGGTCGGCCCCACAGGAGGAGCCGGCCCATCAAAACCTAGGAGGGGGCCATACAGAATGCCTCCCTGTCGAATAAACCATGCCTTGAAGACGTGGGGCACGCGATGGTGCCTCGACCCTTCATCCACCCACACGGTCGTAACATGGTGCTCGAACACAAAATTGTGGCCCGGGGCGGGCCGCACGGTGACAGTGGTGCTCATGCCCACCGGGGCGCCAAAGCATACCGGGTACTGCGTCATCTAGGGCTTGAAAAGGTTAACCACGACGGGTTGAGATAAACTCAGCAAGTTAAAATCCTAAGCCCCGGTTAGGAACTTCGCTCGCCTCGGGAGTTTAACATACAACCTAATACAGCAATCAATGCAATACCACCTTAGAGAGATAACCACGGAAGACAGTTTAATAAACAGGTGCAATCACAGGCGACCCTACCTGGCCTTGGCACACGCGACCTGCAGAAATTGTCAATCGTCTCACAACAACAGTAAGAGGCATGCAAATAATCAGAGCATTACACAAAACTTTCTCATATCACACTGCCCATACATGCTCTGATTATTACGACCCTCTAGGCCACGGCACAACCTTATGGTTGGCGGTCAACTGGTCGTAGACCAGGCATCGTCCTTTACCTCGAGGCACGGCGACGTCATGGGCTTTCCCCCACTAACGGCATTCCCTAAGGAGCATAGGGCCTGTCCCACTACCGCAGCCCCGCATCTGACCACTGTCAGGCGACCCAATGGTCAAGGCACAACCCCGAAGGATTGGCGGTCATCCGGCTCAACCGGGCTATCAACAATCTGACCATGCAACACATCAAAGAAAAAGCTTCATTCTTGTCTTTGCTTTTGCTTGGTCGTGAATGCAACATCGCTCATGCACTCATGCTCATGCGACATGCCATTTCAAATAACCCACATAATATGTCATGAGGTATCACTCGACAATTCTAAAATTCCAAATTCCACCAATCAACAATCACGTACATTCCCTAATTCTCGGGAATAACTCAATAAAATCAAACACTTTCACTTCCACTCGATCTTCGATCATGCATTTCATCATTATTCATGCATATAATTAACAATCGGCACTTCAAGAAAGCATAACAACCAAGAACACAACAATTTGAAACCAAAATTTACTTCTGTATGAACAGTGCCGTGAACAGTAATCCGTGAACAGTAATTTCGTCCGAAATTAAATAAATAAATAAAAATAAATAAACTTAACCATGGTTAACAATTTAACTCAACCCTAGTTAATATAACCTAACCATGATTAACTTTTAACCTTGGTTACTTTAAAATTAACCTTAGTTACTTTAATACTAACTATGGTCAATTAACTAACCCTAGTCAGAATTAATTAACCAGACTAATTAACCAATTAACTTTAATTAATCACAAACACACAAATACACTAATTAACCCCTAAGCAAGATTAACCCCTAAACAAGGATTAGGAAGTTAACTTACTTGGATCGGAAATCCGGCGATACCGGCACGTAGAGGGGGACGAGGGCTACGAGGGGTAAGCTTGGGGACGGCAACAAATGACAAACGATGGCCGAAACGGGCCAAAAACACTGCTGATTACTGTTCACGCGGGCCCGACCAGCGGTGCGAAAAGGCCGAAACGGGCGGCTAACGGCGACCAGCGGTGACCGGAGATGCGCGGCTGGCTTCCTAACTTCCGGGACTACACTTTGGGTGGTTGCGGCGGCTCCGGTGACGGCGGGCAAGGCTGTTTTCCGGCTGGAAAACAGTATGGACAGCAAAGAACACTAGAAATGGAAGAGAAAAGGAAGAGAAAAAGGGAGAGAGAGGGGGCTGGGCTGGTGCACGAATTTTGGGGGAGAAAGAGGAGAGAGTAGAGGCTGAAAACTTGAAGGAGAAGCCAAGGCAAGTGGGCTTGCCACTTGTTTGAAGGACCAATAAAAAACAAGAATAAACAAAGAAAAAACAATGCCCACTTCAAGCACAAAAGAAAAGGTCAGCAGGTAGTTCTCATGGGCTGGAAATGGAGGAACTTGGCCAACTGGGCCCCTCTTGGGCCGGGCTGAATGGGTGTAAGGCCCATTGGGCCGCCGGTCTTGGGCCGGCCCACTCGCGGGCCCGAAACCCGATCCAATTCTTCCTTTTTCCAACTCTTCCGTGTCCAACGGAAAATCCCAAAATAAATGAGGCGACGTCCAAGTATTTAGTCCTAATATCATCGAGAAGTCGGTTCCAAAATCGGATTAAAAATCGGGGCTAAATTGAGTCGATTTTCAGGATGTTACATGAGTTATAATCAAATTGCTAAATTAAATGACATATGAGCTATAATCGAATTGCTGAATTAAATAACACATGAATGTAACGGTTTAAAGTTTTACTATCTATTTATTATAAGTATACCGAATTTGTGATTTTTCATGATATTAATTCAATTTTAAAAATTAATAGATGATAAATTTATCACAAATGTATTGATTTGAGAATTTTGTGTTGTCAAAAAATTAGTATTGGATAAAATTATATCATAATTGTACTAATTTAAAATTTCTTATGATATTAACACCTAAAAAAAAAGCTATCCACTTATCAAAACCCACTAATAATCTCTCTAGAAAACCTATTCACTTATCAAAACCCGCTAACCATCTCTCTCTGGTGCATTCATGATCTTTCCCCCCTTCTCTCTTACTTCACTGTGCACTCATTTAAGATGATGAACCAAACGGAGCAAGAAATTTTCAATCATTTAATGAAGTTATCGTGTTTTTTGAATTGATCGAATGAGGAATTTTCTAGAGCATAAAAAATCACAAAATTTACAAGAGCAGATCCCAAAGTCGGTGCTCGAGTAGGCCGTTGAAGCGTTGTAAAGGGAAACAAAATGATGACAATGCGAAAAAAACAAAAATAGTTAAGTCTTAGAATGGAGGTTGATTTGGAGTAAAAAGCCGGATCTTATTCAGCGAAGTTTGGTACGTCAAAAAAGTGTCAAGGCACAAAGCGGCCATATTTTGAACTAATCTTGCATTCGATGCTCTCTACGCTCTCCCATTTCACCTTAGAGAGTGAGAGGAAGTTGAAAGAATATGAAGAGTTCAAGATTTCTCTGAACCCTCTATGAGACAAGGCGAACACCGACTCAAATGCTATCGCGGTGGATTGATGAAAGATCACGATGAATGAAGATGAGATGGAAGGGGAGTCGCTGTTCTCGCGGTTTGATCGATTTATCTAGCGAAAACAAGAAATAATGCTTTCTCTTGAATCGCAACAACCGACTGGAGGAACACTCAAGACCAGTAGAGCACAGAGGGACAAAGGCTAGAGTTCGCCCATACCGGACGACGGCGAAGCCCGAAGCCGAGCAAGACAGGACGCTAGAAAGGCGAGACAGAGGTCGCCGGCGGTGCTCCCTGCTCGACCCGGCAGCGTCGGACGGTGGACCTACTGAGTTGGACGCAAAAATAAAGAAGCGGCGGTGAGTCGTCCGCCGCGACTCAGGCGTGACGGCTGACGGCGGCTCTCTCCGTCTCGCTCGCGGCTCTCAGATCTCACGCGCTCTCTTCGGTGGATATCTCTCTCTCCACCCTAACTCTTGAATTTTCTCTGTTTAGCTCACTGTCTCTCTCTCTCTCTCTCTCTCTCTCTCTCTCTCTCTCTCTCTCTCTCTCCGACTTCTTCCTGTCCTCTCGGATCGGCGGTCGCTCGATTTCTGACCTCCCTGGATGTCTCTCCGGGGAAACCCTCTGAGCTCCCGCTCCACCGCCTCCTGCTTGGCTATTTTGCGGAGGTTCCGGTCGACGGAGGGTTTAGACGCCGGTCCTCGGCGCGCCGACCGGGCTCCCTTCGGCCGAACCGGTGTCCCCTCGGCAGCCCACCTGCTTTGCTCTGCTGCGCCGCCTGCTCTCTCTGCTCTGCGCCTGCTCTGCCGTCCCATCCGTCGCCGGCTACTCTGCTCTAATGCCGTAGGTCGTCCTCCGAGCGTCGGTGTCTTCTGCGCGTGAGGCGGAGCGCCTGGGAAGAAGGGAGGAGGAAGAAGAAAAGGGGCAGGGGCTGGGCCAAGAAATGGCCAGATGGGCCCGGGCCCATGCGGTAAGAAGAAAAAGAAAAGGGGGCGTGGGCTTGGAGGCCCAGCCTCCCACGGGCCTCCCCCTTTTTAATTAGTTTTTTTTATAATTATCCGAAAAAAAGGGTAAAATAAAGGAAGGCAGAAAATAGAAAATAAAACTCATTAGATGCAAATAATATTAATATCTAGGTGATGCGAGAAATATTTTTTGCTATGGCCAAACTAGTTTCTAATTTTCTAAATTAAATCAAATGTTAAGTCAAAATTAAGATGTCAATAATCAATTTTAGCCGCACATCATTGTTGTGGCAGTTTAAATATATTGCATTACCTCTGCCACAAATTCAGATTTGAGTCACTTCATCTGTTCCAACTTCAAACTAACAATTTCTTTCTTTGTTTTTTTTTTTTTGTTACGTTTTTTTGGTCAACTTTTTTTTGTTACTTTGCTCATCTTCAAAATTACATTTGGAATTATTTTGTATTTCGAACATGGGTAATGCCTTTCGTTTAAAAAAAGAGAAATTCTAAACTTTCCTGCTCAGTTGGACTTCACAAATTCCAATAATGAAATCAAATTTGGATGTGTCAATCTTAGCTCAACTGACTCAAATTACTGACTTGGATGTTCACAGGAAATTCAAGGATGAGAATTTATAGTGAGAATATATGATCTTCCACATATTAAGTTCAATTTTTGTGCTAATCGTTGAACAAAGTCCTCTTCACTGACAAATTAGAACATAGGATACGAATCATAATTCATTCATAGCCCACAATCCAAAAACCAACTATTCATCCATTACGATCGATAAGTGGAAACGCGATTATAAATTTAATCCACTTGCATCATTATGATCATCCCTTCGTTTGAAAATTTTAATCTATGAATATGCTTTACCATGGACTATGGGATCATACACATTAGATAAGAAATGTCTCATGCAATAACCATCCTTTTAACTATTGAGATTTAATGGATCGAATTTAGACGTGATATTATTATGGTCGAATTCTAGAAACTAACCCTCATCCATTAGTGGTACAGCTATCTATTGAATAGAATTATTGAGTGAACTTAGTGCATAAACAAGATTGAATTTGAACCGTCCAGGATAGGAGGCTCAATACGAGTGTCTTCAACTTTTACGATTCATATTTAGTTTACTACATATATTTTCATTTAATAATATCTTGCTTATTAGACTCTAATAATTGCCTCAACATTGGACTTTTGGTAGTGGCGTATGGATCTCTTAACGAGAGTTTAAAATTGTCCAAACTCCTAAGCCACGTTGAAGAGACACAATTAATGCACTAGGGTGTGCAAAAGGAGGAATCGTTAGGTGCTCCATAAACATTCATAAAAGAATCTTTCTTTTTTCAATGACAAAGTAGCTCGCATCAATCAGAAGTTCTGTAGGTGGATCGGTCTTTGGTGAAAAAAAGTCCATGTGTTCACACCTTTGGATGTCTTGATCCATCATTGAGCACCACCATTTACCCCAATACCAAAGTAAGTCATGTGTCTTTTTGCTCTAATATAAGAATAAATCAACAAGAAGGGGAACAAAGTGCCTAGTAAAACACTGTACCAATTCTTAAGCTAGTATTTGTTGCTGATTGTTAAAACTCCATTGGTACATTAAATAAAAAATTGTCTAATGTTGCATGGTCAAAAAATTTTCTTTTAATTATTTAATAGAGAGCTTATGACAAAAGTTAACCTAATGACATGAAATACTTCAATTACAAAAGCAAAACTAAAGGGATCAAAGCCATATCTTCAAAGCTGGCATGCAGTCTTCATCGAAAATAAGTCCATGTGTTCATACGTAGCACATATATTGGTCCACACTCAAGCACCATGTTTTTCCAAAGTTTTACTATTATTAATAGATTAAATATTATTTATTGCTAGAACCCTTAAAAGTGTGTAATTATTTTTTCTTGAGTGGTCATGTGGTAAATTATTATATAGTCCGGAAAGAACTACTATGCGGAGGTGGGGGATGACATTTCAAGGAAGCCAGCGTCCGACCAAGAGAGAAAAAAAAAATCGAAGCCAGCAAAGGTGTTTTTGTTAGCCACCCATGACCTAGCTTAATTGAGTCCACTAGGACGTACTGATCAACACAACTCACTACTGTTGTCAGCCACAGAGAAGCTTTTGTCAGTCTAACAGCCCGAATAATGCATTGATATGCGGACTTAAGTGAAAAGAAGTCTATGTGTTCACACCTTTACATTTCTTGGGAACACCTCCCCCACCCCCAGCGGCGGTTATGCACCACCATTGTTTTCTGAAGGCGTCAAGAAAGTCATGTATCTCCGTTCTCTAGTAGAAGAATAAATCAAAAGGATTTACGACATCTTCTTCAGTATCAGAAGCATAGGCCTGAGTAACAATTTTTTCAGTCACTTTTACAAAGTTTTAGAACAAAATGGAATTTACACTTTTATTTATAGCGGGGAACTGAGGGAGGATGACCAAATGTAGCTAGTGCTTACAAAGGCCATCAAGCGATTGTTCATTGTAATCATCGTCTTCTCAAAGGATTGTGCTTCGTTTTGATTATGAATAACATTTCATTATCAGGCTCAAGGCGTGTGTGCGTGCGCACTCATATATATATATCAACAAAAATAATCAATTCATGATTGCTACCATGAGTCTTAAGAGAGCTTTAACTAAAAATCCTAGACTTTTTTCGGCCGGGGAACCATTTGAGTTTGTGAAAAAGAAGGTAAAAAAATATTTATGTGAGGATCCTTAGCACTAAATATATCACCAAGTAATTCAAATGCTACTATAATGCAGTTCAAATACTATACCTTTAATTTCTCGTGAACATTCACATATCCTAAATTTTAAGTAGGCTAATATTGCGTTTGTCTAGACACACGAATTTCTAGTTCCACCATTTCTCACAAGTTCATCGTCCCCATAACATGTGGTCAACACATAGTGAATTTTAGGCCTGACTAACATAATGAGAAATGGATTTGGAAATCTAGAAACGAGCATGGAAATTCTGAACTCGAACTATATTTCACACGAACAACTTAGTATTCACACATGCATGGCTTTGGGACTCTGCAAATAAATCGCAAGGGTGGCAAACATGGAATTTGATTATGATCAAATGAAAACATGTACGGAAAAGGGAAGGAATCGGCAAGCTTTACCACGGTGAGCGGATGGCCGAGTGCGTGATTCTTGTTCCTCCTCAAGATCGCCGAATCCTGCACCTTTTGACTCTCCAGCTTTTTCTTCCTCATCGCTTTCGAAATCTTGTCTGATTCTGATTTTCCATTACTTTCCAACTCACACTCAAGTGTCTTTTTTGGAATTCCCCAGCCACCGAAAACCATCCCGCGCTTGAAGCTCACGATCGGTTTAACTTTTTCAATGCGTCCCATCTCTGGTATCTATCTCTCTTTTTCTAAAAGGAACCACCAAATCCTTTTCTCATTCCGTCTCCAAAGCTCACAGACAGATTTTCCTCAATAAATCACCAAATGCAGATCATCTGGTTTGCTGTCTCTTTTGGCTATCAACCGAGGGTCCTCTATGAGTGTTTGATCATGTTTGATTTTTTGTGTAATCCAAATCTCTAGACCCTTTTTGCTTCTTCAAAAATCCTCTACAAAAGCTAGTTGATTTTTGGAACAGTCTGTTCTCTCGACTGGCCGTAACTCATCTAATCCTCATCTTGAAGTTCTTTGATCCAAACTTCCACAATTCTTGAAGTCTGATCCATCTTATTCGAATCATATCTAACTCCATAGCAAGGAGTTTGGACCAATTCAACTATCTTGGAGTTGTGTCCAGTCACACTATCATGAAATTGAAGCTAACTCCTGCAATTTTGGAGTTTTGAATTCCAGTTAATCTCACATGTCAAGCCATTCATCGGGCCAATTAAAATGAAAGTTCATAGTCGAACCCCCTTTTTATTTGATGCAAACAAGCTTTGTTTAATTCAAATGCATTGTGCCTAAATATAAATGTGTCTATTGCCTATATGCAAAGAAATGTGATAAAAGATGCAAGTGGAGGACTAAGCTAAGCAAATGTTTTTATTTTTAAGCATCCAATGGCACCACTATTGACGAACTCAACTTTTAGTTTCCTCGTGAAATGAGTGAAAAGTCTCCAAACAATTTATGTGTCAATACAAGGTTAGAGGTACGAACTAACTCTTTTGACATTTGGTGATGAATATTGTGATTATCTGACTATTAGAAAGTATTGTTGTCATACGTATTATATGACATTTGGTTAATGATATGTGAATATATGTGGTGTGTTTGCTAATTATTTTCTTTGCTATCCCCTATGTTGTTTGGTTGGGAGATGTTTAGTTTTGCTTCCGCATGTGTTTAATTTGAAGATAAAAAAAATGGATTGGCGACGTGTTCTAGGACATTGCAAAATAATTACCTCAGGATTGTCGCGAGCCCGAGGCTTGGGTATAGGGTGCAAGGTGTGATAGTCGGTGAGGGCGGTCCTCGCATGAGGCCGGCAACCTCCTCTAGCCATTGACGAGGCCCGATGATGGCTGGTGAAAGAAAAGAAAAAAAGTTTATAAAATTAAAAAAAAAAAAATTGCAAGTCAATGTCAGCGCTAGCCGTACCACATAGGATTAAATTGACAAGTTGTCAAAAATTTTAAGGCTAAATTAGCATAATTGAAAATTTTATGACTGAAATAGTCATCGTACGATAGGTTTAGGATTATTTGGGCAACTTTCCTATAAAAATGACAATTAATACTTTTGAGAGCTACAAATTACAAACAACACACATACTGAATTTAATCCAAAAGCAAATCCAACACAGCGAAACACGCTGGATGAAGCAAAATCATGCTGACAAACGAGGCCACTCCGGGATACTTCAAGAAGCCGAACATGGACGAAACATACTCTGTCCAATACCAACATGCAAAGGGAATAACTAGGCGACGTGATTCAGCCCCATAAAAATTCATGTGAAGGGGATTAAGATAGCAAATTTCATATCAAAATAGTGTGGAAACGAATCATTCACCTTTTGATTCTCAAGCTTTTCTCTTTTTTCACTCACGGCTTTCTGATCTGGTCTGATTTTGATTTTCCATTATTTTCCAACTCGCACTGAAACATCCCTTTTTGAATTCCCCAGTCACCAAAAGCCATCCCGCTTGTGAAGCTGACTATCGGTTTACCTTCCTGGAAAAAAAAAAAAAGGAACCACGAACTCCTCCTCTCATTGGGTCCTCCAAAGCTCACGATCATATTTTTCTTAAGGGAAAATGTCACCAAAAACCCTAAATTATGCCCTTTGTGATAATTTTACTTTGAACTTTTTTTGTGTCACTAAAAACCTAAAACTATGCCACTTGTGACAATTTTATCCTGAACTTTTTTTTTGTGTTATCAAAATTCCCAAACTATGCCACTTGTGACAAATTTACCCCAAACTTTTTGATTAAGGGGCATTTTTGTCCTATTCTATTTTCTTTCTGTTTTTTTCTCTCGACCGAGGGAAGCCAGTGTCGGGTGAGGGTAGGCGAGCCTCGCCGGCGTCGAGTGAGGGCCGCCCAAGCGTGGGCGGCCAGATTCGGTGAGGGCGCTGGCGAGGGCGGCCCTCGCCCTCGTCCTCGCCAGGGTTGAGCGAGGCGAGGGAGGCCCTCACCCAACGCCGGCAAAGGCCTCCCTCGCCTCACCCGACCTAGGTGAGGGCGACCTTCGCCTGAGTCGACGCCCTTGTCGACGTCGGGCAAGGGCCGCCTAGGCCAAATCCGGCGAGGGTCACCCGAGCCGGATTTGGCCTGGGTAGCCTTCGCTGATCCGGCGAGGGTTGCCCAGGACTAGGCTGCCCTTGCCCGACGCCGACAAGGGTCACCCAGGCCTGGGCCGCCCTCACCTGACTTTGACGCCGGCAAGGGCGATCTCGCTGGCTTCCTCCTGTCAAGAGAAAAAAAGAGAGAAAAGGACGAAAATGCCCTTCAGCCTAAAAACTTTGGGGTAAATTTGTCCTAAATAGCATAGTTTAGGGTTTTTGGTGGCACAAAAAAAAAAGTTCGGAATAAAATTGTCACAAGTGATATAATTCAGGGTAAAATTGTCACAATTGACATATTTTGGGGTTTTTTGTGACAAAAAAAAAAGTTAAAGGTAAAATTGTCACGGATGGCATAATTTGGGTCCTCCAAAGCTGACGATCATATTTTCCTTAATCAATCACCAAATGACCGACTTCTTGTTTTCCCCCTCTTTTCTCATCCCTGGCCAGCTCATTGGACCGAATCAATCCTTTTAAACTCTAGATCCCCTTGTTTGCTCTGCGAGTGTTTGACCATGTTTGATTTTGAGTAATGCAAATGTCTTGACCCCTTTTTTCTCCTTCAAAAACCGGCTGTGTTTTCGTATCAATCCCCTTTCTTGGCCGGTCTTGACTCATCGAAACATCATCTTGATAGTTTTTGATCCGAACCCTCCCAATTCTTGGAATCGTGATCCAACTTATCCGAGTCATATCCAACTCCGCAGCAAGGAGTTAGGACCAGTTCCACTATCTCGGAATCGTGTCCAATTTCACCGTCGTGGAGTTAAGACCATCTTTCACAATGCTGGAATTGGGTCCAATGTTGGAAATGAAGCTAACTCCCACGATTTTGGATTTGTAAATTCTAGTTAATCTCACATGAAAAGCCATCCACCAAGCTGATTAAAATGAAGAAGTTCATATTCGAGCCCTAGTTTTATTCAACACAAGCAAGCTTTGTTTAATTCAAATGCATTGTGCCTAAAAACAAAAGAATCAATTGTCTGAACACAGAGAAATAAAATAGAAAAAAAAAAAGATGCTAGTGTAGGACTAATAGCAAATGTTTTTGTTTAAGGATTCAATTGCACTGCCATTGACCAACTCGCTTCTTAGTTTCTCTGGAAATGAATGAAAAGTCTCCAAGCAAAAATTTATTTGTCAACATAAGGTAAGAGGTATAAACTTTGAAAAAATGAATCTTTTGACATTTGGTGAGGATTGTTTTGATTATCTGACTATTAGAAATTATTGGTGTCATATTTACTGCATATTGTTTGAATAGTCATGTGTTAAATTATTACTTAGTAAAGAAGAAACCACTAAGAGGCTAGGGATGCCATTTCGAGGAAGCCTGCAAAGTTTTCTTGATTAGTGAGCCTACGACTAAATCACAAGAATCGATTTCAAAAAGTTGTTTCTCCACTACTTTTGTCGGCCACAAAGAATCTTGTGTCATTCAAAGAATCGGAATAATGTGGTGGTGAAAAAATTCATATGTTTACCCCTAGTACATATCTTGGTCCATACTTAAGCACAATGCTTTTCCAAAGTTGTACTATTATTAATAGATATACATCTCTTGAGTGGTCATGTGGTTATATAGCAAGGAAAAAACTACTTCTTAGAGGTTGGGGATAGAATTTCGAGGAAGACCATCAAAGTTGTTTTCTGAGTGAGCCTATAACCTAAGACACGAGAATCCACCACGCTAGAGTTGTTAACATAGGATATAAATCGGAACTCATTCTTACCCATAATCCAAAATCTGACTATCATCTATCATAATCAATGGATTGGGACACAGTTAAAATCTGATCTGCTTGCACCACTACAATCATCCCCCTTGTTTTGAAAATTTTTTCTATGAAGCTGGTTTACCATTGATTATTATCGTGGTTTATTTCTAGAAACTGACCGTATGCATTAGTCATGTAGTTATCTATTGAATAGAATTATTGAGTGAAGTTAGTGGATAAACAAAATTGACTTTGAGCTGTCCAAAGTATAGTGGGCCTCAATCCAAATGTCTTCAACTTTTATGATTCAGATTTAGTCTACTACATATATTTCCATTTAAGAATTTGTTACTTATTAGACCCCAAAATTGCCTCGACATTGGACTTTGGTTAGTGGCATATGGCACTCTTAATGAGAGCTTAAAATTGTCCAAACTCCTAAGCCATGTTGAAGCGACACAATAATTGCAGTAGGGAAGTGCACGCGCAAAAAGAGAGGCTGAAAGGTGTTCCCTAAACACCGCATAACCATCCTTTCAACCAATCCTTTCATAAAAAATTGGAGGAAAGCCAAACGTTCATGGCACTTGACATTGAATACTCACTTGGGTGGTAAATCACATGATGCTTTGAAAGCATCTTAACATTTTCTCACAAAAACAAACTATTGTGGAAGACGTGTTACTTGCTCATTTATTTAATAGATTGGTTAAAACAGCATATCCGTTTTTGAAGTATCAATATATGTCACTTTATGCAAGTCTGATTCATCTTCTTACCCATTAGTTTTATATAATTGACAATGAAGAATTTAAATATAAACGAGAGTACAAACCATATATTGTCAACAATGTTGATCCACATAATTCAACATAGGACATTATGTATGATTAACAATTTAATTATACCATTTTCTATGGGGAAAAGTATCAAAAAAGTCCTGAACCTTTTGCATTGGTATCAATTCAATCCTAAAGATTTTAATTAATCCAATTTAGTTCTAAACATTTTCACATTAATACCAATTCAATCGATCTAGTCAATTTAGGGTAGAAATCAGTGACGTGGATGTCAGCCGTCCTACATGGCATCACCGACGCTAACGTTGACATTTCTAAATATTTTTTTAATAAATTTTTTTATTTTTATTAATTTAAAATTTTTTCCTTTTTTTTCTTAACTTTCCTTCTTTTTCTTTCCTTTTTTTCCTTTTTTTTTTCTTTGGACTGTGGCTGGTATCAACCATGGCCGACGACTAGCCACAAGCAAGCATCGAGGAGGGCACCATGGCCCTTAGGGCTAGCGAGGGTGTCATGGCCCTCGCTAGATCCGGCGAGGGCGATCCTCGCCTATGGTCGGTCGCTGACCATGGTCGATACCGGCCACTATCGAAAGAAAAAAATTGAAAAAAAAAAGGAAAGAAAAGAAGGAAGAATAAGAAAAATCAAAAAATTTAAAAATAATGAAAATCAAAAAATTATTAATTTTTTTTAAATGTCCATAATCAACACCAGTGATGCCACGTAGGATGGTCATCATTTATGTCACCGATATCTGCCCTAATTGATCGGATAGACTGAATTGATACTATTGTGAAAATGTTTAGGACTAAATCGGTCTAATTGAAAGATATAAGACTGAATTGATACCAATGCAATAGATTTAGGGGTTTTTTGGTACTTTTCCCCAAAAAAAATGGAAAAAAAAAGAAGGAAATGAGAAAAAGGAAATTTTTTTAAAAAACTAAATAAAAAATTGAAAAATTATTAAAAATATTTTAAAATGTCCACGTCAATGTTGGTGATGTCACATAGGACAGCCGGCATCGATGTCATTGATTTCCAGCTTAAAATGGCCAGATGGACTAAATTGGTACCGATGTGAAAAGAAATTGGTCTAATTAAAAGGTTTTGGACTGAATTGGTACTAATGCAATAGATTTATGACTTTTTTTTATACTTTTTCCATTTTCTATGAGTCGACAATACTTTTCTTATTTGGAATTTCAATATTCTAAATATTTAGGCTATGTGATGGAGGAAAATGTAAACTATTTATAAGCCACGTTGGGGGACAACTCTAATTGGTTTTTTTTTTTTACCAGTAGAGAAATTTTCTCATATTGTATATTTTTAATATGCACAAAGCCTAAAACTTCCCAAGACTTAAACGCATTTTTGTTTGCTTGATTATGCAATACGGGATAGATAAGGCTTCTTTTCGTGGGCCCGCGAATCACTCGTGGACATTTATTTATGAAAGAAAAATTTTACACCAAAGAGTATGACAACTATAATACATAAGGAAGATGTTTAGATGCTCTTTGAGAAACTGGATATGATGGTAACTTTTCTATGTTATGATAACAAGAATTTAGTGTAATTTTAAGTTTTGAAATGCAATTTCCATATTTTTCTTTTTCAATATATAATCTAGATAATTTTGAAATGGTGCAATAACATGTTTGTTATTAAAATATTAACACATAAACTTATGAAAGTTATCCTTCATGTATTTTCTTGCCTAAATAATTACTAAAATAATTTGCAAAAGATTATGGTGGTATTCAAAGTTTACATTAAATTTTGAAAAATAACTTATTTTAATCCTTTGATTCCCGTGCCTAGCACGGGCTTTATAGCTAGTATAAATTAATGTCGATGTACATAGACCGAGTTTATATATGATCTTCTCCCCCGGAACCAAGTGGGTACGCGTAATGTCATGTAATCATGGGACACACAGATAAAGATGAAGAAATAAATAGAAAGGTTGGGTTCTTTTATTAACACTAGAATTAAAAAACTTTGCCAGTAAGCATGAAGATTTTATTAATATTAATATCATCATCATCATCATCATCATCATCATCATCATCTTTACTTTTTGGTAGGCTGGCAGCTAGTCACCCACTTAGTTAGAGAAAACATTATGAGTTTCCATATTTATTTTATAGAATTATGTTTATAATATGTATCATACTCCAAATTCAAATTGGAATTAAAGGGAACGCCCATCTATTCTATAAAGGACTAAGCCTTTAACGAAAACCATTTCATAAACCTTTAACTTCATTTCAAATCATTCATCTATGTAAAATTTCTACAAAACTCAAAAACATCCAAATCATCTTCAAAAGGAATTCATAAGTACTCTTAATTTTGGTAAATGCCAATCTAGGTCGCCCCGTATCACTTCCAACGTGCCCCCATTTAGTCTTTGTTGTTCTTGTGACATAGAATGGTAATAGAAAGGGAAAGAATGGTTATCGCTCAACAAATGACAATCCTAATTATTTCCACGAGATGCAATTTTTATGAATTGACATAATGCACCGTAAAAGTAATGCCTATAGACATTCTCAAATAATATGAATATTCCATATATTCTCCACAAGTCAATGCATCACATAATATGCATCGTACCATAATCCAAATAGTAAGCAGTGAATATCAATGTCAACAACTCATGTAAAAAAAAAAAAAAATCTTTGATCACATTTTCCAGGTGACAAGATCTGATATCCATGTCGGCTATATATATTACAATTATTCTCAAGTATAGTGTTGTAAAAGAAAATGAGATATCATTTGCCCCTGAGTTATAGAAAATAATCAAATAGGGTTAGACCAATTATATATTTAGTTGTATATATAAATTATATATCTTTTGAGTAGTCACGTGTTAAAATTATTATTGGCTGTTTGAAGAAAAGAAAAGAAAAGAAAAAATGACTACTTGGAGGTTGGGATTGCCATTTCAAGGAAGCCATAATTTTTTTATTAGTGAGCATATGATAAAAGCTAACCTAATGATGTGAAATTCTTCATTTTCCAAAAGAAAACGAAGACTATATAGACGAAAGCCATTCGCTCGAATCCGGTACATTAATTGAAAATACTTTTGTTCACTAGTCAAGTGCATCAATAATTTAACAATAAATTTAATGTAAAAACAAAGAAACTTGTATCATATAAGATAATCTTAATAATGCTGTGGTATCTAATTTCTAGTGGAAATAAATTGATGGGTTCACACCTATTAGATATAGTGGTCCACTCTTAAGCCCCATTTCTTAATTTTATTAATAGATTTAATATTTTTCTTTGCTGATATATTTGATTGTTCGAATAATGATGTCTTTTGAGGAGTCATGTGTTTGATTACTACTCAGCAAAGAACAAACAACTACTTGGAGGTCATGGTAACGGATCTCCAGTGAAAATAAGTTGATGGGTTCACACCTATTAGATATAGTGGTCAACTCTTAAGCCTCATTTCCTAAGTTTTACTTTTATTAATAGATTTAATATTATTCTTTGCTGATATAATTAATAATTCGTATAATGGTATGTCTTTTGAGGAGTCATGTGTTTGATTACTACTCAGCAAAGAAGAAACAACTACTCGGAGGTCGTGGATGTGATTTCGACGAAGCCAGCAAAGTTTCTTTATTAGTGATCACAAGATAAAGTTGTTTGTGAGCTTGTGCAATAATTGAGTCCACTGGGACCAGTAATGAACTGTGCTATTCTCTACCTTGGTCGGCCATTTGGTTTGTTGACCGGTCAAATTTGTCGACATTTTACCAATAAATACAATATCAAACAAAGAAACTCTTGTCAATCAGCCAATCGGAATAATTCCGCGATATGCGGCCATCAGGAAAAGTAGATATCTTGCTCCATCCATAAGCAACATTATTTTCCAAATTTCTAATATTATTTTTTGTTGACCCTACCCTAAAAAAGTTTGCACCTCTGTCTTTTAGTGTAAGAATAAATGAACAAGAAGATCGAACAGCAAACGAACTACCTGAAATACTATACCAAATCTTAAGCTAATACTCATTGTCGTTTGTTAAGCTCCATTATCTAATGGCTTCTTCATTGAAACGCAAAAGGAAATACCATGTGTTCTTGAGTTTCAGAGGCGAGGATATTCGACATAACTTCCTTTGTCATCTCTATAGAGCTCTTGATCAGAAAGGAATCTACACTTTTGTTGATAGTGAGGAGCTCAAGAAAGGAGAGCAAATAGTGCCGGCGCTCATGGAGGCGATCGAGGAATCACAGATCGCAATAATCGTTTTCTCCAAGGATTATGCTTCCTCATGGTGGTGTTTGGAAGAGTTGGTGAAAATCATTGATTGTAAGAAAGAAAGAGATCTCATGGTCTTCCCCTTGTTTTACAAAGTGGAACCTAGGGAACTGAGAACACCAAGAGGGAGCTACAGGGATGCTATAGTTAAGCATGAGTCCAAGTATGGGAAGGATTCAAAGGATGTGAAGAGATGGGAGAAAGCTCTTTTCGATGCCAGTAACTTGTCCGGATGGCCTTTGAATGATGGGTAAGTAGAGTGGAGTCCATATTTTGTGTAAGAAGCTATTTTGCAAGTATAGAGATTATTTGCAAAAAAAAAAAAATCTACACACACGAGTGTAAGTGTATAAATATATAAAAGCTATTTTGCAAGTATAAAGATTGTTTGCAAAAAAAACAAACAAACAAACTACACACACAAGAGTGTGAGTATATATATCTCATCTTATCATTCCTGCAAAACTCTTAAGTGGCTTAAGTTAAAGTTAGGAATTTCATATGACAGTTAGTAAATCTAAGACTTAGTTAAGAAAGAAAAATTAAATTTGGCAAAAGATAAGAAAGTTGATAATTGAAAGAAAAGTAAACTTGGCAAGTAACTCAAATAAGAATTGATAACCCTAAATTAATTAGCAACTTAATTGTAGAGAAGTTGTTAAGTCACTCTAATTAAGATTGGCAATTTCTAAAATTAGTTAGCAAGTAACTTAAATGAGAGTTGGTAACACAATAAACAACATGGTAAATTAAAAGACTATAAGGCACTCAAATAAGAGTCGGTAACCCAAAACTAATAGGTAATTATTAATATAACGAATGTTGATAAGTCAATCTAATTTACGTCGGTAATTTCGTATAAAAATTAATAAGTTCAAGGATGTAAGTTATGCAAATTAATTTTAGTAAGTTAGTACAAAAAAACTAGTTATTTGTTATAAAAAAAAACTACTTTCAGGCATGAATCAATAAAATTTTGCCTTCGGCTTTTGCTATGCCTTGCTTCATTCGGGTAAGGTCCATAGCTCTTTCTTTTGGATCCTTGTTGCCCTCCTCAAAGTATAATGAAAGTTCTAAATGTTTTGTTTGTGGGCTATTTGAGTTCTTCACATTTTATTTTGGTCAATTGAGTTTTACAAATTTTCAATTTAGGTCAAACGAGTCATCAAGTTGCTATCGGTGGTAGTTGGAGTTTGAAAAATCACATGTAGCTAACCATAAAATATTAGATTAAAAAAAACATAGAATAGACAACTGGCTTTTTCCCATAAAAAAAATTTGACAATAGGACTTCATCGACTGAAAGTTTTGCTATTTGAACAATGTAAAATGCTAAAACTCGATCGATTAATGGACAAGATCTTAAGTATGTGTCACTGCACTTATCTCATTCCTTTAGAAGGAATGAGAAAGTTTGCAATGCTTGATATTGGATAATTATGGTATGTTTGGTAACATTTCTATTCCTAGAAACAATTTCTTTTGAAAAATAGTTCTTTTCTATATTTATTTCCTAGAACAATTTCTGAGTAAAACAAAATGTTTGGTAACTACAAAAATTTCAGATTCTTGGAATAAAAAAAGAATAGAAATACATTTGGTACCAAAAAAAAATTTGTATTTCTTTTTTCCTTAATGGCAGCTGGGACCCAGCGACTGACAACTGGCCGCCGGGTCATTGGACGCCAGCCACCGAATGCCGACCGTTGGGTTGCCAAATGCCGGACGCCAACCGCCGGGCGAAGGGCAACAATGGACGGCATCGATCGAGGGTCGGTGATTGACTGTTGGCGGTGGCTAGCTATTGGCGGCCAGCGAAGGTTGGCAACGGGCGGAGTCGATGGGTGGCAATCATTCATTAGTATTTAAAAGGAAATAGAAATAAATGATTGATTCTACTCCAGGAACAATTTCTTATCATAAATGATTCTTTTTTATTCTGCTCCTGAAAATAATTTCTAAGTATTTAAAGATGTTTAGTAAACTGTTCAAAATTTTTATTCCCATAATAAAAATGTGTTTGGCTGGAGTCTTCAATTTTTTTTATTCTTTTTAATTTTTTAATACTTTTTCTTATAATTTTCTTTTTTTCCTTTTTCTATTTCTATTTCTTTTTCCCTTTTCTATCCTTCTTCCTCTTTTAGTAGGCAGTCGCCGCCACCAACGATGGCGATGATCGGCTGGGCGAGGTCCGGCGAGCTCACCTGGCCATCGGCAAGCCTCGGCCTCGCCTAAATCTACAAGGTCGAGCCTTGCTGGTGGCCAAGCGAGCCTCTAGCAAGCTTGTCAGACCTCATCCTAGCTCAACGAGGTTCTGGCAAGCTCACTGGACCTCATCCGGCCACTCGCCAATGGCGGCGACGATGGCTAGGGGGAGGCGATGGGGCAATGATAGGGTGGCAGTGGGTTGGGAGGAGGAAGAAGAATAAGAAAGGGAAGGGAAAAAAGAGGAGAGAAAGAAAGAGAGAGTGAAAATTGATTCTCAAAATTGTTTCTAGGAGCAAGAAGCAACATTTTTTTTATTTTTGATTCTATTCCAAATTTATTATCGGGAACAATAAATTTACCAAATGGATTTCTGTTCTAAATCTGTTCCTAGGAACAAAAGAATAGAATCAGTTGTTTCCGAGAAGATTACCAAATATGCCCTAAGCTTCTAGAAATTGTTTCCAAGAACAAGAAGCTACTTTTTTCTATTTCTCATTTCTATTCCAAATCTATTCCCCGGAACACCTTTCTATTCTGAAGAATAGAAACACTAGTAGACGTTACCAAATGGATTTCTACTCTTTTTCTACTCCAAGGAACAAAAAAACAAAAAAATTGGCAAATTGGCAAATGCTACCTTAGTGTGTACAGGCCATGTAAGGCAATGACATCATGCTTCGAGGTATTTAGATAGTTTTCGAATCAAAATCTTAACCATCATTCAAAGTCCTGCATAACTTGTTTTGATTAAGCATATAAATAAATCACATATAACAGTTCAACAAGATATATTAGTAAATCGTGATGTATTAATCAAAAGAACATGAATCACTTGGATGACAAAAAGTTGACCCCTAAACTTGTTTTGATTGGTGTGGAGCTCTTTTGAGTTCTAATTTGACTCGGTGGGATTACATTTTGTTTTGGTTGCAGTTATGTGAAATTATGATGCACTGGTTTTGTCATTGTTGGCTAGTAACTGCTTGTGTTTGTTCATTCAAATTGCTAAAATGATTCCACCAATTTTTTTCAGAGATGAGTCAGAGCTTATACAAAGAATTGTGACAGAAATCTCCACTCGCTTAGACCGAACACTTTTGCATGTTGCTTTGCATCCGGTCGGGATAGATTCCCAAGTGGTTAAGTTGAAATCAATGTTAAACCTTGAGTCTAATGACAATGTTCTCATGGTGGGATTGTGGGGACAAGGAGGCATTGGAAAGACAACTTTAGCCAAGGCTGTTTATAATGAGATTTTCAATCAGTTCAAGTATTCATGTTTTTTGGCGAATGTTCGAGAAGTTTCAAGAGATTGCAAGGATTTAGTCACTTTGCAAGAAAAATTACTACTTGAGATATTAGCACTCAAAGAAAGATTAGTAGTGTCCAATGTTGATAGAGGTGTAAATCTAATACAAGAAAGACTTTGCCACAAAAAAGTTTTCCTGATCCTTGATGATGTGAATGACTTGAGCCAGTTACATGCTTTAGTAGGAGAAGGTAAGTGGTTTTCTAATGGAAGTAGGATCATGATTACTACAAGAGATAGCCATTTGCTAACTTACCTCGGGATAGATCAAGATCATGTATATGAAGTTAAAGGACTGAATGACAGTGATGCTCGTGAGCTATTTAGTAAGCATGCTTTTCCAACACACCAAAACCTTAAAATCAGGATAGATCTAGTGGATATTGTTCTTAATCATGCTAAAGGTCTTCCTTTAGCACTTGAGGTGCTAGGTGGCTTCTTACGCGGTAGAAGAGAATATGAATGGGAAAGTGCGCTAGATGAAATTTCTATGGCTCCTACAAAAGGCATCAATGATGTGCTCAAAATAAGTTATGGTGGACTGGAGCCAAAAGTGAAAGAGATCTTTCTCCACATTGCTTGCTTCTTTAAGGGGTGGAATAGTGAGTATGTAAAGAAAGTTCTCGATAGTTGCGATTTTAACACAATAATAGGGTTACAAATTCTCATGGAGAGGTCCTTGATAAGAATTGAGTCCGGGAACATACAGATGCATGACTTGATTCAATTGATGGGTATGTATATTGTGAACCAAGAAAGTGATGATCCTAGGAGACGCAGTAGACTATGGCTACATGATGATGTTATCGATATTCTGTCAAGCAACATGGTAAGACTTGTAAATATCATTGAAATTCTGCTCCTTATCTTTTTTACTCTAATTACTAAACAAGCATAACCTAAATAGCCTTGTATATACAGGGAGATTGTGCTATAAAAGCTATAGTGTTGGAGACAATTGAGCCGATAGAGATATGTGTGGATCCTGAGGCTTTTACAAATATGAGAAGGTTGAGATTGCTCATTTTGCGCAACGTGCATAATACTTTCCAAGGTCCCGTTTGTCTTCCTAATGAGCTAAGATGGCTTCAATGGGATGGAGATGCTCCTCGGATTCCAAAATTTTCCTCTAGTCGAAAGAAATTGGTGGGACTTGATATGAGGAATTGCAATATTCAAATAGTGCCAAGTCAATTTAAGGTGAGCATTTACCTAAGTTGATCTTTTCATTATCCACCTCATTTGTGTATGTATATGCGTAGTATATGTACTAATACACAAAAGAAAGTATTTTTCCTCTGTTTTAGAAACCATTTCTCTATTTTCTCACAAAATGACACTAACTACTCACGTCAAAAATATTTTTAAGTTCAGCAAAATTGGCATTTGAAAAATTAAGCAAAGAACTAAAATACTCAATGGAAACATTTTTGTTAATAAAATACACAATAAAAGAATTTTTGTATATATATGTGTGAAGAGAAAGATATTTCAAGATCTGAAATTTATTTATGAAGGTCATTGCATCATTAAAAAATTTGACTTTTCATATTAAAATATGTGAGAGATAAAGAAAATAAAATAATCAATTTCACATACCTATCAAGGGTATAACATCTGTAAAATAAGTAATTGAGGATAATTGATGGAAGGAATATATAAAAAAAAGAAGATTGAAATCTTTTAACGTAGGAGTATAGATAAAGTTTACATACTTTCGAAACCTAATATCTCCAACTATTGACATAGATACATTTCAAAATCAGATCATATCTAACTGGTAAAGAAATTCAAAATGCAATTTGTTATCGGTTCTTTACATATAAACATTTTTATTTTATAGAAAAATTTGTATAGTGATTGAAAAAAAAGGAAACAAAAATATGATAAACCTACTTGTTGACATGTGTATAGAAGTAAAAACGCTCAAGGAATAGCTGGTTGAGTGGTAGGCCGTACAGTCATTAAGTGATAGAGCCTTACTCAATGCACATACCTAAATGGCGGGGACATGTCCAACATCAATAAAATTAGCCTAGTCGAAAGTTTGAATGCACCGTTCTGTGAAACGAGGCATTGTTAATTGCTTAAATCATTTATTAAGGAGCAGCACTTCTAAGTGGACATAATGGAGTATTTATTCGGAACTTTACCAGTAGTGTGCGTAATGTCAATGTATGCACAACAAAATCAGTATAAGTGATCCAGTAGGGGCACTAATTTCTTAATATAAAGTCAGAGCCAGATTTTGAATTGAGTACATGAAATTTTTATCTTCTTCCGAATGTTTTCCAGAGTTGGCTTCATTGTCTTTGCATGAGTTCAAAGAATTTTAAAGTTTGTTAATTTTTATATAATTACATTGTGATAATATTTACATACCCAATTCATCTATGATATACAATTAAAGCTAGAACTAGTAGAGTCTTCATTCTTGTGCTCGCCACATGACACTTCACTTTACTTTTGTGATTGCCACATCGCATGACATGTGGAATAGTTTTGTCACGTGGTCTACATCCGCACTAGCCACGCAGCACTTCACCATGCTCCTATGACTGTCACATGACATGATGCATGTCATAATTTTGTCCTATGGCCCAAATTCACATGCTCATGACATGACACTTCATTTGAATTTTATGTTTGTCATTTGCATGACACATGGCACGGTTTTATTCCAAACTAATTTTGTTTGGTAATGGATGGTAACTATAGGTAAGGAGTACTAGTTTAGGATTCTTTTGTTAGAAGAAAATTAATTTGAGGTAATTGTGTTATAATGGTACCGGTTTAGAATTTTTGTGAAATGAAAATTAATTTAGAGTAAATCTACATAAAGATTTTGGAATTTTCAATGGTATTAATTCTAATTTTTTAAATAATTGTCTACACAGCTTTAATCATGAAATTTTTTATGCCGTGCACCTATATATTATTCAATTCTTTCACGTGGTATATATACCACATAGTACGGGAAAAAAAGGGGGGCTGTAAGAGTGAGTGGAAGTTAAACCAACAAAGTACAATATGCGCTATACATGCAAATACAATTGTTATATATTATGTATATAAGTGATAAATTTAATTATGAGTATTGTTGCGTAACATATATGTACTATTTTTTAGGTTGATAAAGACAGTTAAAGTGTCCCATCCTAGTATGTTTTCTAAGGAAAAAAATCATACTGAATGTAATTTTAATGTCAAAGTTGCCTATAATTGTATAGATATTTTTGTTGCATATGACAAGATTGAGTAAAGTAAAGATAGGATAGGATTTCGAAGATCCTGTACATTGCCTGACAAGTGTTTGGATATATAAAATATGGATATAAATATATCATCCAAATGAATGCTTGGTGTGCAAGGACAAACTTGAATTATCCATAGAATATGAGAAAGATTTTTTAGATCCGGAAAAAAAAAAAGGATAATTGTTTCTTGCGTAACAGTTTCTAAACGAGGTCACTTCGGTAAATAAGGATATTTTATTTTCTCTATTTATACTGATGTAACTCTTTCCTGCATTTCATAGTCTAGGCATAAGAAAGAATTGTTTTGAAATAATTTATGAAAGAACTGGACATTAAACTGTGTACGTCGAGTGATAAGCGTACATTGGTCAAATGGCACTGACTTAACCGGCTCATGGGCTAGAAGGGTCTTCAAACGGCTTTTAAATAATTAGAGGAACTGTGACGAGTAATTTGAAAAGAATAGGGGAACGCGCAACAGAGAAAATACGTGAGAGAGAGATAGAGTCAAGAGTTATATATTATTGGAGAATGTAAAAAAATTTTATGCTGTGTATATATATGTTATTCAACTCTTATCTTAAATGAAAAATGATAAGAGTTTTCTCTGATTTGCAAAAGTGATGATGGAAACTAAATTGCTAGTAAAGTTTGGTCGTGCGCTGTGCGACACCACTTCATGCAAGCTTTGTGGATATATATATAGAGAGAGATTAGTAATTATTGGTAAAGTTTGAAAGTGTTGATTCAATTCTCAATACAACATATAATTTACAAGAAAAAGAATGATAGGTTAATTTATAGATTAATAAATTCTACTCGGACTGTGCCAAAAAAGAGAAAAAACTCGGAAACCTGAATTGTAGGTTCAAAGTTGTCTGATCTACTTACGTTCCTTGCTTCCTTCCACATGAAGAGTGTTGTGGCCCAAGAATATGTAATTATGAGATATTCACCTGGTCAATATATATATAATAACGGTCAAGGATATGTAATTATGACTTATACTTTCCCTGAGAAACCCAATCTCCCCCGTATGTTGTGTAGCCAATTTTATAACCCTCAATTAAACTAAGCCCCAACAAATAAATTATGATATTATTAATCATCAATATTATAAAGCCATGGACAATGCGAATGACATCCGATATTGAATTACCATCATTTCATGAGTTTGACTCCACCGTCTATGTATAACAGCTAGCATAAGGCCTATTTGTGGACTCCATGGCATATCACCTCTACGTTAAATAAACAAATTGGTCAGTATTTACGATCGGCAACCTAAAATATGATAGTTTCTTGAAAGATCTATACCGGATATTCTTTAATAGCAATGTACTCTCATTAATGGGAATTCCACGGTAATGTAAGGAAGCGACATCATCATACAAGCATCCCTTTTTGTCCCTTTAGAATGTTTATCAAACCTGACCTCGTTGTTTTCGCAGGACTTCCAAAATTTGAAGTACATTAATTTCAATCAATGCAAGACACTAGTTCACATGCCCGACCTCTCTGGTACTCCAAATCTCAAGGAATTGAATCTCCAGAATTGTAAAAACTTGGTAGAAGTCCATGGATCCTTTGCATATAATGACAAGCTACAAGTGTTGAATTTCCAAGGGTGCTCTGAACTTAGTGTCTTTCCAAATGAGCTCAAGTCAAAAAATCTTCAAACTCTTGATCTTCAAAACTGCACAAAATTTGAAAGGTTCCCTGATATTCCACATAAACTGAAAGCCCTAAAAGAGCTTTATTTAGAAAGAACCTCTATTAAAGGACTTCCTACATCAATAGAAAATCTTGTCTCTTTGGAGTGTATGTATCTAAGTAATTGCAAGAACTTGATGAGTCTTCCATCTAGCATTTACAAGTTACAAAACCTTGAAGACTTGGCTCTTGATTATTGCACAAATTTAATCAGGTTTCCAAACTACGAGGTTTCGGCTGATCCTTGCATGAAGACTGAACTTTCAAATTTACATCTATTAAACCTTTCGGGATGTAATTTGTCCGAAGTAAACTTTCTTGAGAATCTTTCATGTTGTCCATTCTTGACATCATTAATCTTGTCGAGGAACAATATTATAGGCCTTCCTACATCCATCAATAATCGTCGTCATTTGGCCTATTTGGAAGTTGAAAATTGCCATCAATTACAAGAGATTCCCAAGCTTCCACCATTTTTGACTGAACTTCGGACGAATAATTGCAAATCTCTACAAAATTATGGAGACTTAACTTCAATTCATGATTTTGTTCGCAGAGGGTTGACCATGGCTGATGTTTGCTCACCTGACCTGGTTAGATTCTCTCTCTCACATGTTGCTCACCTAACCTGGTTAGATTCTCTCTCTCACATGCACACACACACGCATATCAATGTGGAGCATATGCTAGAAACAATGTGTGCTTGTATATTGCAATAGTAGAAAATGCAAAGACCGGAGGCTTGAGAAAATCAAACAAATATAAAGTGATTCTACACATATATGCTTGAGATGGAATTGACTACTGTACTTTTGTGGGAATGATTTCTATCACATGATACTTGTATGTTAATGCAAGTAAGGATCAATAGATCTCTACTCATTGATAGAGCTCTAATTCCAAGTGGAATTCTTTGGGGTTACTTACTAAATTCAAATTGAATTTTTCTATTTGGGTAACTAATAACAAATTTGGATGCTTACTAATGATCTATCTTTATTTCAGCGTTTGGAATATTCTATTATTCTCTCTCAAAGAGAGATGCCAGAGTGGATTCTCCCTATTGAAATGGATGCCATATCTTTCGTGGTTTCAAAAGACTTGTATGATAAGATTTTCGGATTTGCTTTATGTGTCGCTCTCGATCAAAATAATTACAATGTGCAAGAGAAAGCAAAGGGACCGACATATTGCTATGCTTACAAAAATGGACCCCATTCTTGGTGTACTGCTAATGCCCATCTCGACCGGCTGGAGTTGGATCATATTGTGCTCCATTACCTCACGCCACAAGAATTGTTGGTAGTAGACGATTTTAATCAAACCGACGGGAGGTGTAAAAGATTGAATTTTAAAGTATGGCGTCGATACGTAAAAAAGTGGGGATTTCGAATATTATGCAAGCCGCTGGAGGATGATTTAAAAGTTGAGCTTCAAGATAATCAGCGAATCGATCTAGCTTTATTCTACGAGATTGATCATGAATCGATATATTCAGGAGTCGAGAATTTACTTATGCACGAGGATGGTTCAACTGAAATAGATCTACAGAAACACTTGCAAGATTATCAAAGGAGAGTGAAAATATATTATTCTGAATATACGAAAAGAGAAAGCCAGAGTTTATTCACGGTCAAAGCAAGTGAATCAAGACTACGGCGTTGACTACCAATTTGACAGTGGGAGAAGGGAATGATCGAAAAACTTGCTCGGGAAGCAATTCGTAGGTAAGCGATCTCCCTTATTTTCTATTTTCTTGTTCTTCTCGTTCTCTCCTCTTTTGCCTTCTTTTCTTCGTTTTTTTTTTTTTTAGATTTTTCTCTCCCCACCTTTTATTTGTTCTGTTAAAATCTCTTTTTCTCCGCGACAGGCAAGCTTTTCGAACTCCACCGACGCCGCTTTCAGCATCACGACCGATCATCTTCCGTCCGACGCCACCACCGACGGAGGCGACGAACATAAGAAGTACGTCTTCCCAAAACAGAGTCCCCAGCGAGTCGACGGCGACGGAGACCGGCGAGCAGAGGTGACGAACTACCATCGCCGACCGAAGCCAAGGAAACAGATAAAGCAAGCTTGGGGGCGAAAGATACTCTCCTGAGGTTCTGGGCTTCATGCAGATTGCTATAGATCAGCTGGATTTTGAATTCGATTCGTGCGGCGCTGCAATTGCGCGGGAACTTGAAGAATGCGTCCCATGACGTTGAACATGGTGTTTCTTCGTGAGTTTGGTCTGTGGATGCTTGGTAGTGAATTCACTGGCAATCGACGTTACACACGCTGCAAAATCAGCGACAATCCTTCCTAGAAGGTATTAACTTTTCTTTCTTTATTTTGATAAGTGGCAATTTATTCGAAGAAGTAGGTGAAGTCTAGGTTCAGTGGAAAAAACGAGCGAGGGAGAGGAAAACAATGGGAAGTAGCTAAGTGGTTTGGTTCGGTTCGCTTTTCAGGTGAAAACTGAGCCAATGTGGGTGTTATGCTTGGGACTCCCTTACTCGAAACCAGGCATTGCAGCGGACAGCCAGTCATGGTGAGGTTTGGGGAGGCGTGCTTTTGAGGTGTCTAGGAAATGTGGATATCTAGTATGCACAATTCATACAGATGTGCAGCGGGTGAAAGGTTTTCTAGGACTACTGAATTGTGAGAAACTTCGATTGCTGTGATAGGGCTCTGTCTCTGTCTTGTGCGGCACTTGAAGAGGTAAAACCATCCTGGAATGAAGAATATGCAGTGAGATGGCAATCCACCAGGAAGGGTTGCTGGACAGTCGAGTCCTTCTACCACTTGTTGACTTTGGCATCTACAGAACCAAATTTACTTGGAGCATGAGAGTAAGATGAACGTCAGTTGTGCCCTTGAGTAACTGGTTAGGTGGTTATTTTTGTTCTCCCTGTTGGACTGTGGGTATGAATGAGGAAAAAAATCACAAGAAACATGGAGTTTATGTGAGTTATTCAGTAGAATAGAGACAAAAGCGCAAGAAGTTGATTGTCAATTCTGATTTCTGAGGCCTTCGCAACAGTTTAGCATTCTCTTTTTATGCTTATGTGCCACAGCGTTTATGGAGGCAATTGACCTAGAAGCTTAAGCTCCCGGAAGCTTCTTGAATGTTTGAGTGACACCTAATTCGTGAAAGATAAGCTTCTGAGGTTCCAATGATAGGACACACTGGAATGAGCAACATGTATTTTCTCAAATTAGTTGCTGTTTTTGCTTTAAAGCTATATCAGCTCAACAGTTAGGTGGGATTTGCATCTGAATTACAGGATGAGAATGTGGTAATAACCATTGCTTGGACCAGCAAGATCTTGATCACATAGCTATGAGGCATGCATTCATTCCATCTGTAGTTATGAAACATGCTGAATATTTCAACTGGTAGCAACTTGATGCTGATTTCCTTCTGAATTGCCCATATGCTTGCGTGCATGCACAAGAGAATTTCTGACTCTTATCCTCATGTTTTCTTCTCCTAACTAGTAATAAAACCTATTTGCTTTTCTTATATTAGGCAAAGCTTGCTTTAGACAGCCTTGAAGTTCCAGTTGGGTAAGAAACTGTTTTTCAGTAACTAGGTGCATTTCAGATATGTTACCTTATTTTCTAATGAAGATGATTGGTATTTTATTCTAAATTAGTGAATGGTTTTGCAATGTACTTATTTATTTATAATAATATACTTTGATTAGACATCTGTGTGATTGTTGAGGATGGGAGCATTATTGCAGCAGGAAAAAACTGGACTAATGAGCCACGCAACGTATGTTTATCATTTCTTCCCCACCCTCTTCTCTAAATTTTGGTCAACAGTACTTTGTCAGTGTTCTGAATTGATACCCTCGAGCTACCCACTCGTAGATTATTGTTGATCATTTTATGTTTCTGCCTTAATTATTTCTTTAATAGATCATACAATAATATATCTGAAAAAATCTGTTAATAGGGAAATATTCCATGCATAATTATGCTGTAAAAGGTTGTTTGGATTATTCTTTCATAAGATATGACTAAGGCCAACAATAGCAATATTCTTGCTTTATCATGCACAATGTAATGCATTTTTCATTTACCATTGTGCTCTTTCTAGAGCCACTTATGGTCTTGATCTGTTTTTGTGGAGTTCCTAACATTGTTTTCTTAGTCTTTTTGTTAGCTTGACTTTGGTATTCTTACTTGGTATAAAAATGCATTATGAGCATTGTATTGCCTTTTGAGATTTAAGAACCAACTCCTTGGACACATTTCTTTGTACAATGGCCACATGTACACAAATAATTTAAGCCTAGTCTCTGGTAGAGGTCATCTCCTATCCAATAGTCTATTGCTGCAATTATTTATAGTTTTATTGTGACAATACACTGCTATAAATGATTTTGTGGACAGTAATGAATAGTCAATATGAAAACTATTTGGCCCTTTCAGTATCTTATGGAGAATACTGAAAGAACAAAGGCACCTTGCTGCAGGGTATACTTAAAAATACTGTTCGAAAAGGTGGAGGTGGCTAATCCACTAAGAAGTCTCTTTTTCCAAGTGAGATTCTCATCAACTTCAAGCGAGCAAAACATGTTGAGTTCATTTTGTATATGCCTTAATCTATCTTATAGACACTCTCAATTAGTTAACTTGAAGGAGAAAACATTTCTCATGAAATGCATTTTCTAAATTTATGCTAACCTACACTGCAAAAGACTATCTTTCTGACAATGCTCCTAAATTTGATATGCTTGCTTTGTTTTTCTCCTTGCTCTTTCATAGGCAACAAGGCATGCAGAGATGGAAGCTCTTGGTGTCCTTCAGGAACAGTGGCAGATCACTGGATTTTCAGCTACTGAAGCTGCGGAGAAGTTTTCAGTATGCTCCCTTTATGTGACATGTGAACCATGCATATGTGTGCAGCAGCATTATTGATTGTTGGTATATCTGTTGGTCATACTGAAATAAAACTAAACTTTACTGAATTGATTTATTCATCAATGATTAGATTTTTCTTACCCGTTTTTAGGTATAAAGGAAGTATATGGCGGCTGTGCAAATGATCAATTTGGAGGCTGTGGCTCAATACTGGCATTGCATTCAAGTAGCTCCAAGGCTCGCACCTCTGAACTTGCTTTTGTTGCTGATTTTGTATCTACTTAGCTCCACTTTGAAATTGTGACATATGATGCTTGACAACTAAAGCTTACTGGAGGTCTCCCTTATGTTGATTACCGATGGATGTGATTTCGTAGTGATTCTGTTTGTTGTCGCTATTTGAATATTGCAACCCATACCCATGGAATTAAATAGAGGTTTGTGGAACTAATTTTCCATCATTTCTGTCCTTTTCCTATCTAAATGGAAGAAAGTGGAGTTTCCGGAAGTGTCAATATATTAATTCTAGATATCTCTGATTTGTTTCCTTTTCCTTGAATTTTTTTGTGATTTGTTAGACATTTCTGTATTCTTTTCATATGTCCTAAAGGATGCACAGTTCTGGGAAGTGCTACAATGTAAGCTAACACTGGTTTCTTCTTTCCTGTTCCCTTTCCCCTCGCTTCTCACATTTTCTCACTGCAGCGTGATTTTTTTGATGTCTTTAGTGTTGTCATAATTATATCTGGAAATCTGCAAAGAAATGTGATATTTTGATTATGAGTAAATTATGCTTTCTGATTTGCCATGGGCAATGGACTTGATGAATTTGTCTTTATTAGTTGTAATTGTCTCTTCTTGAAAGTGTGAGAGCAGGTGCCTACTAAGTTGCGGTGTATGGCCTGTGTTTCTAGAATGATTTTTCTTCTGTCTAGCACTGCTATGATCTAACATTTCATGTTTTCTAAGCTTGTTTAGATCTCATCAAGGTTTTACTCAAACTTTGTGGACACAAAATTTAAAATGTAGTGAAATAGGATCTGTTTCATTGTATTTACGTAGTACATGAAGTGGCTAAAGGACATTGTTTTTCTATTCAAGTATATTTTTTTTAAAACAACAGCTCAAGTACAGGGAGAAGAAACAAGAGATGTACTAAGGATGCATCTTAACAGAAAAATTCAGCGAAAAGGAAATAAACCATGAAGACTCTTGACTTTGAGAGATTGAAATCTATAGTTATGCTGCTCTTAATAATCTAATTATGAGTTAATAGTAGTGTGGGAAACATAAACTAGCTCATTGCCTTTTTGAATACGGCATCAAGCAAGAGGGCTCATATTGCAGATAAAGGACTGGCTTGCTCAATTTCCTCCCACTGGAGCTCAAAAACTAGCATGACGGACAGTATCAGACTATTGTTATAATGGTGAGCATGGTTTCTATGCGATGTTTGGATGACAGCTGATTGAAACCCATCCTAGCCAGTACTAGTATACAAATCATCCACACATCTTCTCTCAATCAGATCACTGGTGCCAACATTTCTCTGAAGAGAAGTTGCCCATCCAAATTAAAAGCCTCTAAATATGACCGTGTTTGCAGCATGTTATTTGTTCTCCATGGACATTGACTTTTATGTAGAAGAGAAAATATAGAATGGTCCAGAGGCATTGTTAAAGTAAAAAATTTCAAGCCATAGCTACCCTAAACACATTTTTTTAGATTTGATCCAAGAATTTTGCCAAGGTCAATGCCACTAATAGAGCCTAGTTACAGTGAATTGAATCAAATGGTACACTTCAGAGATAATTTGCTTGCATGAAAACCTATTTTATAGAGTACAGACATTTCTTTCTTAAACAAAACCCACTCTCCTATTGGCAAACTTGTTTTTGCTTAGATATTACCTTCTTTTGCAAAGTGCCTTGTCATTTAGTCTGCTAAATTATCTCTGCCATGAAATATAGACACATTTTTCAATTGGAATCTATTCCGGGTTTCAAGCTGATGAACTAGGTAAAAATGCAGAATCATTGGGAACATTGGTTGGTTTTCATAGAAATTTCATATATCTACCCCTTTCAAGTGTCTGCCTGATTGATGAATGTTTCCGACTCTTTTCTTGTTTCTCTTGCAGTAATGGGAATTCTGAATCAAAGGGTTTCAAATGTTGTGGAGGGATAGTGCATCTCAGAAGTGGTTTCTCTTCTGCGAGATTTTTATGAACAATGAAACTATAGTGGTAAGAACGGCAAAAAACCATTTTTACCAGTTGAATTGTCTATTCGAAAGAAAGTTATAATACTGAGGTAGGCACCTACTTACATTAAATATCCTAAGGGAAATGATACTTCTTTTTCAATGGACCCATTGTTAAATACATTTTTTTAAGAGGCTTTTATGAGCATAATAGTGCAATTCTACTTTTTAAACTAAGGTTTACTTTATCAATCACTGAAGTTGAAGCAACCTCTCCTAATTTATTTTTTAAAATCTAACACTACAGTCTTCCTAGCACTCATCGCTTCCATATTGATTAAGAAGAATTCAGGAAGCCTCTTTCCATTTCTACTTTTCAATCTATTCTTTTGTCAAGCTAGATAAAGGACTATAGCTGGGGCTTTTGGTGATTGCACATCTTGTTGAGCATCTCTCTCTCTCTCTCTCTCTCTCACTTGTTCTTATGTGAACCATTTACTACAGTAAAGATATCATGTTGTATCCTTGGTCTGTAGAATTATCTGCACATCCCAGGGAAATAATGCTGGCTGGTGGAATGTTTTGTGATGACAAAGGGTAAATGAAATTTCAAGTATAGAACTAGCATGTCATTGGTTTGATAAGAACCCATTCACAAGTTTTGTCCATCAAATATAAGGTGCTCATTTTGAGATGGTAGGTACACTTTTTCAGACTGACACTAAGTATAGTTGCTTGAGTGGAGTGGTTTTCAGCTATGTCATGATTGCTATGAATAGGTGTAGAACATGCCCAATAAACAAAGTTAAGAGTTTCAGATGGCCAGTCATTTTTTTTGGCCAACTTTCAGATGGCCTGTTTATCAAATATAGCTTTCATCTAGAGTGGGTATTCTTAGCCAGATTGCCATTTGAGAAATGGGATGTAAGGAAAAAGACGAAGTGCAGTATCTTAATTGTTGATAATCCATTGGTTTGACTCATTGAGAGAAATATCTAATTCCTTGATCCCTATCGTGAATTACTAAACATATACATGGTTCGTAGTTGTGCAATTCTCCAATTTGAGCTCCAGTTGCAAATATTTGAAGCGACTAATCAGCCAGAACCTTTTCATGCTTCTGAGATCATTAGAAAGCTTTGGAAACTCATTACATACAGAAAAGATGGCGTTGAAATAATTTATCTACGAAATGATGATATGAATTTGTTTTTCTTTTCTGTTCTATAGAACTCTGTAACGTGGATGTCATCCTTGTTCGCCATTTTTTCCCCTACTTTTCCATTCATTTGCCATGTACGACATTGTGAAATCTATTTTTTGTTTGAGAATTATAGATATATGCTGAATGCCAATATTTTGATTTCAGCTCCAAAGCTTCACAGGCCATGGGTTACTCAGGCTTCTCATTTGATCTCTGTGCATCGATTCTTCCTGTTGAATCCTCTAGTGCCTTTGCACAACTAGGTAAGACCTTTGAACTTGTGATTTCTTGCTTTTCTGAACATCATGTTCATGGATTGAATGATTATCAATTCCTTGTGCATATAACAATTGGGCTGCATTGTGTGACCTTTCTATATTATAACCTATTAACGATGGAATGGCATTGATTAGCACGCTGTGGCAATTTTTCTTGGTTTGGCAGTATGATATGATTCTCATTCTAAGTGTACTTATGGCTTTAGATTTCCTTGTATGATGGGAGTCAATAACAACATGGACAATATATCTCTTCAAGATGAAGTTAGACAACATCCTTGCATTTCATTCCCGATTCTTGGTTTATTCTGTTTTTATTGTTTATTGTTCTTATTCTTGTCGGTCAATCTCTTAATTTGACTATAACCCAAGTCAAACTGGCAGTTCAAGGTACTTCCCATTCTTGAGTTAATCTCACCGTAAAATAACTCTTGAACTATAGTGTTGTGACTTTCGTATTCTACATGTAAAGCACAAATCTAGATGTGACATCATCGGTACTGGTTCTAGCACAAGAAGATTCTCTCCCGTTTGTGTATGATGTCAGAAAAAGTTAATTATTTTGTCACAGGATGTTAAAACATTTTATTTCAGTTTGTTCAAACATCTCTTTTAGTACAGAGATGATACATCTGTTGAATGTTACTGACGATGATTAGCATTCTATTTTGTGGTAAGAGGATGTAGTTAAATATCTAGCATTCCATGAAGTGACTTTAAAGATTTTGTGAATTCTAACCGACAATGCATGTGCCACTTACTACTTTTTCAATCACAGAATTTCCGCAAGGGACCTGAGAGAAGAAGCTCAATTCTTGTCCAGATCAGTTTTTGCTCAGATGGTCATGTGTTCATTGAGGATTGCAGCTACAAGAACAAGTTCATTTCGTGCTTTAACTTGATTATTAAATCATTAAAATAATTTACGGCATAATCCTTTGTAGGCATCACTTTTTTGATGCTAATTTTTGTCATCAACATTATTCTGCAATCTGCTTGCTTTTTTCTTTTTTGAGTTTGAGCTTTGAGTTAATTCTCGGCATGTTGTTGATGTGTTTGAACACCAGAGTTCTAGACCATGTTATGCGTGATCCGTAATGATGATAAAAGGGGTAAATGATTTGCATGTGATTCACATGGATTTCTTGGCAAAGAATGCATTGACTGGATTTGTAGCTTCCTGTTTTCCTGGTTGTACCAATTATGTTCTAAATAGTTATATTTATAATATTGTAGAGTCAATTAATGTCGTAATCATTGTTAACTTTGCCTAGCATATAATTGTGGGAAAATCTCAATGATTTTATTGGTCACGTGGTGACCATGATTAACTTAGATAGTAACGTGGTGGCTCTAAGATTGTACATGAAAATCTCAGTGTTTTGCTCGGTCAAGGGGCAATTGGCAGCTGCTTCTCTGAGTGAGCTTTCAGTATTGTTCAATCCAGAACGAGAAGCCTTTTTCTCTTCCGGCTACAAAATGTCAAATTTTGAGTTCTAGCTAATACTGATTATATTATAACTATATCTATTTAAACATTTCAAAATACCAAAACATTTGTCTTAAAGACCCATAGTCTAAAATGGATAGTAATATGATAATTTTAGACCATTATGTGTTTTAGATTATTGAATTTCGGACATGTGGTATATAAGAGCAGGAATATATGGGTTTAGAATTCACCTGATGCATAATCTTGTTATAACTACATGTATAGTGCATATATTACACAGTTTATGGGTGAGTTTGAGAATTCAATTCTTTTGATTACTTACTTTAGATATTGATATGGGATTTTTTTTTTTTGGTCATAGATATAAGATTTTATTTACCGATTCTATGGCAAATCTTCTTGGCGAATTTCATGTTACAACTCAGTCTGTGCCATGAGAATTTCAAACATTGAAGGGCATGTGAACCGGAAATGATATTTTTCAATTTGACGTGAATTTCATGTCAATTTGGGAGTTATGCTCTATAATGTAAGTCAATTCTATTATGTGAATCTCATGTGATATGAATTGGGTTGTGATAATCTCAATCTAAAAGTTTCATAAATTTTAAGAATAATTACCACATGACTGAGCAAACAAGTTTCAAATTGGATGTCGATTTCTTATCATATGTCCAAATTGGCTTCATTATCGTGCTACCCAACGGCAATTTCGGTCATTTTGTAGCTTTAATTTCAAATGAAATCCATGCAGGGCACTTAAAACGAGCTTTGCGTGTTTAAGGTTTGTAGGGTTAGACAAGATCGAGTGTTAATGGTACAAATTCCTAATAATTGGACTATCGTTAGGCTTATAGATGCATGAATAAGCTTGGCGACGCTATTTCCTATCTTAGAAGATAGTTTAAGCAAGTGAAATCTCATAGTTATTATGTATTTACTTGAGAATGCATTTGACCGAAGAAAATTACCAAAAAAGTCCTAAACCTACTACAATTATACTTATTCAATCATAAATTTATTTTTTTGGTCAATTGAGTCCTAAACCTTTTGCAATTGTGCCGCTTAAATCCATCTTGCCAAAATTTACTAGCTGGTGTTGACATGGCCGCCAGCTGATGCCTGCAACTATTTTTTATTAATATTTTTTTCAAAATTTATTATTTTATTATCGTCCCTCCTTCCCTCCTTCTCCCTTCTTCTCCGTCCTTCCTTTGCTTCGGTGACCAACCAGAGAAGAGGGTTGGCTAATCACTGGACTGAGGTGGTCAGGCAAGCCCTCGCCAAATTCGGTGAGGGCGGCGAGCTCATTGGATTGAGGGGGCTGTCGTTGGGCGAGGGCGAGCTTGCCCCGCCAGTGGCTAGGCGAGCTCGCCTAGCCTCCTTAGTCCGGCGATCGGCCAGCCTCCCCCTCTACTGGTCGCTGGATTTTAGGAAGAAGGAAGGGAGGAGGAAGATAAATAATAAATAGTCGCCGGCGGCCACGTCAACTCCAGGTGGCCAATTTTGGCCGGATAGACTCATTTGGCACAATTTGCAAAATATTTATAACTCAATTGATAAAAACATAAATTTAGGATTAAATCGGTATAATTACAATAGATTTATGACTTTTTTGGTAATTTTCCAATTTAACTGGCTATGGAGTTATTTACTAGCTTTTTGGTTATTAGTCTATCTCTCTCGATAAAACAAAGCCTTTCATTTTGAATTAAAGCATTTAATATGGATTTTCAGTTATTAATGTATAGTAAAATCGAAATAGAGCTTTTAGTTTCCCTTTAAAAAGGATCGAATTTGCTGCGTTCGACCCGGCCAAAAACTGAGAAAGACCATACGAGTGATTTTACGCCGCCGGGGGGGACCCACGTGCGGAAGAAGCGGCTTCGGCGCACGAATAATCTTTTGGTCTCCGTTTTCCATGTGGTTTTTTTTTTTTGGCTTTGTGCTGCTAGCATCACGTCCTATATTTCTATCAATCGTTACCTTTTAAATTAAAAGAAAATTGAAAGAAAAGAGTTTAGGTCGAATTAGCCAAATTCCGAAAAGAGAGAGAAAGAAACCTCCATTACCTTTTAAATCAAGGTATCTCCCTTACTCATGATAGCTAGTTAAAGACCCAAATCATTACAGCATTAGTCTAGCCCTTACTCTCGGTCTTTGCTGAATCAATTTCCTTTTCTGGAAGATTGCATTAAGGTAATTAACGTGTTTCTTATTTTTCTCTCCCAAAATCTATTATAATTAACGTGTCTCGACTGTTCAGAGAGAAGTTTTTGAGTCGACAAATTATTATTATGACTTAATTAAGCATGTCAAAAGGTTTAATTCAATTAGTAAAATCCAAATCAAGAACTTAAATTATAAGGTAATTAAAGGGAACTACATCAGCAAGTATATGGTGCCTGCTTGAAATCCTATGTTCAAGTGATGCGAAACGTTAATTTAATTAAATTATAAAAAAGCTTGAATCAATGATATTAAATTGTGATACTGCTAGGAAGTTTGAGGTTAAGGATGTTATGTTGTAATGCTCCCCCATTGTCTGCAAGTTCATAATGTCGTTTTTGGTGAATTATAAGTTTGAGCTTGATTATATATAGTAAATCTTCACTAATATTTCTTAAATGGCCTCATTTTTTCAATTTCAATTTAATATAACCAGGCTTTATTCAAAAAATGCAAGTTCGATGGCCAACCGGTTTTTTCATGGACAGTCTGAGCTAGGGCTATTTGGTGCGCACTTACCATGCACATGGGCCATTTGAGACACACTCAAGTTCATGACATACTTTGAGAAAATGACGGACGCGTTGATAAAAACGGCCACATTTCAATTGGCTAATTAGAATTTTCCAACTTTTACTTCTATATAGAAATGTGATAAATATACCGTCGGTCTCTGTTCATTTGCCATTGAAATTCTTTTCTAACAGTTGGAACTTCATCATTGGAAGCTGTGTTGTTAGCGTTCTCATGTATCCATGCATATCTTTCATCCTATAGCTTCTATCGTGCATATGTTGCTCAAGGCCTTGCTTTCAAAACTAGTTAGGAAGTCACTTCATCATCCGTTAATCATACCATTACAACATTTATTTGATAGGAAAGCATTTACTTGATTTACATGGTTGGAGCGTGTGTCAAACGGACCAAAGCATTAAGAACCATAGTATTGACTTTGCCATAATAATCATGCTTTAGTAGGGAAATAGTCCATTTGATTTTTTATTTTTCATATTTTTATTATGTTAGTGCATCCTCCCAATTGACAAAGTACCGATGTAAGTGTTTTGATTTTAAGTGAAAGGCAAATAATCTATCTTCAATGTTTTGAGGGGAAATCAAGAGGGGCTTTGGTTGGACTTAAAAGCCCGGCGTACCCAACAATTGGCAAGAATCTAGAAAACTCAAAAGGTCATATTAGATCAAATATATAATTGTTTGTACGATAATAAAGTTTTTTTTGTTGTTGTCACGATGATAAGGGATGAGATGAAGAATTTTATTAAAAAAAGATAATATGGATTATAGATTGGCGGGTGAGAGGGATTTCCGTGTGACGAGTAGGAGGGCTCTCTCTTTGCTGCCATTATCCTCTTGGTGCTTTCGGCTCTCCAGACGATTTACACTGCGTACCCTTACTATCATTCGCACTAAACTTTGTGCCTGTCATTATATGACAACACGTGTTATAGGTTATGGCTTTTCAGCTTTGGTATCCTTTTTTTTATCTTGGCTTTTACATTATGGAAATTGTATTCAGCTACATTCGTCGAATTCAATTTGAAACTAATGGCTCTACTGACTAAAATATTTAATGCCTGAGCACCATAATATACTAGGACCGTGTATTAAGCGCTATCCTTTGACAGAGACATGAATGCATACGTATTTGGGATTCTCTAGGCAGAGTTTAGGACACCGAACACGTACGGTTTGCGTTTAGCAGAAGCTGCAGAACAATTGCTGCAAGCTCAGCCCTCCTCGTCTTCATGGAGAAGCGGGCAGGCCTTTGACAAAGGTAAATCTTTCTGTTCTGTAGACAGTTAATGATAACGACATAGATTAAAGGCTATGCTTCTTTATCATGCAATCATCTCATCGATTATCTCCCATGAACTAACAGCACGTTCCAAGGAAGAGCATCCATTCGCCTGCTCTTCTAGAGAAACATTTCTCTCGGTGTCATCTTTTCAAAGTCAAGAAGTAGCTTGTCATCAATGAAGACCATCTGAGCTATTATCTGACACAGTTTGATGCTGCAGTTGGACCTGAGTTTGGGATTCTATAGCGGCTATCAAGGGTCAAAGTTAAGCAATAAAAGAAAAAACACTGCAGTAATTACATTACCAGTTAACTTCGCCATATTAGTTAATATGGCACTGTCAAAATGAGAAGACCAAGAAGTGTTACAACATCATCACCATTCTACACTGTTACTTCTTCCAATTTCTTTTGAACAAAGTGCATCCCAAATAATAGGAAACATTAAAGCTTACGCTGAGGTTGTTTGGTTTGCCTAGATTCCACATGACAAACTCATGCAGAACACTTGCACATTATCGACCCTTGATTTCAGCTAAAGAAAATCTAATATTTTCCCTGTACCTGTAGCAGAAACTGCAATAGTTAAAGATGGATACATGAGTGCTCCTCTCTCCGACAACAAATTCAAAAGTAACAGTTACCTATGATTTCTAAAGCAGAAGCAGATCGATTAGTCCTATATTGAATGATTTCAAATATTTAACCCAAAGATTTCAGCTCAACTTGTGAGGCAAAATGGTCTCGAAAGATTGCAGGTTTTCAATAGGGGTGTCAACAGTAATCCGATTGATGATAAAGAAAGAGAATTCTTGATTCACTTTGGTTCTGTCCCAAACCAAACCTAATTGCGACCCGATTTGTTTCGAGCATTTGGTTTTCCCCTTTTCTATATGTTGGCCCCTTCTCACAAGGCAAAGTTTAGTAAAGCAATCTTGGGTTCATCATACGAACGTGAAATCGTTTCAGTGAAGATGACACAGTGATTAACAAGGACAGACAAGATCATTGTGCTGGGTATTTTTGCTATTAGAACTGCGATCTAGTAATCTACCGACACAATGGTTATTTTTTCTACATGGTGCTTTTCAGATTCAATGAGATCTTCACATGGTTCACTGTGCGCGAATGTTTGCTGCTTTTTACCCAATAAAGCAGGCCGAGCACTAGGCAATGATACCGATTCTTGGTCTTCACTTGTTAACCAAGCAAAGAGAGGACTAAGACTAGGAATTTGAGAAACATAAACGACAACATGCATGCAGACGTGAACAGTACCTGGAGAGAACCATGCCCGACGAGAAGAGGCACCGATATTACCGAGAGGCGAGGAGAGGGGATGGGTGTGCGGCGGCGTGAAGTCGGGTGGACGGAGAGCAAGTCAAGTCAAGAGAGTAGTTGGGGTGGGCACAATAGCCAGTAGCCCGTGTCCAAGAGTGTCCAGGAGTTCAGGGTTTCAGAAGTTAAGCCGTAAGAGAGTCTGTAAGATATTTATATTATGCTTCGGTGGTACCGGTTGGGTTACGAAAGGAAGCGAACGAAAATAACTTAACTCGATGAAAAAAAATAGAGGTTATATTTTCATTACCCAAATCAAACTTAAATGCACAAAATTTTCGATTCAGTTTGGGTTGTCAGTTCAATTATGACATCCCTACAAATACTGATGCCACAAAACACTTTTTCTTTGCAATTTTTTTCATTTTTGGGAATTTTATTCTGCAAATAATGAGAAAATATGTACGAGAAACGATATTCGTAGATGATCGACCTTCGTGCGGCAGTCCTCGTCTCCACCATCAGACGCGCGCTGCCGGTGCTCTAAACCGATGAGGTCTTGCCGGCCATGTAGTTGGAATCCGCAATGAAGGTGATGGTCTTGGGAGAAATGAGGGGGAGAGAGAGGGATAACCGGAAACTAAAGGTTTTTTCAAGTTTTCGAACGAATTGCAAGGGGTTTGGTTTTGATCTGCGTTTTTCATAAAAAAATAAAATAAAATAAAATAACCGAAACCCAAATCGAACAAACCAAATAACCTATTATCCAGACTGAATGAGATCCAAACCGAAAAGACATGAAATTTTTCGTTTGGTTTGGTTTTTGATATCCTAACGGGAGCACCTTCGCTAAAAGATCATATGCTGCCTATATTAATGGCATGGTTAGAGAAAATGAATGATTATTCAAAAGAATGGGGTCAAGGAAGGAAATAGTCTTTGCCAATTGTCACAAAGACCATGGGACTGTTAAAATGGTCCGGCTTATGCGTGAAGAATAATACAATGCGCATCAAACTGCTCGTGCTGCAAGGTCGGCAGCATTCCTAATGAGCTCAAAGAGGATGTTTGGGGCACCACGTTATTCAAATGACCAACCCAGCCAGCGAGACATATACCATTTGCTTCATTACATCTTGAATCCTCCCGAGAAGTGTAGATTGCATTCTGCGAATATAATGCGTGTCAGCATTACAAATGGATTTGATGGTTGCTCCTCTCAAAATTGTAGGCAACGGTAACTAGGAGCACAAATACATTTCATCCTTAATACTTCGCCTATTCTTTCCAATTAAATTTATGTATTTTATTTGTATAATCATGTTCTTCTACTTTTACAAATTTTCTAATTGGGACCATCCATCCAAGACCAAATCCACACAAAATGAGACCGTCGAATGACATTGTAATGTAACCTAGATAGAATTGTTCTTATGCGGACATCCCCATGATCGCACATATTGGCTAATTTTTATCCATTCCATACACATATCCACATGAGCATCCGTATATATTCTGCACATCATTCTTGGTGCCGCCAAATGTCAATATAAGCTTAATTTAGTTGAATTTAGTGCTGGATAAATTTGCTTAAAAATTTTGTGAACGTAGAACAAATTAAAAGTCTAATAACTTGATAAGAAAAGGTGTAAATATACAAGACAAAATGTTGACTTTTTTTTTTCCAATTGAATCTATAATAAATAAGTATAGATACAAATGCGATCATTTTATACATTAAATATGTCAATAGGTTGCATATAGATAAATATCTTTACATAAATATAACATATCTATAATCTATAATCTACAGCCCAAACTATCTCGGCAAGTAGGTAGGGAACACAGCCTTGCACTTGCACTGGAGTCCCCTGAACTGGGAAGGGCCGGCGCCGTGCTAGTCAAGGTTCTTGATCTGAATGAGGAAGGATCCTTCTCTGTCGACATTGAGCGACTACTAGGGCTCTTGCTTTTCAGCTGCATTTGGTTCAGCTTTGGAGCTAGCTTTTAGTTGAAAGCCGACCTTCAAATTGTCAAAAGCTCAAAACTAGTGCCTACTAGTTTTGGGTTTTCAGCATTTGACGGAATGCTAAAATTAATTTTTCCCTTTCAAAATTATCCTCACTAATTCTTCATATATTCGATTTTGCCCTTGATTATTATTTTTTAATTGAAAAAGAAGGCATCCCTTCACCAAACGAAGGGTTTAGTTCAACTTTTAGAAAAAGAAGAAGATATATATACATATATTATACTCTCAAAGCCCATCACGAAAGTTTTTTTTTACTAAACGCACATTCAACTCAAAGTCCATTTGCAAAGATGAATCAAACGCACCCTTCGTCTTCCAAAGGGAATTCGAGCTTGTATATGAGATGCCTGAATTTCGACTTGGGAATTATTTCGGGTCTTGATTTCCTGGCCTTGACCCAATTCTAATGGAGTTTTGCTAGCATAACAGTCTTTAGACTATTGTGTGTTTTTGGTATCCGTTTTCCATGTGTTTTTTTTGCTTTGTGCTACTAGCATCACATCCTATATTTCTATCAATCATTACCTTTTAAATTAAAAAAGAAAGAAAGAAAGAAATGAGTTTAGGTCGAATTAGCCAAATTCCAAAAAGAGAGAGAAAGAAACCTCAATTACCTTTTAAATCAAGGTATCTCCCTTACTTACGATAGCTAGTTAAAGACCCAAATCATTACAGCATTAGTCTAGCCCTCACACTCGGTCTTTGCCGAATCAATTTCCTATTTTGGAAGATTGCATTAAGGTAATTAACGTGTTTCTTATTTTTCTCTCCCAAAATCCATTATAATTAACGTGTCTCGACTGTTCAGAGAGAAGTTTTTGAGTAGACAAATTATTATTATGACTTAATTAAGCATGTCAAAAGGTTTAATTCGATTAGTAAAACCCAAATCAAGAACTTAAATTGTAAGGTAATTAAAGGGAACTACATAGCAAGTACATGGTGCCTACTTGAAATCCTATGTTGAGTGATGCGAAACATTAATTTAATTAAATTATAAAAAGCTTGAATCAATTATATTTTTGTGAAACTGTTGGGAAGTTTGAGGTTAAAGATGTTATGTTGTAATCCTCCCCCATTGTCCACAAGTTCATAATGTTGTTTTTGGTGAATTATAAGTTTGAGCTTGATTATATATAGTAAATCTTCACCAATATTTCTTAAATGGCCTCATATTTTTTCAATTTCAATTTAATATGACTAGGCTTTAAGATGCAAGTTCCGTGGCCGAACATTTTTTTCATAAACAGTTTGGGCCAGGGCTATTTGGTGCACACTTACCATGTACATGGGTTGTTTAAGACAAACTCAAGTTCATGACACACTTTGAGAAAATGGCGGGCACATTGATAAAAACGGCCACATTTCAATAGGCTAATTAGAAATTTCCGACATTACTTCTTTATAGAAATGTGATACCCATACAATTGATCTCTGTTCATTTGTCATCGAAATTCTTTCGTAACAGTTGGAACTTCATCATTGAAAGCTTTGTCGATAGTGTTCTCATGTATCCGGACATATTTTTCATCCCATAGGCTTCTATCACGCATAAGTTGCTCAAGGCCTTTCTTTCAAAACTAGTTAGGAAGTCACTTCATTGTCCGTTGGTCATACCATTACAACATTTATTTGATAGGAAAGCAGTTACTTGATTTACATGGCTAGAGCATGTGTCAAACGGACCAAAGCATTAAGACCCATAGTCTTGACTTTGCCATAATAATCATGCTTTAGCAAGGAAATAGTCCGTGTGGTTTTTTATTTTATATTTTTATTATGTTAGTGCATCCTCCCAATTGACAAGTACCGACATAAGTGTTATGATTTTAAGTGAATGTCAAATAATTTATCTTCAATGTTTCGAGGGGAAATCAAGAGAGCTCTAGTTAGATTTGAAAGCCTGGCATACACAACAATTGGAAAGAATCTAGAAAACTCAAAAAGTCATATTAGATTAAATATATAATTGTTTGTACGATAATAAAATTTTATTTTGTTGTTGTTGTCATGATAATAAAGGATGAGATGAAGAATTTTATTAAAAAAGATAATACGGTTTATAGATTGGCGGGTGAGAGAGCGATTTTCGTGTCACGAATAGGTAGGTGACGTGATGGGAGCCAAACCACCTCGAAAGAAGGTTGTAGAAGATGTTGCGTAGCTGGAGATCCGAGATTCTCTGTAACGGCATATGGGAGGAGCACATCACTTTACTTAAACCGAGAGCTTAACAGATTTCGGTTCGAGAAAGATAAGAGAGAATCGGCTGAGGACGCTGAAGACGATCGAGATACTGCTCCGTCGCCGCCGTCCGCAGCCGTCCGCCGCCGTTCCTGATCTTGGCTGCGTTCGATATAGAGTCGGATTCGCGTTGGTCCTGGTTTGGCTCTGTTCTTGGCCGAGCTGATTCGAAAGGGGATAAGATCTCGTTCGGAATTCTCTGCGAAGCCGAGATTTCGTCCGTCGGTTGTATCGTGAAAGGTCCTGTTGCTGATTCGAGCGTTCGTCGCAATTCAAGCGTCCCGGGCCAGGTTAATATCTATTTTCCTTTGCTTTCGATAGATTTCAATCGAGATCGACATTCTCTCTTTTGGGATCAAAGCACGCGTTGGGCGCGATTGGATTGTTGCCTTGTTCCGAACGTTGCTGGTTGATCAACTTCGAATCAGGCCATGAATTGGAGCCTGAGACAGCGAAATTTTTACTTCGCGATTTGTTGACCACCAGATGTTTGATAATATGCCTCTTAGTCTCACAGACATTGAATAGATTGCAATTTTGTTCGAACTGAACATGCGCAGTCATAGACCATCGTTTTCTTAGCGCATTGATTCAATTTGGGTTATGTTTCATCATCATCAAGATTGATTCTGAACGTGTTCTGTTTGTTCTGCTCGTCTCTTCTTTGCATTTGGCATGTTTCTTTGCTGCGTTCAATGACAATGGCCGCTGGCGAGGGGAATTGGCCTTCAAACTGATGGTCCAAGCATATCCGTCTCTTAAGCTCAGAGGCACTGGTTTGATTGCGGCGCTTGTTTATCCAAGTATGTTTCTGTTCCTATGCTCTGCGTTCGAGTGATTATGGGCTGCGTGTGAGTGACGGTGATCGGTAGGGAATGGAGAGGCATATAGTGAATTTGAATTGGTTCCATGGCCAACCGAGACTGTTGTGAGGGGGATCCGGAGATGGTTGTCGATGTCGACAGCAGATGTCGAGGGAAGGAGGTTTCCAGCGAGAGTTCGTCTGAAGAAGAAGCTCTCGGTTAAAAAAAACAAAGAAAAAAAAAAGGAAGAAGTTCTCTCGGTGAAGAAAAGGAGCGAACCAGAAAAGAAAATGAAAACAACAATAAAAAGGAAAAGAATATAAACGGGCGGAAATAAATAAAAGATATAAAAGAAAGAGAGAAGGGCCGAATATTATCAAGCGAGGCTGGGTTAGGACTAAAGTTGGATTTGGTTTTGGGCTTAAAGAAGAAGGAACGACCCGGAGTGAGACCTACATTCGGACCGAGTGTTTTGACCTGATCAGAGTCCTATTTTCTGGAATAAAAATTAAAAATATTAAAAAGTAAAAAATCAAAAATTTAACAAATAATAAAAAACTTTAGAAAATTTTAGAGGTTAATTTATAACTAGTTTCATTATATTTTTAGCGTTAGTTCTAGTTTAGCCTTAAAAAATGGGTGAAAATCCTTTGAAAAATTAAACCCAAAATTGAATAAGCCTTAGGCTTTACAATAAGTTTTTTTTTTTTTTTTTTTTTATCTTTTGAATGCTTTCGTTTTTTAGAGACATTTTTAGGTTGCTATTTGATCACTTTCATTTTTTATTTTAGTTGATTGTGTTCATTCAATAAATTGATTGTTTCTTTTTTTTATTTTTTCTTATTTTTAGAATGGTTAGGATGAATTTTAGGATCTTTAGGTAAAAGGCTACCTTGACAACTTGGTTAGCAAATAGTCAAGTTTAAGTGCAGAAATGGCATTAGTTAGATATTAGTATAATCAAGTTTTCGATCCCCAAATCTCTAATTCTGTGGGAATTGAGATGACTCTCCTATGTCTCAACCGGTTTCTCGTCGACTCCTAATGATGACTCCTAAATTTATTAAGCTGTTAAGAACTCAAAATTAAATATCCTGACATCACGTGAGTTATGAGCTTGAGAGAGCTCACGCTCGAAATCGATGGATCATATGGTGTGTCGGAGCCCTTTTATGACCACCAATTCGACTGGTCTTTTGAGTATTTACCTATAAATGTGTTCCTCGTGGACAGCCCCTCAAGGATAGGTCACAATAGCTAGACAAAACAAGTAAAGATTTTACAATGCAAATTTTTAGTGAATCCTTTACTTAAATTTTGGAAACTTTAATTCAAAATCATCTTAACAAAACATTAACAATATATGGACATATACTACTAGAAACGATCAATCCCATCTCTTTTCTATAATCTCACTAAAAAATGTGAAACTATGATACAACTTCGGTGTGAAATCAAAACAAGGAAATAGAAAAGACCACGCTGTTGATTTTTCCCATGAAAAACCAATCATTTATTTTTACAATAGCTTAAGCTCATTTTGGTATGGGTTCAAAATATAGCTGAATTTTTTTACATACCCTTCCAAACCTTTCCAATTTACATCAGATGTCTTGTTTGCAAGAGATAAAATCAACACTAGGCTCATATCGACAATAGGCATTCAAACAAGAAGTATGATGCACAACATAATAACTCTGATATATCGAATTTTAAAATTGACAAAGAATTTCGATACATCGATCAATATGTTGTCTTGAAATGAAAGAAACCATACCTTTTAGTCTCACCGAGTCTTGATTTGTCCTCTACAATGTAGAGATAACTATACAATCCATAGTTCAAAATTCCTTTAGTTAGAATTTAATTAGGTTTATATAGGATAAGAATTCACATAACTCATCCTTCATTTAAATGATAGGTAGTTAACATGAAATGTCATAAATTCTATTATTTTTTGACTTTTCTGGATACATTTGACTAATTATTTTGACAGAGGAGACAATCTTTAAAATTCTTCATGTAAATGGTGGATGAGCTTTGATAGTAAATTAATCTAATCGAAATAAAATTTGAAAATGTCGTGGAAGGAATACTTTTTGGTCGTGGAAATACCGTTTCACTATGATAGAATGGCAGACAAAATATATAAATTAAGACAAGTTAGCTCAACAAACAAATGCCAAGGCAAAATAAATACAGTGCCACTTTCTTATTTTCTTTAGTAGTTCAATTTATTCATTGATAGAAATTTATGATTAATTTAAGTAGCAGAACATCAAATTACTTGAGTTTGCTTAATTGCCCAGCAGATATGCGTGTTCACCAAGGGCATCTTACATCTAAGGGGAGATCGCAATTAGTATCATATACGATTGATTAGGTGAATAAAAGCAGAATAAAATATTGATGCCGACGGAAGCTGCCATCACCCTACAAATTCCTCGTCGTGTTCTAATCCATAAGTCAATTCAATTATTTCATTGCATAATTCGTCAATATTGCAGTCTAATTCCTATCTAATTCAAATCCTTCAAGTGATAGCTACAATCCCAGTTTAATTACTTTCCAAATCTATAACTGTATATGATCTTTAATTTGAATCTATAAACCTTTAGATAAAATTATTCATTGCACAGGTTTGAAATTGATATCTTGATCATTACGGCCTAAGATTAGGACATCCATTTTATTTGTGACAAAAATTCAAGTTGATATGATATTGTTTCCCTTTTCAAATTGTGGATGATATCTTTTGGCTTTTGAGCATATCTTGTGTGTTCAAATGCTTATCTCATTTTGATTGCTTTTCTCATCTTAAAGATATAAAAAAAGGTTGCCCGTATTATGATATAATTTTTCAGATAACATTGCTTGATAAATAAATTTCATTATCTAGATTATATTGCATGTTAGTATAATATCTATCTAGTTAGGGTAATTATCTAATAAAAATAGGATTTAATCTAAATTATTTCCTAACTAAAGATAATTATTTTTCCATTATTTATTAATTACGAATTTTTACTGAAAATCAAAAAATAATATCATGTGCATAGGATTAGATATCATGAATTCCACATCATATGCCACGTCATTTATTTGCACCATGTCATCATGCCACATCATTCATACATGCCATGTCAATTTGCTACGTCACTAGTGACGCATCATCATCTATGTCATATCATTGTTGCATGTCATTTAGTGATCGTGTGCTTAAGGTCAATTGATCCGTGTCATATTAGATAGATTATGGTCGTTTTTTGCCTATTAAGTCATATAGTTGAGTATTTGCATGTTAGAATATCCATTTAATTGTCATTAGAAATAGGACATTTAGATGAATTGTACGTCACATATCATGTTAGATTAGTATCATACATTACATATAAATAAGTCTTTTTATTTAAATATAAGAAAACTGAAAAAAAAAAAATCTGAGTGGAGTTGGTGGTAATTAGAAATCATATTTAGGTTAAATATATGTTTCTCATTAATATTTTCGCGCGATTGCATACATTGGTTTGAGATAAGTAAATCATTCTCTATCTTTATAGTCTATTTAGGTTAAATATATGTTTCTCATTAATATTTGTCGCAATTGCATACATTGGTTTGAGATAAGTAAATCATTCTCTATCTTTATAGTCTATTCACTACTTTGATTATTTGAGTGTCATGTTAATGGTTGTTCCTGCATGATCACTTCACATGTTATTCACTAGGTTAAAATTAATCTAAGTTGCTTGACAAATATATTTTTGAAAATAAAAGAGAAATTGTACCAAAAGGGTGTTAGAGTAATTGAACATAATTAATTCATGAATTAAAAGTCTCTAGTTTGTAGAAGTAAAATAAATCTACCAATACTTAGGTTTCAAATTGACCTATCAAAAAGTAGATTAGTGGCTACTTCTGAATGAAATTGATTTGCATTGAACCTTAAGTTGCGAGTTGGTATGAGCTTGAGAGAATTTGAGCTAAGTTTATGTTTAATAATCCATTAGCCCAATTCTCTAGGTGATGCACCTTCAAGGAGGTGGCAATACTGATGGATCGAAAAAATTTAGGGAAGTCCCTGAATTTTAATCAATATGAAATGTGATCTATAATCATTCAATTTGTTCAATGTTGACCAAAACTTTATCTCAATATGCAATATGGTCTCTCAATATTATTAATGTAATGGTACATCAACCTACAAGTTCTTTTTCTGAGGCACAAATGGGAGAATTTATACTGGAACCACAAAAACTATTAGAAATGCGTGAAACCATCACAAGAATTTGTGTACAAAGAATGGACAAACCCTTATGCCGTATCTGAAGATATGGAAAGGGATGTTTTTATGTCAGCAATAGAAGCGCAAGCTCATGGAATTGTTGATCTTATAGCAAGTGAATAAAAAAAATAGCAGTAAGTTTAATTAAATCACTGATTTGAGATTTTTTTTCTTACTCATTACTGGGTTTAATAATATTCTATTCATCTATTAAATAAAGAAGCAATTCATAATCATCCGCTTAAGATCCGATCTAAACCAGCACATTCATTATGTATATGAGGCGAGGATATGCTTCGCGTCGCCTAGGTGGCCTTGCATGATGAGCCACTAGGGGATTTTGGCATGTCAAGGACGTTGATGACGAGTAGGGCTAAGGAGATTGCTCCCACATTGCACATGACATGCCGGCTAAAGATGTAGCCATGAATGATGCCGACATTGATGAACATCCAAACCACCAAAACGGTGTATAAAAAAGCAAGCACCTTTCTTATTTTAGTTTTTCTCATAATAAGAAAAACGCAGGTTCAACATGAAAAAAGAAAAAAAACGATGCTACAAAAATAGGGGGAAAATAGAAAGAAAAGTAATGAGTACTTCAAGGAATGAGGTTAAAGAGTTGCAAAAGAAGGTGGGGGAGACCTCAATGATTTAGATAGGGACGATTATGAGGGCATAGCCAATGCTAGTGTTGTTGAGGAGGTGGCGTATCACGGAAAAAAGTGTAGTTGGAGAATCCCGTGAGGATGGACCCCAAAATCAAGATTGTCCCTACCAACACGGTCATGTAGTGGCGGCCTTTTCAGTCTGCAATCCACCCTTCCATTATTTAGTCGAGGAGCGGTAACACCTCAAGGACCCTCGTTAAGGCCTTCAATTGAAAGTTGGTCATCTTTAGGTCCTTTTTTATGTGTATTGCCACATTGCTCATCACTTTTATGTGTACCAAAATTTTTAAAAAAGGAAAATAGTATTTATCATCACAATGTTTTCTTGTAAATCATAATGAAATACAGGGAATTGAAAAAATAAAAAATAAATAAAATTAATTTGTTCCTTATTTTCCTCCTTGTTTCTTTGAATTCATTTTGCTCATATATCTTATTAGAATTTAATAATAATGACGAATATATATTACAACGGGCTTTATTTGAAATTAATTTGCATGATAGAAAAAATTGATGATTTTATTCAAAATTAATTAATCTTTATTTCTTTTTACTTTCATTTCCCATGCATTAAATAATATTTTCTTTTTGAAAATGAATTTGACAAACATAAAAGTGACGAGTGGATGGTAATACACATAAAAAAAATCTAAAGATGGCTAACTTTCAATCAGAGGCCCCGAGGGGTTCCTCAAGGTTTTATCACTCTTTAGATCAATAATGGCGAGGTGGATTGTTAATTGGAAAGGCTATTGGTACATGATCATGTTGGCAGGTGCCATCTTGTTCATGGAGCTCATTCTCACGGGTTTCCCCCAACTACGCCTTCTTTTTGCTAGGCTACTTCCTTGAAAATATTGGCATCGGCTATGTCTTCATAATCATTTCGATTTACATCGCTAAGATCTTCCTCACCTTCTTTCACAACTCCCTAACTTCTTTCCCTTATGTACTTACTCCTTTTATTCTTTCTTTTTCTTTGCTTATCTTATAGCATCTTTCTTCTTCTTCTTTTTATTTGTCATCAATTTTTCATTTTCATGTTGAACCTTATTCTTCTTGTTACATGAAAATAAAAACCATTATGAAATTACTGTAACATCGACCACTGTTCACCTAGCCAACTGTTCATTGTAGCATGAGGCATAAAATCACCGTTTATAGTTGTCACAAGATTTTTAGTGAATTCCTTATATTTGTGGCCCATAAGTGGCTAGTATGTTTCTATAATTGTGTCTGAGCATGGCCAACTTACATGCTCTTGTCATTTGTATTCTATTCTGTCTATATAAGCAATGAGTTTCCATTGTAAAAACCAAATAGTAAAATAAGAAGTGTGTTGTGTACTCTACTATCAACATGACCTTTCAAATAATCACATTCTCTTTTAGTTCTGAATGTTGGTTCTGAACAAACATTATTATTGAGAAAAATCTTGAAGTATGCTCTGCACTTGCCCTCTTGAGATCCTGTGCATCAGAATTTCCAATATATTCGAGACTACTATGATCTAAGTTCATAACTTGAGAAAAAAACTTGGTGACTAACAGGCAATCCCTATTAAGGCTAGGAGAGCGGTGCGTGTGGGATAGCATACTTGCCATAAGTTTGCAAATCAAGTTATGAATTTAGATTTCTATGTTACTTGGAATAGTCATGAGTAAATTTGAATAGAAAAGGTTGTTGATATTCAATAATAAGTGAACAAAAATTGAGAAAATACTCATATTTTCTATAGGTAGTCTTTTCATCAATAATGAGCCAAAAGGTTTTTATTAAATGTGGGACATAGCAATTGTCAAAACTTGATACAGATGGACACTTAAATATCAAAACTTCTAAAAGGTACATTTAAATGCCAAAATCGGAGAAAAAACACTTAAGTGCCAACAACGAGAATTTTCAGCCAAACTGTTGATGCAACTTTTTCTAGCGACATTTTTACTAGACATGGCAAGTTTTTTTTTTTTTTTTCAATTATCCATGTGGCACCACCCAAAATGACATAATTTTTTTAAACTTAATTGTTTAATTTTTATATTATAAATAAATTTGGGAGTAAAACACCATCGTTTTGCACATTGATTGCTAAATAGACACTTCAACAAGCTACGTAAACCACATTTATTATTAAAATAACACAACATCAGATTTTCAACTACCTCGCCGAAATTGGCACTTAAGAGTTCAATTTTTTTTAAATGGCATTTAAGTGTATCTTTTGAAAATTTTAGCATTTAAGTGTTCATCCACACCAAGTTTCGACATTAGCTATGTACTTTTGCCAGTTTTTAGCTGTTTGGTGTCCATACAATATATATTATGATTATATGATCCATCCTAACCATTTTAAAAAGAAAAATAACAACTGATGTATTCAAAATGGACAATCAAATAAAATTGAAATTGCACAAGCAGCCTAGAATTGTCTTTAAAAATAATGGTATTTAAAAATCCTAATTGTAAAGCCCTAACTGTTTATTCAATTTTGAATCTAATTTTCATCAAAATATTTTCAAATTTTTTATGCTAAACTAATTCTAAACTAGAATTAATACTGAAATCTAGTAAAACTACCCAAAATCTAATTTCTCAACTTTTTCCTGAATTTTGAATTTATTTTTATTTATTTATTATAAAATGGGACTCAGATCGGGTCAGGGAACTCGGTCCACAGGTGGGTCTCGCTCAGACTCCGAATATGGTCATGGTCTTATGGGCTTGAGCTAAGGTAATGGCTCAAGTCCAAATTTCCCACTTTTGGTCTTCATTCCACTTAAACCAAAACTCAAGGTCAGCCCAAACACACCAATATTCAGCAATATTCAGCCCATTTATCCAGCCTGGACTCTAGCCGAAAGCGACCTTGGTTTGAACCAGCCTAAAACATGAACCAGCTCCACTAATTGGATCCAACTTATTTATTGTACCCTTTTTTTATACATCTTTATATTCTCTAGTTTTTTTTTTTTTTACTTTTGTTTCTTTTTCTTTTCTTCTCTTTTTTTTTTTGTTTAATTTTTCTTTCCAAGTCATCTTCTTCCTTGAGTTCCTCAACAAGACTTCAGAATCATTCTCAACGAGTCCATAAGAAGTGATCTCATTTTTTTCATCGGGTCCGGGTAGAGACCAAAGGTCTTGAGCGATCGATCCGGCAGAACAACTCAAAAGATAAAGAAGTATCGTTAATTTCTTCATGCTCGTTCCAAGTTCGAAGTACCATTTGTACAAATAAGAATCCCCTTCGTTACATGATTTCTTCTTCATATAGATAGAAATAGGATCTATGGGGCAATTACTTAGAAGTAGCTCTAGGATTTCTTTGTCAGTGGGCTCTAATCAAGCCGACATCAATGTCAACAACCATTGCCGACGCCAAATAAGCTTTGTTAGACTGTAACACCAGCCATCGTTGATCCATCACTAGCGACAACCAAGATAGACTCATTCTTGAGTAGCTATCAATTTTCGGCCCAAACAAAGATAAAATTCCTCAAACAATAACAATCAACACATGTGCATACTGAAGGAGGGGATTGACTACGGTGGCCTCTATCCACGGGCTTCTCTAGCAAAAGGATCAGCGTCTCCAACGAACCAACATGCATTTATCCATGGCCGACTTAGTGATGTGTATATGCCATAACATCAAAGAAAATCATAGATTCAATCGCAATGTAACAACCTCTAGACAAATCAAGCATAAAACGAAACTTTAAGCCTCAATTTCATAGAATCTATTTCACTTAGCAATTTTATCAAATAGTCAGCATGCAACTCAAAGTATGAGATTTGTATTTGATTTCAGATCATCATAATTATACACTACAAATCAACTTCGGTAACACACGATTAAATCACAGATTCATTGAGTGAACTTGGCATTTCTGATTCCCAATAAGTGTCAACAACGGTTAGATTTGGCCATGTTAGTCCTCATTGGCCACCTTTGCGCAAAGAAAATGAATAGTAGCAACAAGGGGCAAAACTTGAAAATTAAAGATTTGGGTAGATGGGGGGGGGAGGTTGTTTTGGAAGTAAAAAAATCATTTAACCCTTATTTCAACATTCCAAAAATATTGAAAGCTGAAAGCAGGTCCACGCCTACTTGAGTTTTCAACTTTCCCAATGCTAGCTGCCACCCCAAAGCCCCTTAGGAATAATGGCCAAACATCTTACCTTTTCCCCAAGGGGCTTTTATATAAAGCTAAAGCAAACACACCCTATCTATATTGAGGAAATGCGGCACATGTAGTGAGAGACACTAGCGTCAAATGCTCATTTGCTCAAAGGAGATAAGCTTTCTCGGATTGATATTATCTCATGATTAGCTTCACTGAGAGGCTCCAATTAAAGAGTTATTACTCGGTCATAAAGGGAAGTCTATTATAATTACATGGATAGTCATTTGGGAAATATTGATTCTTATTAGAGCTCACACTTGGCATGTTGGGTTTCTTAATGGTTTGTTTTTTTGGACATAGATTTCTATTAGTTAAAGATGGCAAGAAGTACACTCAAGTGTCAAAACTTAGCACGAGTGGACATAACTGCCAAAAATTCTAAAATGTACACTTAGGGTGTGTTTGTTAACGCTTCAATTTTTTTGCTCTTTTATTCTTTAGTTCTCCAAAATAGAAAAAGAATTGAATTTTGTTTGATAACGTTAGCTAGTGTTTCCATTTTCTGGAATAGAAAGTTGTTCTAGGAATAGATTCAAAACAAAAACAAAAAGTAGAAAAAAGTAGTTTCTTATTCTCAAGAACAATTTTAGGAATAAGTTTTTTTCTTTTTTTTTCTTTTTCTTCCTCTTCTAATCAACCGCCACTATCCACGTGCCGTTGCTCGCTTGCCGCCACCGCCGATCGCTACCCCTAGTTGCCTCTGAAAGAAGAAGAAAGGGAAAAAAAGAAAAGGAAAAACAAGAAAATTCTCAAAAAATTATTAAAAAATTAAAAGAAAGTTTAGGTCAGAATAAAATTTGTGAAGGGGATTGTTTTGGAAGTAAAATATTCATTTAATTCTTGTTTCAGCATTCCAAAAATATTGAAAGCTGAAAGTAGGTCCACATCTTTTTGAGTTTTCAACTTTCCCAATGCTAGCTGCCATCCCAAAGCCCCTTAGGAATAATTGCCAAATATCTTACCTTTTCCCTAAGGGGCATCTATAATGCCAAAGCAAATGCACCTTATATATATTGAGGAATTGCAGCACATGTAGTGAGACATACTAGTGTCAAATGCTCATTTGCCCAAAGGAGATAAGTTTTCTCGGACCAATATTGTCTCGTGATTAGCTTCACCAAGAGGCTCCAATTAAAGAGTTATTACTTGGTCATAAAGGGAAGTCTATTATAATTACATGGATAGTGATTTTTGGGGTGGGGGTGGGGGTGGGGGTGGGGGGGAAGAATACTAAGAGTGCCATAACTTTCGTACGATGCTCACTTTGGTGTAAAAAATATTTTTTCGCTCACTTAAGTGCCACAAGTTTGAAAAAATATTCATTTGAGTGCCACTTCCAATTTGCCCACCGGAAAAGCTAACATGGCCGCCGGTGAACAATATTTTAATTAATTTTTTTGAATTTTTTTGCTTTTTTTTTCTAGGGCCGGTGAGGGCCATCGTTGACCCTCGCTAGGCGCTGAACCCTCGCCCAGATTGGGCGAGGGCCTTAAAATCGTCGTCGACCGTGAAGGCCCTAGGTAAGGGCGCCAAGGTCGTCGTGGCCTTGCCCAAGGCCTTTGCAGCCATATCTCGGCAAGGGCTGCTGGGCCCTCGCCATAGCCGCCACGGGTTAGGTCGTCGGGTCCTCGTCGATTGCTGGCGAAGGCCCTAGGTGAGGCCATTGGTAGATTTCTTATTAGTTAAAGATGGCAAGAAGTACACTCAAGTGTTAAACCTTGGCACGGGTGGACATAAATGCCAAAAGTTCTTAAATGTACACTTAGGGCGCATTTGTTAACGCTCCAATTTTTTGCTCTTTTATTCTTTAGTTCTCCGGAGTAGAAAAATAATATAGTTTTGTTTGATAATGTTAGCTAGTGTTTCCATTCTCTGGAATAGAAAGTTGTTATAGGGAATAGATTTGGAATAGAAACAAAAAGTAGAAAAAAGCACTTTCTTATTCTCAAAAACAATTTTTGGAATAAGTTTTTTCTTTTTTTCTTCTTCTTCCTCTTCTAATCAACTGCCACCATTCACCTACCACCTCCGCCAGCCACTTGCCACCACCGCCAATTGCTTCCCCTAGCTACCTCTGAAAGAAGAAGAAAGGGAAAAAAGAAAAGGAAAAAAGAAGAAGAAAAATCTCAAAAATTATTAAAAAATTAAAAGAAATTATAGGTCACAAAAAAATTTGAGTCATACCAAACGCATTTGTATTTTTTTCTATTAATAGAAATTTTGTGCAATTATGAAACATGTTGTTTTACTATAAAGTTGTTCTAGGGAATAAAAATAGAAAAGAACTATTTCTAAAAAAATTATTCCTAGGAATAGAAATGCTACCAAATGCGCCTTTAAGTGCCACTTTTTTTTTTATAAAAAAAATTGGACATTTAAATACCAATTCCAACAATGTTTGTTGGAAATCCAACATGGCATTATTTTATTAATATAATCGATCTACATGGCTACCGAAAATCCGACATGGTTCATTGTTGGCATTTAAGTGTTTCATTTCTTCTTCAATTTTGACACTTAGATATACTTTTTGGAAGTTTGGGCACTTATGTGTCCACCTATGCCAAGTTTTTGCACTTGGGGTGTCCGCACCTCGTTTAAGATGTGCCATTTTGATTGGTAATAGAGAGGACTTCTAGTTGTCTATTGCATTCTTTATCTAAGGACAAGTTTGTAAAAAATACACCAAAACTCTTAAAGGTTTTTAAAATTGTCTCCTTTGAAATGTTAAATTGAAATACTAAGGTCTTGGTTAATTTTGATAATATGAGACGGAAGTTTATAAATTTAGTGACATATATAATGTCTTTTTTGAGATGATATAATGTCTTTTTTGAGATGCTTAGGCTTGTATGCATGAATTCATTTTATGATGTGCATGTACTTGAGGCACAAGTGAAGGTTGATTGACATTTGATCAAACTCAATGGTATTGCAATTTTTCAAGTGTTATGCTTATCCAAAGTTACTAGGAGATTCTTTTATCGTCAAATTCAAAGATTTTGAGTTCTTTATGCTATCAATATTTGATGTTAATGTTTGATGACAATATTATCTTATCCATTCCAGAGTAGAATGCCTTTAAGAATCTTTGGAACTTCATTATACTTCTGTAGTAAGCTAATTGATTCATATCAATTTGTGTTAAGTGGCATTATTAAGATAGCTCGTTTTATAACATCTTTTAGGAAAGGATTATAAGAAGGCTGGGTCTGCAAAGGACTCCTAGGCTTGAATTTTTTCCTAGTGCTAAAAAATTGTTTGCTAAGAGTCAGTTTGGGAGAGAAAATGTTTTCTTGATTATTTATATAATTTATCCCTGATTTTATAAACCTTTTAAATTCCTTGTAAGTGATAAGTTAGTTCAAGTTACAATTTTGAGCAAAATCGTCAAGCTTGACCTAAATGTGTTCGGCTAATTAATTTTCTATAAAAGCCGTCAAGTTAAAAGAAAATGTCACCTTTCATCTACTCTGTAAAGTTTGATAGCATATGAGTGGTTTCAAATATTGGAAGAGTTCCATTTGATACTCCCTTCATCCAACTTATTTACAACTTATCAAGTAACATATTATATTTGACACATTTCTCTAAATAGCATGGCATATTTATAAAGGATGATGTTTTTGAAATAAAACTCAGGTCGTTATAAAGAAACTTTGTTGGTTGACTACTTTTCCTAAAAGGTTTGATGTTTTGTGGAAAAATATTATAAGTTTAAAAGTTAACAGTACTTCTCAAAATTGAATTTGAATCTGGGTGAAAACCAGAAATAATGAATAATTGGGTTTAATTTTATTTTTTTGGTAAGGTAAGATTGTATTGAATCAACCAGGAATCGTACATAAGGGGGGGGAGAACACGTTACCACACATACTCCACTGAAACTACATATCACTAGAGTAGCAGGGTACCGCAGTCACCAAAAGTAAAGGAAAAAAAACAAGGAGAACAGGGTTTAGTAAACCCATATCAGCTATACTAAGCCAAGGGCATCTCCACTCCAAAAATCCAGGGGTCAATCCCCCAGCTACGGTACATCCTTCTGTTTATGGGATTGTCTTCAGTCGACTTGTAAGTGAGGCCTTTGTCCTTCACCACCTTAAGAAGGTATAGTTTCATGGAAGGAACATAGATATTGTGTCCACGGAAGAGGATATCATTTCTAGTCTTCCAAATGATATAAAAAATGCTCCAAAAGAGAAACGAGCTATCTCTCGGTAGAATCCCTTTCCAGATAATTGGGTTTTAATGTGAATCACTAAATTCAACTTTTTGACAAACCTACATTTGGCATATTTTTAGTAGGATCAGCTTGCTAACTTGCATGTTTTGCAGTATGTTAAATATTTGATATATCAAGAGTCAGTATTTGAAGATTCTCAGAGGAAATTCACTCATATCTTTGGTAACGGTGGTAATCAATATGGTGTAAAAATAAAGTAATTTCGTATGAAAGTTGTGACATGCTTTTGAATCGAAAGCTTCAACACCATTGACATTTTGGGCCGCTTCTTTTAACATTCTTTACAAGTATAGTAAAGCAGTTGTATGGAATTGCGTTTATCAGTGAGAGTTATTTATATTATCAAGTCAGTTACTATGTTTTGACGTTTCATAGTTGATTCCATCTAGAAGGCATTGAAAAGCAATTGAAACCATTTTTTTTAATATTATCTCGTAGAAAACAATGAGAAATCTTTGTAGGTGCATTACAATGTCTAAATATTAGTGATCGGATAGCAAGAACCTAAGAATATTTTTTCGGTTGAAGCGTTTGGAAATGTTAATTGATCTTGATCAAAGGATTGGAGTACATCATTGATTTTATGAGATTTTGTAGGACAATTGCACCATTAATAAGGTCTAGAAGATTTGAACTTATAAATTCCTACTCAAATATCATGTGAGATTTTATGAGACTATTGTAACTTTTCTAAAAATTTGAGTTATTAGATAAAGGGCTGATACCACGAAAAACTCTAAATTGGTATACCTATAATAAATTTACCTCAAACTAATTTTTTTATCATGAAAAATGTCAAATTGGTATACCCGTGGCAAATTCACTTCAAATAATCACAAAAAACCCTAAACTAGTACATTTGTGATAAATTTACCCCCAAACTAATTTTTGATTGCCAAAAAGGCCACATCGATACACTTGTGACAAATATACCCTTCATTAAATTGGATTAATATCAGAAAAAAATCATAAAATTGGTATAATTTTGACAAACAGAGAGTAAATTCCCGAATTGGTATATTAATCAATTGTCATGTATCATTTAACTTAGCAATTTGACAGTAAAATTTAACAAAAACTAACAAATTGTAAGTTTGTCATAAATGCACCAGTTTTAGGTAAATTTGTTAAAGATGTACTATTTTTGGGTTTTTATAATCAAAAAATTAGTTTAGGGAAAATTTATCACAAATTTATCAATTTGGGATTTTTCATAATATTAATCTTTAAATAAAGATGTGGTTAATATTTATTTTTTTTTTTTTTTTGGGAAATGTGTATAAGTTATTGCTAATTCTAGTAAGAAGTCTCAAGGTTGGATGGCCATCTTGTTATGACTGTTTTGCTAAAAGGATATCTTTCAAGGACAATAACATAGAATATTACCGTAAGGTTATATCATAAGAGACATATGGGGCATAAGTGTCAATTGAGTTTCTCTGACCTTTTTTGGATTATATAGTTTTACATAGAAATCATAGGAGGACCGGACTTACTATAGCATTAATGCATCACATGAAGAAATGATATTTTCAGCTACGTTACCGCATTGACCCATCCCGATAGAATAGCATATGTCACTTGTAGTCATGGTTGTCTGACATAGATTGAGAGAGGGGTTATAATGGCTATGGTTTGATGTTAATGGTTTCGTTGGTGGTGGTTGTTTAATGTTTAAATAGCCTTCAAGTTGTTTTATAAAATTTAGTTTTATCAAAAATGTCTTGCAATTAACGTTGCCCAAGCAAAAGAATGTTGGAAATGTAGGCTAACATCAATTGCACAATATTTCAATTTGTGAAACGTATTGTTATATAGTTATAAAACATACGAGACTATGCTAAATCATCAAGTACGTTCATCTAAGTATATTATATCGGACTTAGCCCATCTTGGTTACGGTGATCGTGGTTGAACAGTCAATATAGGTCAATATTTTAACAATGACTTGTGATGGATGAGTTTCTTAGAATATGCCATGTAAATATGTTATAGTCCTCTCTCCACTCTTGACTCCATACGCTTACTGTTTATCCAATGAGACCATCCAAAGGAGAAGAAGGATAGGAAGACCTCTTGAATTCGTACGATTTCATCTGTCTTGATCAATTTAAGAACAATGATGGGCTAAGCTAGCTACTTGTTTTTTAATTTAAGGAAAGGTATTTCTAAATTAGCCATACCAATTTTAGATTGTTGAATGTCTTACATTATCAAAACCAAAACGTGCAGTGACACGGAAAACTGTTTTTTAAAGCCTAGCCCTCAAAAACATTTTGAGACCATCTTTCTACACATGAATATTTTAAAATTAAAAGAAAAAAATGGGGCTAAATTCTGATATGAAAAAGAAAAAACATTACATCACATATGGGCATAGTAACGTAAAACACCGCAACTTCTGTGGTAATTATTTCCAGTCATATTTCGTTTTTATTTTTTGTGTCAATTAAACAAATAGATAAATATTGCGCATATAGGCAAGCTTCCGAAACTCATGTTCTTGCATTGGGCGGGCTTGGGCCTAGGGAAGGTCCCTAGAAAGTCCGAACACAGGTTGCTTCGGCCTGAGCCCGTCTAGGTTTTCACCGTGATCCGGTCTAGTTCAAACTTTAAACCCACACCACATCAAAGACAATTCCTAGGTTATTAGCTATACGTCGATGAATTTAGCAAAGTTTGGTGATAGAGAATGTTTATGAGAAATTTTGACATGTTTTTTTAATGTTGCATTGTTTGCCAGTCCTCACATAAATTTGGGAACCTATTATGATTTTTCACAAGCTAACTGATGTGGTGAATGAAACTATTTCTTGACTTTTTGTGCATATAAGAGGCATGTTGTTCATTTGATTCGATGACTTGCTAGCCGAAAATAAATAAATAAAGAGAAACAAAATTTTCGTGACTTTGAGAGAAATGCTAATCGTTGCAAACAGATGGAACGCTGGTTCTTTTTTTTTTTTTTTTACCCTTTTGAAATTTTTATTGTTATTTGCTTTCACAGACAGTTTTCTAAGCCTGGGAGAAATTATTCGGGATTATGAGAGAGATCTACGCAAAGACGCAATGAAAATACAAGCTCCTGCACATTGAAGCATAAATAATGTTTCTTACTTCAATACTATTTTATTGATTCGTATATTTATAGACGAGGAAAAAGGAAAATCACTCTCTCACACTTTTATTGTTGTATCATAGTCACATGATTGATTGAATTAATATGCCATGCTTTTGTGCTAATGTTGGTTCTAGGATGATGATCTCATATTGTGACATAATATACGCCTCCCAAAGTTAATCGATAGATTGGCCAAGTAGGATCTCGAAGAGCGCACTGAAGTATGATTGCTCCATCATCGCATTGAGGTCCGACACGAACCTGCACCCCAGCCCACCGCAAAACTCCAGAAAATGTGCCGTCATGGCGTACCCAATGTTCCATCTAGAACCCGATCCTCACTGGTTGCCAATACTTCCTGCCTTTAATCAGATGTAATTCGCGACGCCTATAATAAGGCCAACAGGGGCAGTATCATTGCCAGAGGATTCCCATGAAGTCAGCCTTCACATCACTATCGTAGGACTAGAGGTAGTCGAGTCCACTTGGAATTGGCTACCGTTGTTGGTCGTGATGGTGGGGTATATGCATTGGCAAGAAGCTCTCGACTATCACAAGCACCATCGGGTAGCCTCTTCCCTTACCTTCACTTTGATTGAACATCTCCAAGAAAAACTCAGAAGCGGCTAATAAAGCTTCCACACCATATCCAGATCCTATCCCAGTCCCTGAATCTGGTGTAATCGGCACCATATCCATTGGCAAGAAGCTCTCGACTATCACAAGCACCATCGGGTAGCCTCTTCCCTTACCTTCACTTTGATTGAACATCTCCAAGAAAAACTCAGAAGCGGCTAATAAAGCTTCCACACCATATCCAAATCCTATCTCAGTCCCTGAATTTGGTGTAATTGGCAGCTAAAATCTCGAGCTGCTTGTGTTGGTTTCAGAGCAACGTGGACAAAGGTGAAGAGAAGAAAGAGCTTACAAGGATCTCATCCTGGAAAATGTAAAAGTACCCATGGCGAGGTTCGTGCAATCTCAAGTCTATTCGTGGAGCATATGCATAAGGTTTCATCAATCAATGAGTATTCTGGAGCGATTTTCAGGGGAAAAAAGAGAGAAGGTGAATCCATTTCCCTAATCTTCGAAAAAATTGCCACTGTGTTGGAGTTGCACGAATCGTATGTAAGAAATTATTCTGACAAGAGATTACACTGAGTATGAATTGAATATGAGACTACGCATTGAGCCTAGATTTATGACTATTTTAATTTTGGGTCAATGATAATCTCTTGGAAAATGGAGCCATTTCACCAGCAAAATTTTTATCTGCTTATAGGAACAAACATCACATATATATAGGTTGCATTAGTATTAAGTGAGTTTCTGTAAATTAAAGAGTCAAAATAAAAGATGCTTGCAGTTTTGGTGATAAAAGCTATAATGTTCTGGAAACAGACGCGCATTCCATATGTAGTATTCTAAATTCTTATCCTCACTGGATTAGGTTGGAGGAGACGATCGGAGAGGAGGGGCTAGAGAAGGATTCCGTTCCTTGCGCTCCTCTCTTTGGGCAAGTACTACAGGCTCAAGACGAAATAAGGGCGTTCAGGTCTGCCTCCTCTTTTCTAATACAGAATTGAAAGTCGGTCCTTTCCTGGAAGCCTCCCTGTCTCTTCATTAGAGCTTTTGTCGATTTGTGCAATAATCGAGATCTGCGGACAAGCAGCTATCCATACTAATCACTACTTTATTTCCAGCCACGAAGAAGCTCGTGTCAATAAGAAGTATGTCCATGGGCCAGTCTTCTATGAAAAAAAGTCCATGCGTTTGCACCTTTAGATGTCTCGGTCAATCCTTGAGCACCACCATTTACTAAAGTACCAAAATAAGTCATGCATCTTTGTACTCTAGTATAAGAATAAATCAACAAGAAAGGTGAACAAAGTGCCTGGTAAAACACTGACCAAATCTTAAGCTGGTATTCATTGCTGATTTGTTAAACTCCATTGCTACATTAAATAAAAAATTATCTAATGTTTGCCTGGTCAAATTAATCAACAATTTAGTAACAAAATCAGCATCAAACAAAGAAATATGTGTCAATGTGACTGTCCGAATAATGCTGTGTTATGTGGTCCTAAGTGAAGATAAGTCCTTGTGCTCTTACCTATTTGAAATCTAGGTCCATACTTAAGCACCATGATTTTCCAAAGTTGTAATATTATTAAATATGCCATGTTATACGATCTTGAGTGAAAATTACTCCGTGTGTTCATATCTATTAGATTTCTTCATCCACCCTCAAGCACCGTGATTTTCCAAAGTTCTAATATTATTAATAGAGCTAATACTATTTTATGCCGATATACTTACTCGTGATTATAATTAATCTCTTTTGAGTAGTTATGTGTTAAATAAGGCAAAAGTGTCAAAAAAAATCATAAACCTATTGCATTTATACAAATTTAGTAAAACCTTCTGATTGTGCTAATTTGGTACTAAACCTTTTGAACTAGTACCAATTTAATCATAAATATTTTGATTTGGTGTCACTTCAGTCTTCCCACTAATTTTGACTAGATTTTGCTACGTGGATGTCAGCGGGCTTATGCGGCACTATTGACGCTAACGTAAACAATCTTCATAATTAATAATTTTTTTATTTTTTATTATTTTTCTTTTCTTTTTTCCTCTCTCCTTCCTTTCTTCTTCCTTTAGGCAATGACTGGCCGATAGGCAATAGCTAGGCAAGCTAACCTCACTTGGCCAAGGTAAGGTCAAGCCCCTATGAGGAGAGCACTCACCAAGGGGAGCCCTTACCGAGGTTGCTTTCACCTAGGCCAAAATCAAGGCCAGCCCGCTTGGCCATCACCTAAAAGAACAAGAAAGGATGGAGAGAGAAAAAAGAAAGAAAAGAAAGAAAAAAAGAAAAAAAAGAAATTAATAAAAATCCAAAAATTATTAAAATATTATTAAAAATTGTCTATGTCAGTGCCATTAATGTCACATAAGTTGGCCAATGTTTACATCAGTAAAATATGGTCAAAATTGGCTAGAATGACTAAATTGGTATTAAGTCAAAAGGTTTAGGAGAAAAAAAAAGGTTTAGGACTAAATTATAGTCCTTAGGCATCAAAGTTACTCAATGATCATGCAAATGATTTTGTACGGTTCATTTTTATCAAAGCCTAAACTAATCCTAGCCTATTCTAGGAAAGCGATAAATAACCAATTTATTGAAAGACAAGTGCAGGAAGTAAACACCAAAGCAAATAGCTCTTAAAGTAAATGTGGAAAAATTAAACTCGATGCAAGTCTAGTAAAGAATATACATGACCATGTTATAAGCCTCAGGACATGATCCCTCAAGAGCTAAATCCCAGTTACATTCAATTCCTTTCAAAAGGATACTTAGCTAGAACTAAGCTACAGTTGTATTAATTAAATGAAATTAAACTAAATCCAATGCTAAAACTTAAAATATTCATGAAGACCTATTTCCAAGAATTTTTTTTTTATAAATATTTTTTAATTTTGAATTTTAATAATTCTGAAAATGGTGAATCGAACTGGGTCCCTCATCCTAATCCGAATAAAGGTAGAATTCTGGCCTCGCCGAGATGGGCTAAAGGGCGCAAATTTAGTCCATCCCCAAACAAACTCCAACATTCGACCCAAAAAAAAAAAACTAAAAAAAAAAACCCACTCCAATTCTAACCTTCTCCAGCCCGATTTCATAAGACTCCCAAGTTAAGCCCATGTTCGTTTAACTTAAACCAAGCCCAAATTAAGACGAATTGCCACCAGCCTGCTCGTCCACTAAAGCGACGCCATACCCATACTAAAGCCTACTTCAAACAAACCCAAGTCCATGTTAAACCCATTTATCATTGTAGAGCCCATGCCCTAATTTTCCCTGCTTCTCGCTCCCTCTCTCTCCACAATCAACCCATGCACAGAAACAATTCCAGAACGTGAAACTTCCCTCCTTTTGGTCTCTCACCCTCCATAATGTTTACTAAAGAGACGTCTGTTAACTTGTCAGTTTTTCTATCCTTTTGTTCTTTTATTCTTTGGAATAAAAAAATAAAAATCCGTTTGATAACGTCAACTACTAATTCTATTTTCCAATGTAAAAAGTTATTTCAGGAAATAAATTTGGAATAAAAACAAGACATATAAAAAAATAACTCCTTATTTTCGGGAATAATTTTCAGAACAAGTGTTTTCTTTCTTTTTCTTCTTCCTTGTCTTCTAACCGTATTTTATTGTTCTCAGTTAATGGACTGAGAGCTCATTAAATTTTGTCCACTAACTCATGAACCTCCAGACTCACGGTTGAAGATCAACGCCCCAAAGGCTCAGGCCACAAACAATGGACTTCACCACTAACTGCCCATCATCGTGTCGATCCATCATATACATTCCAGCCATACACTCCATCCTCTTCGTTTTCAGCAAGCGTCACAGTGGTATCACCAGAACATGCGAAACAAGGAGCGAAGTCTATACCCATCAGCGAGCCACCATCAACCAAAAACAATGACCATAGTCGTCGCTAGCCACCATCATCACCTCGCAACACCATCACCGACCATCCCAAGCCATTCATCATTTACAGCCACAGTATCCAGGAAGCCAACGGGAAATGAATAAAACACGGCAAATCTCAAGGAAAACTCCTTGTAGAACACATATTCCTGAAAGAGTGTGAATCGGCCATCTCAATCACCGTCGGCCCCAACACCTCACATTTATGACCACAAAACAGCATCCATATGGAGAGTACGGAGCGGAGAGACAAACCAACAGAATATCTTAGACTCCGAACGCTTCCTCGTCGGCAAGGACCACCAAGACACGTTGGAAAATATACAAAGCACATAGTGGGAACACAAAAAAGTGTATGTCCAGATTTGGTCCGATGATGCAAATGACGATCGACAAACAACAAGAGGTTTATAACATGTGAATTCTGCCCATGCGTGCTCAAGAACAAATGGGAATCGGTAAACGCACGCGCCTAGGCTGGCTTAGACGTATTGTCAAACTTGTGGTGAGCATGGACTGGGGGACCGATATTTAACCATTTTTAAGGATTCGAGCTGGGCACCAGACTCAAAGGAATCATCAATAAGCATCCAAAATCAACCACATCGGCTCATTGAAACCCAACATGCGTGTGGACCGACAAACTCACCACAAGTCTCGGCTTCCAGTTGGACCAAAACAGGTCGGAGCAGCAAGGGTTCGCATTCGAACTGGAAAAAGGAAACTCACCACGGGTTTGAGCACTGGGGTAGCGAGGTCGGGATGTTTAGGATGACGGCTGGGGTCATCGAACGGGATCATCGAACGGGACTCAGGCGCGCATGGCCTCTGCCATTGCCAGTTTGCCGTGCTGGCCTGCCCCAACCCGAAAATATGCTTTTTATCAGTCTTTTCTCTCATTCATTTTTTTTAAAAAGAAAACAAAGTTCTATTACTATTAATGCGAATGCGCCCTAATGTCTATATGCTATGAAATTTTAATAAAAAATATTTTCATTAGGGAGTTAAAAATTAATCTATAATTTTTTATATAATTAATGAATGATTAATTAGGTGGCCAAAATTTAAGTATCAATAATAACATTGAATGAAGAAAAACAAGAAAGTTCACAAAGTTCACAAACAAAGTTAATAGAAGACACAAATAAGTGCATTTGAAGACAGGCTAAGCATTCCAAGCAGAACTTTTCAATGACCTTTGTTGACCTTTCTTTGTCTTCGTGCTTCAGTCGCTCTTCTGCGCTAAATGCTTGTAGTTTTTTTTCCTTCATTCTTCTTCGGTTATGATGAATCGGGGCTTTCTTTGAAGAACACTGACAACCAAATCTAAAATCCAGCAAACAAACATGCTCAAACTTTCAAAAATCCGGCAATCAAATTCATATTGTTCAAACAGGCATGTCATTAGATAGAAGATAACATATGCAAGAAGAATAAAACACCATCTTTCTGGAAACTGTAGGCTAAATCATCTATTCAAGTGGAGGTGGAGGTTATCATCATGAGTGCCACCATAAGATGTAGTAGCACGTCCTGCAATCCCACTCCCTGCAGTCACGTTGCCCGACATTGCAATACCCACGACAATAACTAAGTCGGTGAAGCGATGAATAAGAGGATTGCTGGACCCAAGTGGGATACAACAGAAGGTAGAAACCCAAGATCATGAAGAGTGCGACGGATCCCAAGACCAAGACAACGATTGCAAGCCAAGCAAGTTTGGTTATAGTCACATAGACACTTGCCATGAATGCCAGAGGCATTGCGCCAAGAGTAACTAGCAATGGGAATCTCGCTTTCAAAAGAGCATATTGCACTGCGTGTGGATCATTAATCTATGTCCAGAGGAGGATCACAAGTGTGATGATCAAGCTATACATGGCGATGGAGTTGGAAATCACAAAGACATTGTACATGGCTTTGTGGAGCAATATGGTGATTCCAGCATTGGGATCAGAACCATTGTATCCTGCAGGAATGGAAAAACTAGATGCAAAGGTCATAGTAGCCACGAGCGCTGCTATGACCATGCGAGTATTCACCTCCTCCCTAAGTCTATCCAATTCTGGTGGTTCCAGTTCTCTCCCTTTGCTCCAGCTTGTTGGCTTGCAGATAGATAATTCTCCACTTCTTGGTGTTCCAGCAGATGCCAAAACTATTCGGGTTAATCTTTGCAAGAAATGAGCCAAACATTTAAATAGAAATAAAAAAATGTTATGATTTTGGCAATTATATTACAGATTTGGCTGAGAGCATACTAATTCATATACCTCACTAATTTATGTTCTAGGACTGTCCCTGATTGGTATACAATGTGCAATATATGGTTACTTGTGACGTAAGTGTAAGAGGTTGTACCTTCCCAAGTGGAGCATCCATTCCTTTCATTTCCTACTCTATGATGTCAAGAGCCATCATGTTATTCACATTTACCAGCTTAAGATAAACTCTTCTATCTCGTACAAGAAGAAGCAAGACTGAAGGTTGCCAGTGCAATGCGGCCAGATGTAGAGGTGTATTCAAGTCAGGATCTCTCACATTTATGAGGTGATCGATGTCACACCCCGACCCTCGAGCACGCGGCAACCCCTGTTCTCTTGCAGTCATTTAATTTGCAACTCCCCAGGATCCGTCGCCGACCATTATTTTTATCTTTTAATTAAACGCATGCGGAACCGAAACACAATCCCCAGTCAATT